>JAJJWW010012364.1:0-430879 GCA_023531295.1 Papaver armeniacum | reverse complement strand
AAATGCGTCTATCAAATACCCCCAAACTTATTATTTGCTAGTCCTCGAGTAAATCAAATCTAAAAAAATAAATAAAATCCTAACTCACTTTATCGCGAGTAACGTCGATTGCATTTAGCATATGCAATAAGCCTTTAAACCCTAGGTGGCCCTAGTGGCGAGTTATAGTCTCGGGAGGGCTTACAAGAGATATACCCACAAAACCTTTACTCAGGACCCTAACTATCTACGCAAAACCACGGAAGGCACTAAAAATATCCTTGGTTGGCATACTTATTGACTACAAGAGGAAGTATCCCGATGCGAAATTCTAATTCTTTGTACACGAGTTTGCACTCAAGCATACTAAAACTCATATAGAAGTCACGAGCTCTACTCGGATAGTCGCACTATGGACATCAATACCCGAGTCAAAACTAATCACATGGATAGATCAAGAAGATGGATATAGAGAAAAACATAGATGGTTTTGATGTTTACTAAGTGAATGGTGTTTCTCATATATGTCAGAAGGCCTCCGCCAAAATGAACCTATCTAATGGACCGAGATACTAGTCGACTAATATCAACACACCGGCATATACAAGGGAACCAGTGGTCGATAATCCTAACTCTAGGTCAACACAACTGGCATATACAAGGGTTCCAGTGGTCGACTTTATTAAATTTATTTCGGTTGGTCTGATGGTTTGGTCTCAATTTTCTTTTTCTTTTTTTTCTTTTTTTTTCCAACTTTTTTTTTTCCCAACTTTTTCCAACATTTTTTTTTTGTATCTCAATCACTCTATTTCACCCTAGCAGTGGTAACAACTTGAATCGTGAGCCCCACCTAATCACTTAGAGAAACATAGTTTAAAAACAAAACAAAATAAAAACGAAGTGAAAAGGACTCAACGAGATATGGTGAAACTATCATGTTATTTCTAACACCCTCGAGCTATGTGCTTTTATGAATAGACTCTTTAGATGTTTCCATCTAATCGATTGGTTCCTCAACTCCTACAACCAAAATGCTTCCATCACTTAGATTGGTTAGTGCCATCCTTAATAAGCATAAATTTCTAAGCTCACGGAGTTAATAATGCAAGCGCCACTAAAAAGTTTCTCCCATACCCCAAACTTAAATCTAACATTGTCCTCAATGTTCTAAAGATAAAATTAAAAGCATGAACAAGGAGAAACTGCTATACCATTTAAAACAAAAGAGATAAGGAAAGATATTACCGTGTCGCATGGATGTTGGGTTACCTCCCAAGAAGTGCTAAGTTTAAAGTCTTGACCAGACGTTAAATACCACAAATGGCTAATTACCTTTTCAAATCATATATCAATAGTCGAAACAATTGTGGGTCAACCAAATCAAATAAAATCGCCACAATTATGAGACAACCGCACCAAATCGGAAAAATGAACAGACAGAGCACATCCCCATCCAAGGTTTCTGCAAGACAACTGGGTTTTACGTGGTGCCCACTTGGGCTTCATATGAGTATCTTGATAAACAAATTTACCCAAATAACGAGTCTCAAATAAGCTGGATTTCCTCTGGATAGTATCGGGAGGATCGGGTTGTGGAGTCGAAGAGACTCGGGTAATACCTCGACACACGGGCTCAAGTCCCAAGTTAGGGACTTCAATGAGGATACTTGACGATCACTACCCCCAAACTTAGGGTAATCACTACTCTCCGTAAGATCTAGCACTATGGCTTGAATTTCTAGATCCTTAGAGTCTTTAAAATACTCAAGAGCTTCATCTAGTTCTCTACCCCCAAACTTGGGGTTATCATAACTCTCAGAAAGACCTAATACTATTGCCTGAATTTCTAGGTCAGTAGAGTCCTTAAAATGTTCGAGAGCTTCTTCTAGGTCTAAAGTCTGGACATCTATCTGACCTAAGAGAATTGTCTCATTAAATTCATCCAAAGAATCACCAAACAAATTGTCATCCCAATTGCCCTGAACTAGATCATGAACTAAAGTGCCAATCATATTCACTTCGTCTAAATCATCAGAAGGTTGTCTAGTAACATTAAAGACATTTAGTTCAGTGGTCATATTACCAAAGGATAAGTTCATAAGTCTTGTCCTACAAGTTGATAACAGCATTAGACGTGGCTAAAAATGGGCGACCTAAAATTACCGGTATTTGATTCTCTGGGTCAGGAACAGGTTGTGTATCTAGGACTACGAAATCCACAGGATAAATAAACTTGTCGACCTCAATAAGAACATCCTCTATCACGCCACGAGGAATTTTAACAGACCTATCAGCTAACTGCAGTGTTATCTTGGTAGGTTTCAATTCACCAAGTCCTAGCTGTAAGTACACATGGTACGAAAGTAAGTTCACACTAGCTCCTAAGTCAAGTAAAGCTTTCTCTACCCTGTGTTTTCCTATCGTGCAAGCAATCGTAGGGGCACATGGGTCTTTATACTTAAGAGTTGTGTTGTTACGAATGATCGAACTTACATGACTAGCTAAAAGGCTTTTTAGGGACACTAAGCTTTCGCCTTCGCGTACACATATCTTTAAGGAATTTGGCATAAGCCGGAAGTTGCCTAATTGCTTCTAGTAACGGAAGGTTTATGGTAACTTTCTTAAAAACCTCCATTATGTCATTAAAGTTAGATTCACTCTTTGTTGGTACTAATAGCTGTGGAAATGGGGCTCTAGGCATAAAATAGGGCCTCTCAGGAACCGAATCGGCATCATCAGAGATTTTATCAGTCCCCTCAGCTATGGGTGGTCCTGAGGGATGTACTACAGTATGCTCACTATCGGGCATGGTTACCTGATTATCTACTATTCTACCACTCCTAAGGGTTCTAATTGAATTCAACTTGTTGTAATGGTTTTGTACCTATTTCATGAACTCCTCTAGGGTTGTGTTGTGTTTGACTAGGGAACCTACCCTTTTCTCTCAAAGATTCATTTATCAGACTAACCTGGTCTTTTAACTCGAAATAGCTTGAGAATTAGCTTTGGCTTATATTTTTACTTTCTTCATGCCATGTGAAAGTGTTTGGTGAATCTTATCGGTGTTTCGAATAAACGAGATGAGAGTTTCTTCTAGACTTGAAATTTTCTTATCGGACCGATTCTCAAACGAGATGGTCTGAAAGATTCTTAGTATAGCCACACAGGAGAACATTAGAATTACTAAAGCCGACCTCGACTGCGGCCCTTAGACCACGAAAGGTTCGGATGGTTTCTCCAACCCGAGGGTTATAAGTTTAGAATATGGGTCTAACTTCCGAGAGTTATCGAATCTAGTGTTATTGTAAAGAGCATTGGCTTGCTCTTCCATAGTATGGCCTTCCCAAAAAGGCTCCACCCGACTACTAGTGTGACCCAATTCTAAAGCTTCTAACCTTTTAGCTATTCTTTGCAATTTTGGCATCGATTCATAGTCTCCTTCTACCCTATTAACGTTTCCTCTTGCTTAGAAGAATTGTTTTACTGGGGTACCCTACTATTTTCCCATTGTTCGGTCTTTTCGGCGATTTCATTCAAAAATGTCATCGCGCATCAAGCTGTTTGGTTTTCAAACCCACCATACACATAGCTTCCACTATGGTTGTAGTGGAATAATCTAAACCCTCATAAAGGATCTGAACTAACCTAACCTTTTCTAAACCATGATGAGGACATTGGGATAATAGATCATTGAACCTTTCCAAATACCTATACAAAGATTCTCCCTCATGTTGAGAAAACGTGCAGTTTGCGTCCTAATAGACGATGTTTTGTGCCTAGGGAAAAACTTGTTCAAAAAGGCGGATGTAAGTTGTTCATATGTTTGATTGACCGGAAGCCAAACTATATAGCCACGATTTGGCTTTATCTTTCGGGAAAAAGGGAATAACCTAAGTTTCGAGCATCATCATCAAGATCTCTAATTTTTAGGGTACTACAAGTTTCTTCAAAATCCCTAAGATGGAAATAGGGGTTTTCATTTTCTTTCCCTAAAAAGATTGGGAGCATCTGTAAGGTCCCAGTTTCGATTCATAATTTGCTTCCGTTTCAGACTAACTTTGATACACGAGGGACGAGTAGTCCTAGTCGGGTTCAACAAAGCTTTCAAAGTTGCCATTTAAACACTATCGGAATATTAGGGATTGTCTCCTCAAACGGACGTTCAAAAACGGATTCTTCAAAAATCGAACTTTCTAAATTGAGGTAATCGAGACGCTTAGAACTACTAGGTTTCTCTTTAACAAATCTACCTAGGGCGTCTCTTTTACGTTCCGGCATGCAAACGAATAAGGAAGGGGATTCTATGCAATCACAAAACAAGGCTGACTCAACCAAATCAAACCTACTGATATCTAGCAAACAAAAAGCATGATGGCTCCACTTAGATTGTTTCTAGACCGACTTCTAATCCTTCGAAAGGGAATTCGTTACAATTTAAGCAAACCCCTCCTGGAATCAATCCGAGTCAAAGTAAGTTGAATAGAGGCGAGGAAGCTCGGTGGAGCTTTGATACCCAAGGCCTCACCGGAATTACAATGCGGCGCGATCACGCATTCAACTCACGAAACCTTCATGAACTTGAAGTGTGCTTAAAAGACTAACCAATATTTTTCGAATGACTTTCCTATTAAGCTAGTTACCTTATCGGTCTTGTTCTAGTCAAAATTTTAAGGCTTAGGTTCGCGTAGGTTACGTGTTCCTAAGGCGGGCAAGAAGAGAACGGTGATGAAATCCGAACCCTTATCTTGTATGGCCAGGCCTTGCCCTTTACTAGAAAATTAAAGCGGTAGTATTCAAGTCCTCGGCATATATGCAAACGAAGGAGTCCGGTAACTCGGCGACGGGGATTCACGAGTGTTTAGAATCTTACCTCCCGTTCCGGACGGGGATGAATCGGTTGTAGTCGACTCGGGCCACGACTCCTATGTCGGTGTACGAACCCAAGGTGTGCGAGACAATATCGTAATTGTCCTCCTTCTCTGCAAACGGTTTATATTTAAGACTACCCTTCTGTATGGTTTAAAAATAATGTCCAAATGTCCAAAAAGTCCAAAAAATAAAAAGAAAAATTACAAAAATAATTATAAACCCTAATATAGTTTTCGGAAAAAAAAAACAAAAAATAAATAAAAATAAAAATAAAATTCTTTGTCTCTTCCTCGTTTCTTTTCGCTTTGTCTTTGACTCCAAGTCTTTAGTTAATCACCAATATCTTTGGCTCAGCTTTCTTTTCGATCCAATATCCAAACCTGTAACCAAAACACAAATACCCAAGAAAACGTAAAATAGAAAAAAAAGAATAAAAATCACTAAAAACCTAAAAAAAAATCTAAAAAAAAGTCTGCGTCGGCGGCGCCAAAAATTGCTGTGATTTTTATGTTGTAGTAAAGTGGTAAGAAAAATATCGTTCACTCAGACTTGTGAAGATTCGTTTTAGATTCAAACTCAATAGAAAACTCAAATTGAGGTTGTTGTTATCAAGATTTTAGAGAAAACTGAGACTATGGATTCCACTATTTTCCAATTTTTCATGTGATTCAATATTAATATTATCATGCAATTCTAGACAATATTGCTCCAAAAGAAATTGTGATTCTAAAATATTGCCAAAGGTAGATTTTCAAATTACTAGTTGTTAATCTCAAGCATGGAACATCAAGAGCCCTAAGCTAAGCATGCACCATCAAGTGAAAACACAACAAGTCAATAAAAATCATTATTTCAATTTTGATTCAATGCAAATAATCATAAAAAGAATTGCAGAAATAAACAAAATAATTGTTACCACATGATTGTTGGAAAAACAGCTTCCTCCGTCGCCTCAGCTAAGGGGTTTAGCTCCTCATATTATTCACGTGCTCAAAATAGTTGTTCATAGCTCAAAAGGGTGAAAAACAAGAGAAAACTACTAGAGCATACCGTTTGCAACACTGTATAAACGTTACAAACGGTTTATTCTGAGAACTCAAATAAGACTGTCACAAAGAACGATAGAAATTTCTTCTTTGTAAATAAAATCATGTTTTTATGGGTCTTATGTTCTTCGTGTTCTTCAGCAGCAGAAGCAGAACTCGACTTCCTGCAACTCCTCCTGTTGATCTCTGTGGTGTTCTAAAGTGCCCCAAACTTCCTCTAAACTTCAATACCCTTCCCTGGAACTCGACTACACCTTTTATACACCTCAGAAACCTAAAAATATACCGATAAAATTTCTTGCTTTCCTTTCCGTGCAAGTCACGACAATAATCTCTCTTAGAATCGATTTACGCGTTTGGACCCTCCAATTCTTTCCAAACTCTTTATTAGGTAAGTAAGTATCTTAGGGAAGATTATGTGCAATTTAGCCTCCTTGAATCATCAAAAATAAGCTCAACGAGACCCGTAACTCTCTTCACCTCTGTTTCCTTTTTCCGGCTTATCCAGCCCAATTCATACGATCCAATCAACCATACCAGGCATGTTTACTAAATGCAAGTCCAATCCAACCGAATCCAGTGATTTAATCTCCTCAGAACTTGTCAAAAATCGGAACCCTAACTCTGCCCGTGAATAATACACTTTCCCGCCAATTTCAAAATTCAAAATGGAGAAGAAGACCTCCCCTTATCCGTTCATGGGGTCCCTTTAGCAATCTGGGTGCCCCTTAGTAATTTGGTCACCCCTTATCCAAAATGAGAGTCCGCATAGTAATTTTCTCCCATGAGCGCAAATACCACTTTTCGAGCCAATTTTTCCGCAAAAGCTTATTTCTCCAAAAACACCTACAAAAACATAAAATAATCAAATAAGTATAAAATCGAGCACTAACAATACACATTATTGAGAACAAAATAGACACATAAATGCGTCTATCAAATACCCCCAAACTTATTATTTGCTAGTCCTCGAGTAAATCAAATCTAAAAAAATAAATAAAATCCTAACTCACTGTCGCAGGCAACGTCGATTGCATTTAGCATATGCAATAAGCCTTTAAACCCCTAGGTGGCCCTAGTGGCCGAGTTATAGTCTCGGGAGGGCTTACAAGAGATATACCCACAAAACCTTTACTCCAGACCCTAACTATCTACGCAAAACCCTGGAAGGCACTAAAAAATCTCCTTGGTTGGCATACTTATTGACTACAAGAGGAAGTACCCCGATGCGAAATTCTAATTGCTGTACACGAGTTTGCACTCAAGCATACTAAAACTCATATAGAAGTCACAAAGCTCTACTCAGATAGTCGCACTATGGACATCAATACCCGGAGTCAAAACTAATCACATGGATAGATCAAGAAGATGGATATAGAGAAAAACATAGATGGTTTTGATGTTTACTAAGTGAATGGTGTTTCTCATATATGTCTCTAAGGCCTCCGCCAAAATGAACCTATCCTAATGGACTGAGATACTAGTCTGACTAATATCAACACACTGGCATATACAAGGGAACCAGTGGTCGATAATCCTAACTCTAGGTCAACACAACTGGCATATACAAGGGTTCCAGTGGTCGACTTTATTAAATTTATTTCGGTTGGTCTGATGGTTTGGTCTCAATTTTCTTTTCTTTTTTTTTCTTTTTTTTCCAACTTTTTTTTTTTCCCAACTTTTTCCAACATTTTTTTTTGTATCTCAATCACTCTATTTCACCCTAGCAGTGGTAACAACTTGAATCGTGAGCCCCACCTAATCACTTAGAGAAACATAGTTTAAAAACAAAACAAAATAAAAACAGAAGTGAAAAGGACTCAACGAGATATGGTGAAACTATCATGTTATTTCTAACACCTGAGCTATGTGCTTTTATGAATAGACTCTTTAGATGTTTCCATCTAATCAGATTGGTTCCTCAACTCCTACAACCAAAATGCTTCCATCACTTAGATTGGTTAGTGCCATCCTTAATAAGCATAAATTTCTAAGCTCTGGAGTTAATAATGCAACTGCCACTAAAAAGTTTCTCCCATACCCCCAAACTTAAATCTAACATTGTCCTCAATGTTCTAAAGATAAAATTAAAAGCATGAACAAGGAGAAACTGTTACCATTTAAAACAAAAGAGATAAGGAAAGATATTACCGTGTCGCATGGATGTTGGGTTACCTCCCAAGAAGTGCTAAGTTTAAAGTCTTGACCAGACGTTAAATACCACAAATGGCTAATTACCTTTTCAAATCATATATCAATAGTCGAAACAATTGTGGGTCAACCAAATCAAATAAAACTCGCCACAATTATGAGACAACCGCACCAAATCGGAAAAATGAACAGACAGAGCACATCCCCATCCAAGGTTTCTGCAAGACAACTGGGTTTTTCGTGGTGCCCACTTGGGCTTCATATGAGTATCTTGATAAACAAATTTACCCAAATAACGAGTCTCAAATAGCTGGATTTCCTCTGGATAGTATCGGGAGGATCGGGTTGTGGAGTCGAAGAGACTCGGGTAATACCTCGAACACACCGGGCTCAAGTCCCAAGTTAGGGACTTCCAATGAGGATACTTGACGATCACTACCCCCAAACTTAGGGTAATCACTACTCTCCGTAAGATCTAGCACTATGGCTTGAATTTCTAGATCCTTAGAGTCTTTAAAATACTCAAGAGCTTCATCTAGTTCTCTACCCCCAAACTTAGGGTTATCATAACTCTCAGAAAGACCTAATATTATTGCCTGAATTTCTGGGTCTGTAGAGTCCTTAAAATGTTCGAGAGCTTCTTCTAGGTCTAAAGTCTGGACATCTATCTGACCTAAGAGAATTGTCTCATTAAATTCATCCAAAGAATCACCAAACAAATTGTCATCCCAATTGCCCTGAACTAGATCATGAACTAAAGTGCCAATCATATTCACTTCCTCTAAATCATCAGAAGGTTGTCTAGTAACATTAAAGACATTTAGTTCAGTGGTCATATTACCAAAGGATAAGTTCATAAGTCTTGTCCTACAGTTGATAACAGCATTAGACGTGGCTAAAAATGGGCGACCTAAAATTACCTAGTATTTGATTCTCTGGGTCGAGAACAGGTTGTGTATCTAGGACTACGAAATCCACAGGATAAATAAACTTGTCGACCTCAATAAGAACATCCTCTATCACGCCACGAGGAATTTTAACTGGACCTGACTATCATTAACTTGCAGGTGTTATCTTGGTAGGTTTCAATTCACCAAGTCCTAGCCGTAAGTACACATGGTACGAAAAGTAAGTTCACACTAGCTCCTAAGTCAAGTAAAGCTTTCTCTACCCTGTGTTTTCCTATCGTGCAAGCAATCGTAGGGGCACATGGGTCTTTATACTTAAGAGTTGTGTTGTTCTGAATGATCGAACTTACATGACTAGCTAAAAAGGCTTTTTTAGGGACACTAAGCTTTCGCCTTCGCGTACACATATCTTTAAGGAATTTGGCATAAGCCGGAAGTTGCCTAATTGCTTCTAGTAACGGAAGGTTTATGGTAACTTTCTTAAAAACCTCCATTATGTCATTAAAGTTAGATTCACTCTTTGTTGGTACTAATAGCTGTGGAAATGGGGCTCTAGGCATAAAATAGGGCCTCTCAGGAACCGAATCGGCATCATCAGAGATTTTATCAGTCCCCTCAGCTATGGGTGGTCCTGAGGGATGTACTACAGTATGCTCACTATCGGGCATGGTTACCTGATTATCTACTATTCTACCACTCCTAAGGGTTCTAATTGAATTCAACTGTTGTAATGGTTTTGTACCTATTTCATGAACTCCTCTAGGGTTGTGTTGTGTTTGACTAGGGAACCTACCCTTTTCTCTCAAAGATTCATTTATCGACTAACTTTGGTCTTTTAACTCGAAATAGCTTGAGAATTAGCTCCTGGCTTATATTTTTACTTTCTTCTATGCCATGTGAAAGTGTTTGGTGAATCTTATCAGTGTTTCGAATAAACGAGATGAGAGTTTCTTCTAGACTTGAAATTTTCTTATCGGACTGATTCTGAAACTGAGATGGTCCTGAAAGATTCTTAGTATAGCCACCTGGGAGAACATTAGAATTACTAAACTGACCTCGACTCTGGCCCTTAGACCACGAAAGGTTCGGATGGTTTCTCCAACCAGGGTTATAAGTTTCTGAATATGGGTCTAACTTCTGAGAGTTATCGAATCTAGTGTTATTGTAAAGAGCATTGGCTTGCTCTTCCATAGTATGGCCTTCCCAAAAAGGCTCCACCCGACTACTAGTGTGACCCAATTCTAAAGCTTCTAACCTTTTAGCTATTGCTGCAATTTTGGCATCTGATTCATAGTCTCCTTCTACCCTATTAACGTTTCCTCTGCTTAGAAGAATTGTTTTCTGGGGTACCCTACTATTTTCCCATTGTTCGGTCTTTTCGGCGATTTCATTCAAAAATGTCATCGCCGCATCAACCAAGTTTGGTTTTCAAACCCACCTGTACACATAGCTTCCACTATGGTTGTAGTGGAATAATATAAACCCTCATAAAGGATCTGAACTAACCTAACCTTTTCTAAACCATGATGAGGACATTGGGATAATAGATCATTGAACCTTTCCAAATACCTATACAAAGATTCTCCCTCATGTTGAGAAAACGTGCAGATTTGCGTCCTAATAGACGATGTTTTGTGCCTAGGGAAAAACTTGTTCAAAAAGGCAGATGTAAGTTGTTCATATGTTTCGATTGACCCGGAAGCCAAACTATATAGCCACGATTTGGCTTTATCTTTCAGGAAAAAAGGGAATAACCTAAGTTTCAGAGCATCATCATCAAGATCTCTAATTTTTAGGGTACTACAAGTTTCTTCAAAATCCCTAAGATGGAAATAGGGGTTTTCATTTTCTTTCCCTAAAAAGATTGGGAGCATCTCAGAAGGTCCTGGTTTGATTCATAATTTGCTTCCGTTTCAGCTAACCTGATACACGAGGGACGAGTAGTCCTAGTCGGGTTCAACAAAGCTTTCAAAGTTGCCATTTCTGACACTATCGGAATATTAGGGATTGTCTCCTCAAACGGACGTTCAAAAACGGATTCTTCAAAAATCGAACTTTCTAAATTGAGGTAATCGAGACGCTTAGAACTACTAGGTTTCTCTTTAACAAATCTACCTAGGGCGTCTCTTTTACGTTCCGGCATGCAAACGAATAAGGAAGGGGATTCTATGCAATCACAAAACAAGGCTGACTCAACCAAATCAAACCTATTGATATCTAGCAAACAAAAAGCATGATGGCTCCACTTAGATTGTTTCTAGACCAGCTTCTAATCCTTCGAAAGGGAATTCGTTACAATTTAAGCAAACCCCTCTGGAATCAATCCGAGTCAAAGTAAGTTGAATAGAGGCGAGGGAAGCTCGGTGGAGCTTTGATACCCAAGGCCTCACCGGAATTACAATGCGGCGCAGTCACGCATTCAACTCACAGAAACCTTCATGAACTTCGAAGTGTGCTTAAAAGACTAACCAATATTTTTCGAATGACTTTCCTATTAAGCTAGTTACCTTATCGGTCTTGTTCTAGTCAAAATTTTAAGGCTTAGGTTCGCGTAGGTTACGTGTTCCTAAGGCGGGCAAGAAGAGAACGGTGATGAAATCCGAACCCTTATCTTGTATGGCCAGGCCTTGCCCTTTACTAGAAAATTAAAGCAGCCGTATTCAAGTCCTCAGCATATATGCAAACGAAGGAGTCCAAGAACTCGGCGACGGGGATTCACGAGTGTTTAGAATCTTACCTCCCGTTCCAGACGGGGGATGAATCGGTTGTAGTCGACTCGGGCCACTGACTCCTATGTCAGTGTACGAACCCAAGGTGCAGAGACAATATCGTAATTGTCCTCCTTCTCTGCAAACGGTTTATATTTAAGACTACCCTTCTGTATGGTTTAAAAATAATGTCCAAATGTCCAAAAAGTCCAAAAAATAAAAAGAAAAATTACAAAAATAATTATAAACCCTAATATAGTTTTCTTTAAAAAAACTGAAAAAATAAATAAAAATAAAAATAAAATTCTTTGTCTCTTCCTCGTTTCTTTTCGCTTTGTCTTTGACTCCAAGTCTTTAGTTAATCACCAATATCTTTGGCTCAGCTTTCTTTTCGATCCAATATCCAAACCTGTAACCAAAACACAAATACCCAAGAAAACGTAAAATAGAAAAAAAAGAATAAAAATCACTAAAAACCTAAAAAAAAATCTAAAAAAAAGTCTGCGTCGGCGGCGCCAAAAATTGCTGTGATTTTTATGTTGTAGTAAAGTGGTAAGAAAAATATCGTTCACTCAGACTTGTGAAGATTCGTTTTAGATTCAAACTCAATAGAAAACTCAAATTGAGGTTGTTGTTATCAAGATTTTAGAGAAAACTGAGACTATGGATTCCACTATTTTCCAATTTTTCATGTGATTCAATATTAATATTATCATGCAATTCTAGACAATATTGCTCCAAAAGAAATTGTGATTCTAAAATATTGCCAAAGGTAGATTTTCAAATTACTAGTTGTTAATCTCAAGCATGGAACATCAAGAGCCCTAAGCTAAGCATGCACCATCAAGTGAAAACACAACAAGTCAATAAAAATCATTATTTCAATTTTGATTCAATGCAAATAATCATAAAAAGAATTGCAGAAATAAACAAAATAATTGTTACCACATGATTGTTGGAAAAATAGCTTCCTCCGTCGCCTCAGCTAAGGGGTTTAGCTCCTCATATTATTCACGTGCTCAAAATAGTTGTTCATAGCTCAAAAGGGTGAAAAACAAGAGAAAACTACTAGAGCATACCGTTTGCAACACTGTATAAACGTTACAAACGGACTGTTACAGAGAACTGCTCAATAAGACTGTCACAAAGAACGATAGAAATTTGCTGCTGTAAATAAAAGACTGTTTTTATGGGTCTTATGTTCTTCGTGTTCTTCAGCAGCAGAAGCAGAACTCGACTTCCTGCAACTCCTCCTGTTGATCTCTGTGGTGTTCTAAAGTGCCCCAAACTTCCTCTAAACTTCAATACCCTTCCCTGGAACTCGACTACACCTTTTATACACCTCAGAAACCTAAAAATATACCGATAAAATTTCTTGCTTTCCTTTCCGTGCAAGTCACGACAATAATCTCTCTGCCGAATCGATTTACGCGTTTCTGGACCCTCCAATTCTTTCCAAACTCTTTATTAGGTAAGTAAGTATCTTAGGGAAGATTATGTGCAATTTAGTCTCCTTGAATCATCAAAAATAAGCTCAACAGAGACCCGTAACTCTCTTCACCTCTGTTTCCTTTTTTCGGCTTATCCAGCCCAATTCATACGATCCAATCAACCATACCAGGCATGTTTACTAAATGCAAGTCCAATCCAACCGAATCCAGTGATTTAATCTCCTCAGAACTTGTCAAAAATCGGAACCCTAACTCTGCCCGTGAATAATACACTTTCCCGCCAATTTCAAAATTCAAAATGGAGAAGAAGACCTCCCCTTATCCGTTCATGGGGTCCCTTTAGCAATCTGGGTGCCCCTTAGTAATTTGGTCACCCCTTATCCAAAATGAGAGTCCGCATAGTAATTTTCTCCCATGAGCGCAAATACCACTTTTCGAGCCAATTTTTCCGCAAAAGCTTATTTCTCCAAAAACACCTACAAAAACATAAAATAATCAAATAAGTATAAAATCGAGCACTAACAATACACATTATTGAGAACAAAATAGACACATAAATGCGTCTATCAAATACCCCCAAACTTATTATTTGCTAGTCCTCGAGTAAATCAAATCTAAAAAAAATAAATAAAATCCTAACTCACTGTCGCAGGCAACGTCGATTGCATTTAACATATGCAATAAGCCTTTAAACCCCTAGGTGGCCCTAGTGGCCGAGTTATAGTCTCGGGAGGGCTTACAAGAGATATACCCACAAAACCTTTACTCCAGACCCTAACTATCTACGCACAACCACGGAAGGCACTAAAAATCTCCTTGGTTGGCATACTTATTGACTACGAGAGGAAGTACCCCGATGCGAAATTCTAATTGTTGTACACGAGTTTGCACTCAAGCATACTAAAACTCATATAGAAGTCACAGAGCTCTACTCGGATAGTCGCACTATGGACATCAATACCGGAGTCAAAACTAATCACATGGATAGATCAAGAAGATGGATATAGAGAAAAACATAGATGGTTTTGATGTTTACTAAGTGAATGGTGTTTCTCATATCTCATCTGAAGGCCTCCGCCAAAATGAACCTATCCTAATGGATGAGATACTAGTCGACTAATATCAACACACTTTGGCATATACAAGGGAACCGTGGTCGATAATCCTAACTCTAGGTCAACACAACCGGCATATACAAGGGTTCCAGGTGGTCGACTTTATTAAATTTATTTCGGTTGGTCGATGGTTTGGTCTCAATTTTCTTTTCTTTTTTTTTTTTTTTTTTCCAACTTTTTTTTTTTCCCAACTTTTTCCAACATTTTTTTTTATCTCAATCACTCTATTTCACCCAAGCAAAGGGTAACAACTTGAATCGTGAGCCCCACCTAATCACTTAGAGAAACATAGTTTAAAAACAAAACAAAATAAAAAAAAGTGAAAAGGACTCAACGAGATATGGTGAAACTATCATGTTATTTCTAACACCTGAGCTATGTGCTTTTATGAATAGACTCTTTAGATGTTTCCATCTAATCAGATTGGTTCCTCAACTCCTACAACCAAAATGCTTCCATCACTTAGATTGGTTAGTGCCATCCTTAATAAGCATAAATTTCTAAGCTCTGGAGTTAATAATGCAACTGCCACTAAAAAGTTTCTCCCATACCCCCAAACTTAAATCTAACATTGTCCTCAATGTTCTAAAGATGAAATTAAAAGCATGAACAAGGAGAAACTGTTACCATTTAAAACAAAAGAGATAAGGAAAGATATTACCGTGTCGCATGGATGTTGGGTTACCTCCCAAGAAGTGCTAAGTTTAAAGTCTTCAGCCAGACGTTAAATACCACAAATGGCTAATTACCTTTTCAAATCATATATCAATAGTCGAAACAATTGTGGGTCAACCAAATCAAATAAAACTGCCACAATTATGAGACAACTGCACCAAATCAGAAAAATGAACAGACAGAGCACATCCCCATCCAAGGTTTCCTGCAAGACAACTGGGTTTTTCTGTGGTGCCCACTTGGGCTTCATATGAGTATCTTGATAAACAAATTTACCCAAATAACGAGTCTCAAATAGCTGGATTTCCTCCTGGATAGTATCAGGAGGATCGGGTTGTGGAGTCAGAAGAGACTCGGGTAATACCTCAGACACACTGGGCTCAAGTCCCAAGTTAGGGACTTCCAATGAGGATACTTGACGATCACTACCCCCAAACTTAGGGTAATCACTACTCTCCGTAAGATCTAGCACTATGGCTTGAATTTCTAGATCCTTAGAGTCTTTAAAATACTCAAGAGCTTCATCTAGTTCTCTACCCCCAAACTTAGGGTTATCATAACTCTCAGAAAGACCTAATATTATTGCCTGAATTTCTGGGTCTGTAGAGTCCTTAAAATGTTCGAGAGCTTCTTCTAGGTCTAAAGTCTGGACATCTATCTGACCTAAGAGAATTGTCTCATTAAATTCATCCAAAGAATCACCAAACAAATTGTCATCCCAATTGCCTGAACTAGATCATGAACTAAAGTGCCAATCATATTCACTTCCTCTAAATCATCGAAGGTTGTCTAGTAACATTAAAGACATTTAGTTCGGTGGTCATATTACCAAAGGATAAGTTCATAAGTCTTGTCCTACAGTTGATAACAAAGATTAGACGTGGCTAAAAATGGGCGACCTAAAATTACCTATTTGATTCTCTCTGGTCGGGAACAGGTTGTGTATCTAGGACTACGAAATCCACGGGATAAATAAACTTGTCGACCTCAATAAGAACATCCTCTATCACGCCACGAGGAATTTTAACGAGACCTATCGACTAACCTGCGGTGTTATCTTGGTAGGTTTCAATTCACCAAGTCCTAGCTGTAAGTACACATGGTACGAAAGTAAGTTCACACTAGCTCCTAAGTCAAGTAAAGCTTTCTCTACCCTGTGTTTTCCTATCGTGCAAGCAATCGTAGGGGCACCTGGGTCTTTATACTTAGGAGTTGTGTTGTTCTGAATGATCGAACTTACATGACTAGCTAAAAAGGCTTTTTTAGGGACACTAAGCTTTCGCCTTCGCGTACACATATCTTTAAGGAATTTGGCATAAGCCGGAAGTTGCCTAATTGCTTCTAGTAACGGAAGGTTTATGGTAACTTTCTTAAAAACCTCCATTATGTCATTAAAGTTAGATTCACTCTTTGTTGGTACTAATAGCTGTGGAAATGGGGCTCTAGGCATAAAATAGGGCCTCTCAGGAACCGAGATCGGCATCATCGAGAGATTTTATCAGTCCCCTCAGCTATGGGTGGTCCTGAGGGATGTACTACAAGTATGCTCACTATCGGGCATGGTTACTCGATTATCTACTATTCTACCACTCCTAAGGGTTCTAATTGAATTCAACCTGTTGTAATGGTTTTGTACCTATTTCATGAACTCCTCTAGGGTTGTGTTGTGTTTGACTAGGGAACCTACCCTTTTCTCTCAAAGATTCATTTATCGACTAACTTTGGTCTTTTAACTCGAAATAGCTTGAGAATTAGCCTTTTCTTATATTTTTACTTTCTTCTATGCCATGTGAAAGTGTTTGGTGAATCTTATCGGTGTTTGAATAAACGAGATGAGAGTTTCTTCTAGACTTGAAATTTTCTTATCGGACTGATTCTGAAACCGAGATGGTCTGAAAGATTCTTAGTATAGCCACACGGGAGAACATTAGAATTACTAAACCGACCTCGACTCGGCCCTTAGACCACGAAAGGTTCGGATGGTTTCTCCAACCCGGGGTTATAAGTTTCTGAATATGGGTCTAACTTCTGAGAGTTATCGAATCTAGTGTTATTGTAAAGAGCATTGGCTTGCTCTTCCATAGTATGGCCTTCCCAAAAAGGCTCCACCCGACTACTAGTGTGACCCAATTCTAAAGCTTCTAACCTTTTAGCTATTCTTTGCAATTTTGGCATCGATTCATAGTCTCCTTCTACCCTATTAACGTTTCCTCTGCTTAGAAGAATTGTTTTACGGGGTACCCTACTATTTTCCCATTGTTCGGTCTTTTCGGCGATTTCATTCAAAAATGTCATCGCCGCATCAAGCTGTTTGGTTTTCAAACCCACTGTACACATAGCTTCCACTATGGTTGTAGTGGAATAATCTAAACCCTCATAAAGGATCTGAACTAACCTAACCTTTTCTAAACCATGATGAGGACATTGGGATAATAGATCATTGAACCTTTCCAAATACCTATACAAAGATTCTCCCTCCTGTTGAGAAAACGTGCAGATTTGCGTCCTAATAGACGATGTTTTGTGCCTAGGGAAAAACTTGTTCAAAAAGGCGAGATGTAAGTTGTTCATATGTTTCGATTGACCTTTGAAGCCAAACTATATAGCCACGATTTGGCTTTATCTTTCGGGGGGAAAAAGGGAATAACCTAAGTTTCGAGCATCATCATCAAGATCTCTAATTTTTAGGGTACTACAAGTTTCTTCAAAATCCCTAAGATGGAAATAGGGGTTTTCATTTTCTTTCCCTAAAAGATTGGGAGCATCTGTAAGGTCCCAGGTTTCAGTTCATAATTTGCTTCCGTTTCAGCTAACCTGATACACGAGGGACGAGTAGTCCTAGTCGGGTTCAACAAAGCTTTCAAAGTTGCCATTTCTGGCACTATCGGAATATTAGGGATTGTCTCCTCAAACGGACGTTCAAAAACGGATTCTTCAAAAATCGAACTTTCTAAATTGAGGTAATCGAGACGCTTAGAACTACTAGGTTTCTCTTTAACAAATCTACCTAGGGCGTCTCTTTTACGTTCCGGCATGCAAACGAATAAGGAAGGGGATTCTATGCAATCACAAAACAAGGCTGACTCAACCAAATCAAACCTAATGATATCTAGCAAACAAAAAGCATGATGGCTCCACTTAGATTGTTTCTAGACCAGCTTCTAATCCTTCGAAAGGGAATTCGTTACAATTTAAGCAAACCCCTCTGGAGTCAATCCGAGTCAAAGTAAGTTGAATAGAGGCGAGGGAAGCTCGGTGGAGCTTTGATACCCAAGGCCTCACCGGAATTACAATGCGGCGCAGTCACGCATTCAACTCACAGAAACCTTCATGAACTTCGAAGTGTGCTTAAAAGACTAACCAATATTTTTCGAATGACTTTCCTATTAAGCTAGTTACCTTATCGGTCTTGTTCTAGTCAAAATTTTAAGGCTTAGGTTCGCGTAGGTTACGTGTTCCTAAGGCGGGCAAGAAGAGAACGGTGATGAAATCCGAACCCTTATCTTGTATGGCCAGGCCTTGCCCTTTACTAGAAAATTAAAGCAGCCGTATTCAAGTCCTCGACATATATGCAAACGAAGGAGTCCGATGGCGTGACGGGGGATTCACGAGTGTTTAGAATCTTACCTCCGTTCCAGGACGGGGATGAATCGGTTGTAGTCGACTCGGGCCACCGACTCCTATGTCGATGTACGAACCCAAGGTGCAGAGACAATATCGTAATTGTCCTCCTTCTCTGCAAACGGTTTATATTTAAGACTACCCTTCTGTATGGTTTAAAAATAATGTCCAAATGTCCAAAAAGTCCAAAAAATAAAAAGAAAAATTACAAAAATAATTATAAACCCTAATATAGTTTTCGGAAAAAAAACTGAAAAAATAAATAAAAATAAAAATAAAATTCTTTGTCTCTTCCTCGTTTCTTTTCGCTTTGTCTTTGACTCCAAGTCTTTAGTTAATCACCAATATCTTTGGCTCAGCTTTCTTTTCGATCCAATATCCAAACCTGTAACCAAAACACAAATACCCAAGAAAACGTAAAATAGAAAAAAAAGAATAAAAATCACTAAAAACCTAAAAAAAAATCTAAAAAAAAGTCTGCGTCGGCGGCGCCAAAAATTGCTGTGATTTTTATGTTGTAGTAAAGTGGTAAGAAAAATATCGTTCACTCAGAATTGTGAAGATTCGTTTTAGATTCAAACTCAATAGAAAACTCAAATTGATGTTGTTATCAAGATTTTAGAGAAAACTGAGACTATGGATTCCACTATTTTCCAATTTTTCATGTGATTCAATATTAATATTATCATGCAATTCTAGACAATATTGCTCCAAAAGAAATTGTGATTCTAAAATATTGCCAAAGGTATATTTTCAAATTACTAGTTGTTAATCTCAAGCATGGAACATCAAGAGCCCTAAGCTAAGCATGCACCATCAAGTGAAAACACAACAAGTCAATAAAAATCATTATTTCAATTTTGATTCAATGCAAATAATCATAAAAAGAATTGCAGAAATAAACAAAATAATTGTTACCACATGATTGTTGGAAAAACAGCTTCCTCCGTCGCCTCAGCTAAGGGGTTTAGCTCCTCATATTATTCACGTGCTCAAAATAGTTGTTCATAGCTCAAAAGGGTGAAAAACAAGAGAAAACTACTAGAGCATACCGTTTGCAACACTGTATAAACGTTACAAACGGACTGTTACAGAGAACTGCTCAATAAGACTGTCACAAAGAACGATAGAAATTTGCTGCTGTAAATAAAAGACTGTTTTTATGGGTCTTATGTTCTTCGTGTTCTTCAGCAGCAGAAGCAGAACTCGACTTCCTGCAACTCCTCCCCGTTGATCTCTCGTGGTGTTCTAAAGTGCCCCAAACTTCCTCTAAACTTCAATACCCTTCCCTGGAACTCGACTACACCTTTTATACACCTCAGAAACCTAAAAATATACCGATAAAATTTCTTGCTTTCCTTTCCGTGCAAGTCACGACAATAATCTCTCTGCCGAATCGATTTACGCGTTTCTGGACCCTCCAATTCTTTCCAAACTCTTTATTAGGTAAGTAAGTATCTTAGGGAAGATTATGTGCAATTTAGTCTCCTTGAATCATCAAAAATAAGCTCAACAGAGACCCGTAACTCTCTTCACCTCTGTTTCCTTTTTCCGGCTTATCCACCCCAATTCATACGATCCAATCAACCATACCAGGCTTGTTTACTAAATGCAAGTCCAATCCAACCGAATCCAGTGATTTAATCTCCTCAGAACTTGTCAAAAATCGGAACCCTAACTCTGCCCGTGAATAATACACTTTCCCGCCAATTTCAAAATTCAAAATGGAGAAGAAGACCTCCCTTATCCGTTCATGGGGTCCCTTTAGAAATCTGGGTGCCCCTTAGTAATTTGGTCACCCCTTATCCAAAATGAGAGTCCGCATAGTAATTTTCTCCCATGAGCGCAAATACCACTTTTCGAGCCAATTTTTCCGCAAAAGCTTATTTCTCCAAAAACACCTACAAAAACATAAAATAATCAAATAAGTATAAAATCGAGCACTAACAATACACATTATTGAGAACAAAATAGACACATAAATGCGTCTATCAAATACCCCCAAACTTATTATTTGCTAGTCCTCGAGTAAATCAAATCTAAAAAAAATAAATAAAATCCTAACTCACTGTCATGGGTAACGTCGATTGCATTTAACATATGCAATAAGCCTTTAAACCCCTAGGTGGCCCTAGTGGCCGAGTTATAGTCTCGGGAGGGCTTACAAGAGATATACCCACAAAACCTTTACTCCAGACCCTAACTATCTACGCAAAACCTTGGAAGGCACTAAAAAATCTCCTTGGTTGGCATACTTATTGACTACAAGAGGAAGTACCCCGATGCGAAATTCTAATTGTTGTACACGAGTTTGCACTCAAGCATACTAAAACTCATATAGAAGTCACAGAGCTCTACTCAGATAGTCGCACTATGGACATCAATACCCGGAGTCAAAACTAATCACATGGATAGATCAAGAAGATGGATATAGAGAAAAACATAGATGGTTTTGATGTTTACTAAGTGAATGGTGTTTCTCATATATGTCTGAAGGCCTCCGCCAAAATGAATCTATCCTAATGGACCGAGATACTAGTTCGACTAATATCAACACACCGGGCATATACAAGGGAACCAAAGTGGTCGATAATCCTAACTCTAGGTCAACACAACTGGCATATACAAGGGTTCCAGTGGTCGACTTTATTAAATTTATTTCGGTTGGTCTGATGGTTTGGTCTCAATTTTCTTTTTTCTTTTTTTTTTTTTTTCCAACTTTTTTTTTTTCCCAACTTTTTCCAACATTTTTTTTTTGTATCTCAATCACTCTATTTCACCCTAGCAGTGGTAACAACTTGAATCGTGAGCCCCACCTAATCACTTAGAGAAACATAGTTTAAAAACAAAACAAAATAAAAACAGAAGTGAAAAGGACTCAACGAGATATGGTGAAACTATCATGTTATTTCTAACACCTGAGCTATGTGCTTTTATGAATAGACTCTTTAGATGTTTCCATCTAATCAGATTGGTTCCTCAACTCCTACAACCAAAATGCTTCCATCACTTAGATTGGTTAGTGCCATCCTTAATAAGCATAAATTTCTAAGCTCTGGAGTTAATAATGCAACTGCCACTAAAAAGTTTCTCCCATACCCCCAAACTTAAATCTAACATTGTCCTCAATGTTCTAAAGATGAAATTAAAAGCATGAACAAGGAGAAACTGTTACCATTTAAAACAAAAGAGATAAGGAAAGATATTACCGTGTCGCATGGATGTTGGGTTACCTCCCAAGAAGTGCTAAGTTTAAAGTCTTCAGCCAGACGTTAAATACCACAAATGGCTAATTACCTTTTCAAATCATATATCAATAGTCGAAACAATTGTGGGTCAACCAAATCAAATAAAACTGCCACAATTATGAGACAACTGCACCAAATCAGAAAAATGAACAGACAGAGCACATCCCCATCCAAGGTTTCCTGCAAGACAACTGGGTTTTTCTGTGGTGCCCACTTGGGCTTCATATGAGTATCTTGATAAACAAATTTACCCAAATAACGAGTCTCAAATAGCTGGATTTCCTCCTGGATAGTATCAGGAGGATCGGGTTGTGGAGTCAGAAGAGACTCGGGTAATACCTCAGACACACTGGGCTCAAGTCCCAAGTTAGGGACTTCCAATGAGGATACTTGACGATCACTACCCCCAAACTTAGGGTAATCACTACTCTCCGTAAGATCTAGCACTATGGCTTGAATTTCTAGATCCTTAGAGTCTTTAAAATACTCAAGAGCTTCATCTAGTTCTCTACCCCCAAACTTAGGGTTATCATAACTCTCAGAAAGACCTAATATTATTGCCTGAATTTCTGGGTCTGTAGAGTCCTTAAAATGTTCGAGAGCTTCTTCTAGGTCTAAAGTCTGGACATCTATCTGACCTAAGAGAATTGTCTCATTAAATTCATCCAAAGAATCACCAAACAAATTGTCATCCCAATTGCCTCGAACTAGATCATGAACTAAAGTGCCAATCATATTCACTTCCTCTAAATCATCGAAGGTTGTCTAGTAACATTAAAGACATTTAGTTCAAGGGTCATATTACCAAAGGATAAGTTCATAAGTCTTGTCCTATAGTTGATAACAAACATTAGACGTGGCTAAAAATGGGCGACCTAAAATTACCTAAGTATTTGATTCTCTGGGTCAGGAACAGGTTGTGTATCTAGGACTACGAAATCCACAGGATAAATAAACTTGTCGACCTCAATAAGAACATCCTCTATCACGCCACGAGGAATTTTAACAGACCTATCAGCTAACTGCAGTGTTATCTTGGTAGGTTTCAATTCACCAAGTCCTAGCTGTAAGTACACATGGTACGAAAGTAAGTTCACACTAGCTCCTAAGTCAAGTAAAGCTTTCTCTACCCTGTGTTTTCCTATCGTGCAAGCAATCGTAGGGGCACCTGGGTCTTTATACTTAGGAGTTGTGTTGTTCTGAATGATCGAACTTACATGACTAGCTAAAAAGGCTTTTTTAGGGACACTAAGCTTTCGCCTTCGCGTACACATATCTTTAAGGAATTTGGCATAAGCCGGAAGTTGCCTAATTGCTTCTAGTAACGGAAGGTTTATGGTAACTTTCTTAAAAACCTCCATTATATCATTAAAGTTAGATTCACTCTTTGTTGGTACTAATAGCTGGGAAATGGGGCTCTAGGCATAAAATAGGGCCTCTCGAACCGAATCGGCATCATCAGAGATTTTATCAGTCCCCTCAGCTATGGGTGGTCCTGAGGGATGTACTACAGTATGCTCACTATCGGGCATGGTTACCTGATTATCTACTATTCTACCACTCCTAAGGGTTCTAATTGAATTCAACTGTTGTAATGGTTTTGTACCTATTTCATGAACTCCTCTAGGGTTGTGTTGTGTTTGACTAGGGAACCTACCCTTTTCTCTCAAAGATTCATTTATCAGACTAACCTGGTCTTTTAACTCAGAAATAGCTTGAGAATTAGCCTGGCTTATATTTTTACTTTCTTCTATGCCATGTGAAAGTGTTTGGTGAATCTTATCAGTGTTTCGAATAAACGAGATGAGAGTTTCTTCTAGACTTGAAATTTTCTTATCGGACTGATTCTGAAACTGAGATGGTCCTGAAAGATTCTTAGTATAGCCACCTGGGAGAACATTAGAATTACTAAACTGACCTCGACTCTGGCCCTTAGACCACGAAAGGTTCGGATGGTTTCTCCAACCAGGGTTATAAGTTTCTGAATATGGGTCTAACTTCTGAGAGTTATCGAATCTAGTGTTATTGTAAAGAGCATTGGCTTGCTCTTCCATAGTATGGCCTTCCCAAAAAGGCTCCACCCGACTACTAGTGTGACCCAATTCTAAAGCTTCTAACCTTTTAGCTATTGCTGCAATTTTGGCATCTGATTCATAGTCTCCTTCTACCCTATTAACGTTTCCTCTGCTTAGAAGAATTGTTTTCTGGGGTACCCTACTATTTTCCCATTGTTCGGTCTTTTCGGCGATTTCATTCAAAAATGTCATCGCCGCATCAACTGTTTGGTTTTCAAACCCACCTGTACACATAGCTTCCACTATGGTTGTAGTGGAATAATCTAAACCCTCATAAAGGATCTGAACTAACCTAACCTTTTCTAAACCATGATGAGGACATTGGGATAATAGATCATTGAACCTTTCCAAATACCTATACAAAGATTCTCCCTCCCGTTGAGAAAACTTGCAGATTTGCGTCCTAATAGACGATGTTTTGTGCCTAGGGAAAACTTGTTCAAAAAGGCAGATGTAAGTTGTTCATATGTTTCGATTGACCGGAAGCCAAACTATATAGCCACGATTTGGCTTTATCTTTCAGGGAAAAAGGGAATAACCTAAGTTTCGAGCATCATCATCAAGATCTCTAATTTTTAGGGTACTACAAGTTTCTTCAAAATCCCTAAGATGGAAATAGGGGTTTTCATTTTCTTTCCCTAAAAAGATTGGGAGCATCCGTAAGGTCCTGTGTTTCGGTTCATAATTTGCTTCCGTTTCACTAACTCCGATACACGAGGGACGAGTAGTCCTAGTCGGGTTCAACAAAGCTTTCAAAGTTGCCATTTACGGCACTATCGGAATATTAGGGATTGTCTCCTCAAACGGACGTTCAAAAAACGGACTCTTCAAAAATCGAACTTTCTAAATTGAGGTAATCGAGACGCTTAGAACTACTAGGTTTCTCTTTAACAAATCTACCTAGGGCGTCTCTTTTACGTTCCGGCATGCAAACGAATAAGGAAGGGGATTCTATGCAATCACAAAACAAGGCTGACTCAACCAAATCAAACCTACTGATATCTAGCAAACAAAAAGCATGATGGCTCCACTTAGATTGTTTCTAGACCAGCTTCTAATCCTTCGAAAGGGAATTCGTTACAATTTAAGCAAACTCCTCTGGAATCAATCCGAGTCAAAGTAAGTTGAATAGAGGCGAGGGAAGCTCAGTGGAGCTTTGATACCCAAGGCCTCACCGGAATTACAATGCGGCGCAGTCACGCATTCAACTCACAGAAACCTTCATGAACTTCGAAGTGTGCTTAAAAGACTAACCAATATTTTTCGAATGACTTTCCTATTAAGCTAGTTACCTTATCGGTCTTGTTCTAGTCAAAATTTTAAGGCTTAGGTTCGCGTAGGTTACGTGTTCCTAAGGCGGGCAAGAAGAGAACGGTGATGAAATCCGAACCCTTATCTTGTATGGCCAGGCCTTGCCCTTTACTAGAAAATTAAAGCAAATAGTATTCAAGTCCTCAAAGATATATGCAAACGAAGGAGTCCAAGAACTCGGCCGACGGGGATTCACGAGTGTTTAGAATCTTACCTCCGTTCCAGGACGGGGATGAATCGGTTGTAGTCGACTCGGGCCACTGACTCCTATGTCAGTGTACGAACCCAAGGTGCAGAGACAATATCGTAATTGTCCTCCTTCTCTGCAAACGGTTTATATTTAAGACTACCCTTCTGTATGGTTTAAAAATAATGTCCAAAGTTTCCAAATGTCCAAATGTCCAAAAAGTCCAAAAAATAAAAAGAAAAATTACAAAAATAATTATAAACCCTAATATAGTTTTCGGAAAAAAAAACTGAAAAAATAAATAAAAATAAAAATAAAATTCTTTGTCTCTTCCTCGTTTCTTTTCGCTTTGTCTTTGACTCCAAGTCTTTAGTTAATCACCAATATCTTTGGCTCAGCTTTCTTTTCGATCCAATATCCAAACCTGTAACCAAAACACAAATACCCAAGAAAACGTAAAATAGAAAAAAAATAATAAAAATCACTAAAAACCTAAAAAAAAATCTAAAAAAAAGTCTGCGTCGGCGGCGCCAAAAATTGCTGTGATTTTTATGTTGTAGTAAAGTGGTAAGAAAAATATCGTTCACTCAGACTTGTGAAGATTCGTTTTAGATTCAAACTCAATAGAAAACTCAAATTGAGGTTGTTGTTATCAAGATTTTAGAGAAAACTGGAGACTATGGATTCCACTATTTTCCAATTTTTCATGTGATTCAATATTAATATTATCATGCAATTCTAGACAATATTGCTCCAAAAGAAATTGTGATTCTAAAATATTGCCAAAGGTAGATTTTCAAATTACTAGTTGTTAATCTCAAGCATGGAACATCAAGAGCCCTAAGCTAAGCATGCACCATCAAGTGAAAACACAACAAGTCAATAAAAATCATTATTTCAATTTTGATTCAATGCAAATAATCATAAAAAGAATTGCAGAAATAAACAAAATAATTGTTACCACATGATTGTTGGAAAAACAGACTTCCTCCGTCGCCTCATTAAGGGGTTTAGCTCCTCATATTATTCACGTGCTCAAAATAGTTGTTCATAGCTCAAAAGGGTGAAAAACAAGAGAAAACTACTAGAGCATACCGTTTGCAACACTTTGTATAAACGTTACAAACGGATCATTCTGAACTGCTCAATAAGAGGCATCACAAAGAACGATAGAAATTTGTCAGTAAATAAAAGACTGTTTTTATGGGTCTTATGTTCTTCGTGTTCTTCAAAGCGAGGCGTAACTCGACTTCCCGCAACTCCTCCCGTTGATCTCTCGTGGTGTTCTAAAGTGCCCCAAACTTCCTCTAAACTTCAATACCCTTCCCTGGAACTCGACTACACCTTTTATACACCTCAGAAACCTAAAAATATACCGATAAAATTTCTTGCTTTCCTTTCCGTGCAAGTCACGACAATAATCTCTCTGTCGAATCGATTTACGCGTTTCTGGACCCTCCAATTCTTTCCAAACTCTTTATTAGGTAAGTAAGTATCTTAGGGAAGATTATGTGCAATTTAGTCTCCTTGAATCATCAAAAATAAGCTCAACAGAGACCTGTAACTCTCTTCACCTCTGTTTCCTTTTTCCGGCTTATCCAGCCCAATTCATACGATCCAATCAACCATACCAGGCCTGTTTACTAAATGCAAGTCCAATCCAACCGAATCCAGTGATTTAATCTCCTCAGAACTTGTCAAAAATCGGAACCCTAACTCTGCCCGTGAATAATACACTTTCCCGCCAATTTCAAAATTCAAAATGGAGAAGAAGACCTCCCCTTATCCGTTCATGGGGTCCCTTTAGAAATCTGGGTGCCCCTTAGTAATTTGGTCACCCCTTATCCAAAATGAGAGTCCGCATAGTAATTTTCTCCCATGAGCGCAAATACCACTTTTCGAGCCAATTTTTCCCGCAAAAGCTTATTTCTCCAAAAACACCTACAAAAACATAAAATAATCAAATAAGTATAAAATCGAGCACTAACAATACACATTATTGAGAACAAAATAGACACATAAATGCGTCTATCAAATACCCCCAAACTTATTATTTGCTAGTCCTCGAGTAAATCAAATCTAAAAAAATAAATAAAATCCTAACTCACTGTCGCAGGCAACGTCGATTGCATTTAACATATGCAATAAGCCTTTAAACCCCTAGGTGGCCCTAGTGGCCGAGTTATAGTCTCGGGAGGGCTTACAAGAGATATACCCACAAAACCTTTACTCCGGACCCTAACTATCTACGCAAAACCCTGGAAGGCACTAAAAATCTCCTTGGTTGGCATACTTATTGACTACAAGAGGAAGTACCCCGATGCGAAATTCTAATTGCTGTACACGAGTTTGCACTCAAGCATACTAAAACTCATATAGAAGTCACAGAGCTCTACTCAGATAGTCGCACTATGGACATCAATACCCGGAGTCAAAACTAATCACATGGATAGATCAAGAAGATGGATATAGAGAAAACATAGATGGTTTTGATGTTTACTAAGTGAATGGTGTTTCTCATATCTCATCCAAGGCCTCCGCCAAAATGAACCTATCCTAATGGACTGAGATACTAGTCTGACTAATATCAACACACTGGCATATACAAGGGAACCAGTGGTCGATAATCCTAACTCTAGGTCAACACAACTGGCATATACAAGGGTTCCAGTGGTCGACTTTATTAAATTTATTCAGGTTGGTCTGATGGTCTGGTCTCAATTTTCTTTTCTTTTTTTTCTTTTTTTTTTCCCCACTTTTTTTTCCAACATTCACTCGATGGACGTCCATATTAGGTAAATGCCCGACCTGAGCCTCTACCTTGCTCATATGATTGGCAAGGGCTCTACTTGCTCCTGTGAGAGGAAAAATAATAATCAGGTTTTAGCCTCTTTACAAAGCTGGCCACGCCTCTGCTCATCTATCGACAGACGGCCATCCTATGTCAATACTTAACCGCTATCAAGTCATACGCCTCTTCACGATCGACCTTAACCTAAGCCTTTTCTCAAAACTGACCCCATACTTCTTTTCCAATAAAGGAAACGTATATAACCAGGTCATACTTGACTTCATCCAAGCTTGTGCTCTCTTCATGACACACATGAGTATAAAAAGCCTCTCAGGGCTCTTTACATGACTCTGGATGTCCTCCACGTGCGAACATGTGCATCCATCCGACAACTCTGGAGAATGCTAACAAGTCATAAGACAACTCATACATAAAGACTCATTATGTCACAAATGGTGGATAAACTTAGGGTTTTGGTATGATGGTTATCCGTACGTGGGAGTATCACCTACTCACACAAAAATAGAATAGTCGATCACAAGGAGTCAGCTGCAGAGGAAAGAGTTAACCCTTGATATATCCTTAGTTATTCCTGAGATTAAGGATAAGGTGTTTATTATTATAACTCAACCTTATCTCGCCGACTATGGAGTAGGGTTTTGCAGATCTATAAATAAACCAACTGTCGGTACTTCTATACGCAATAGAACAACCAGAAAAGAAAAAAATAACAACAAGTTCACAATGAATAATATTTTTTTGTAAAATCTTTATCAGAGCCTCTTCGTCTGCAACTCTCTGCAACTAAGAACTACGATCTCCTATCTTTCAGCATCCCTCCCTAGACCAACCTTACTTCTTCATCTGCGACTGAAGCAACCCTTGAACGACCATTTTCTTGGTTTAGGAAAGGACTGTTCATAATCAACTTCCTGCACTCACATCAACCTCAATCTTATTTACCTTTCTAACCTTCTCCCAGTTTTCCTCATTTAGAGTTACAATAAGTTTAAAGAACAAAAAAATAAATGTTGACTCCTCTGGGACATGATACTTTAGTTAGCACAGTTTGACACATTGTTCTCGTTGGACTAGCAACATCTTCTACTGACATAAAGCTTGAAACTTGACCTCTGAACCGTCTGTGTGAACGTTCACCGAGGGATATTGATGGTTCAATAACGTTAACCTCTTTTATATCAGGTTGTTCCTAAACATATCTCAGAGAGTTGATTGCAACGTCAGATATCGTAGTCCTCTTTGGAGTAGGCAAAGGATAATCTCATTGAAAGTAATTCTCCATTGAGTTTCACTTGTTATAATAAGTTGTCTAAGGGTTTACAAACTGTTGGTGAAAAAATAACGTTTCATTCCACCAGCCAGAAACAAAGTTAAATAACCTATTTGGGAGGTCCAATGGTCATAAGAAAAAAGGTTAAATAACTGACCTGGAGAGTTCTCTTAGAAATTGAACTCCACATAAAAGATTATCTTTCTAAACAAAGTCTGGTATATATGGGGTGGGGATGTTCAAAAGTTCAGAAAATTTGTTGGATGGGAATAACTGCATCTTTGGGGTTTGGTGCAATATTTTTTGCTTAGTTATAAGCATCATCATCTGGTTGTTGTTGATGGTCAGACTAAATTACCTCAAAAGCAGTAGGTTCATATGATGAACTGGATGGACTATGTTGTAGCAAATATATTCCCACAACACTCCTCGAGATTTCCACGTGATTATGAGATTTCATCCGCGAGATGATTCTATAATTTTTTCGAGATGCGTTCTTGATGGATGTTATGATTTCTGATGATAAAATATTAACCATTGGATGATTCAATAGTATTCCTCATGATGCGTTCCTGATGGATGAGGATATTTTCTCTACTTGATGAATTAACTTTCCTAAAAAGTTTAGCTCTTCGTAGATTGTTGATGAATGAAAGTGGGGGGTACCTAAAGGACACCCTCAATGAGTAAGAGTTACTGCAGGTTTTTACCAGGAGAGAAGAATTAAAAATGTGTGTCTTTCCAGTTGAAATCCCACCCATATTTCTAAATTGTGGGGGAATTGTATCCAGTGCAATATTCATCTAGATACATTTTGACTACCTATCTAGACAAACACTCTTCGGGTTCATCCTGTTTCAAACTGATTCCCCATTTTTCTAGGGATTTCTAACTTCCATGTTTGAATATATACCTGGTCTTACCAGTAACTGATTCCCCCTTTTTATAGGTATCTCTAACTTTCAGGTTTGAATGTATACTTAGTCTTACCAGTAACTGATTCACCTATTTCTAGGATACAATGAGTCTAGTCATCTGGTGTAATAGGATAATTGCTGACCGGACTATAATCATCCTTCCATATTATTTACCCAAGGGTCCAATACTTATCTTGGGTAGAATTATTGGGCTGAGAGCACTTGGGCCCATACTCCAAACAATATGGTGCAAACATTGCCCCCTCTTAATCCTCAACTTGTTGATGAGTTAAGAAAAGTCCCTTAATTCAATTGCTCCGACATTTTACTCAGATGCCCCCAAGCAACTTGTTGAAGTGACGTGTTAGTCTATTAAAGGGAAAGGCTCTTAACCTTGTGGTCATGGGTTCTAGCTCCCCTGTGGGCGCCAAAAAATATTGTCGCAAATATATCCCACTACACTCCTCGAAATTTGTACTTGATGATGAGATTTCGGCCGCTGGATGATTTTATAATTTCTTCGAGATGTGTTCTTGGTGGAAGTTATGATTTCTTACGATGAAATGAAGCACCGGATAATTACCTATTTTCAAAACCTTTGGATAAACAATAATTATACGGTCCTTGTTTTTCTTATTTTGTTTTTGGTGATAAATGAACAGTCCCGATTCACCCACTAGAGACCTTTGCTTGTCTTTAGTCAAAAGGAAGAAAACCCTAATCCCCAACTTTTTGTTTTTCGCCCCACTACATCCTATGACTTCCTCCAAGAAACCCCTCGACTTCCCCCTTCTCCACCCGTTAGATTTCTTTCCATAAGAAAAGTACACCTCTTTTTAGGTTTTCTAGGGTTTATTAGGTTTTCCTCTGTCCTTGTTTGTCTTTCCAGTTTCCTTTGTTTTCTCTCATCTCTCTCTGTGTTTCTTCGCCATGGAGATGGAAATGTTCTGCTCTTCTGCTGTTGCTGTGGAAACCATGGTTGCTTCAGTCATGCAATCTCTTGTCATAGAATCTGCTTTGCTTGCTGAGAAAACTCTAGTTTGCTTTCTCTTAGAGATTTACAAAAGAAAAAATCCTGCTCAAGGACCTCAAGATGGTAGTGAAACAGAAGATGACGATGATGATGATGAAGCTAATGCTCAAGACGACGACGACGATGATGATGATGAAGAGTTTGCTGCTGGTGAAGAAGGTGAAGATGATGATGATGAAGATGATCCTGAAGTTAATGGTGGTGGTGGTGGTGGTGCTGCTGGAAGCGATGACGACGACGATGATGATGACGATGAGGATGGCGAAGAGGGTGATGATGATGATGAGGATGAGGACGAAGAAGACGACGAGGAAGATGAGGACGATGATGAAACTCCACAACCACCTTCTAAGAAGAGAAAGTGATGTTAATTTAGGGTTTTTTTCTTTTTTTTTTGAGTGGTGGTAGTGAAGTGAAGTAATGTTTAGTAGTATTGGGTCAATGGGGTTTGGGGATCTAGGGTTTAATGGTTGTTCCATCACTGTAGAAACGAATTTGCCCATCCATGATTATGAATGTGAATCAACTGTTATATTATTATGTTTATGAATTTCCTCATCTATGATTTATGCTGTAGATTTAGGGTTTCTGTTTAAATCAATGTGGGTATGTCTAATTATTAGTTGAATTTGATGGATCTATTAATTTTGGAGGTTTATTGGAGTTCATATTTAAGACATTAACCAAAACAATATCTGTTATCAAGCCCTAATTTAACTTTCTTCACCGAAATAGGCTCAGATTCTACAGTGAAATCTTGGTTGAATCTAGTTGACCAGACAAAAGATGCCAGATTTGCTCTCTAATTTGTTTAATTAAAGTAATATTTCTGAAACTAAATAAAGCATGTGAATCTCGAGATGAAGAATGATGTAACGCAAGTCACTTCATTGTTTAGCTGAAAGCCTGAAATGTTTAAGATCTGAATTCGCCTTCAGCCTGAAATGGGGAAAATTCCGAAAATGTTATTAAGATCTGTTTGTAATTTTTATTTCTTCACTTTTAAAGCCTTCAAGGCCTGCTTGGTGAGCTATGGGGAAAAATTCCGACAATTTGCAGCAGACCCGCTGAATGTCTGATTTCTGGGAACTAATAGCAGGAAAAATGAGAATCTTTTAATTATGGTGAACATGAGCATTTATACCTGATTGTGGCTTGAATATAGATTGGTCATAAGGTTCTTGATGCAGTTCAATGTCCATCTTATTTTACTCTTTTTTTTTTTCTTTTTTGACTGGAAAGAGCAAGATAGACAAAAAGGGGTCACTGGAAGTGACAGACAAAGAAAAATCAAACAGTAACAGATGATAAAAGGAAAGCCATCAAATCAGGGTGTATGTAATGTCCAGTTGAACATTGTACACTACACTTGATTGAGCAAGTCTGCAACAATGAGTTGGTTGACACAGTGACACTTCTGAACTTACTAGTTCATGTCTCTTCTTGTTTTGATAATGCAATACATTGGCTTGTTTTGATACCTTATCTGATTGCCTGGGTCAGTACCCAAAACCTTGGTTTTCTCCTCTATTAACTTGCCTTCCTGCTATGTAATTTCCATTCATTCAAAATGGAGTAAAATATTAAGAAGTCCAAGGTTTAGCAAAATGTAGTAAACGGAACAAGAGACATTCAGTAAATGAAACTTTTTCATATATATGTTAAGTTATAAGTTACAGAAAAATTTACAGTTCAGTTAATACACAAACCACTCCAACTAGTGTTTGCAAATGTTAAGAAAGGAATTGCTTATCTCAATTTTTAACATATTGGAGACTGAAAAAAAATGGAAGAAAGAATAAAAGAGAAAAAAAATATATATGAAGATCTTGTTTTCATATATAGATAACATACCGACTATTGAACAGAAATCTGCGGATTGCCCTCTGCAATCTCTATAACTTGGTTGGACTGATCTTTTGTTTCGCAGGTCACGCCACTGTTACTCTGACTATGTGTCCGATCTCTATTAACAGCCGATGCATCTTTTCGGTTACTGCCATGACTGTGTCGGTTCATCTGAGGAGCTCCTCCTTTATCTTCTCTCTGATTTGAGTTGACGGCATCACCACAGCTCTTCCTTCGGCCAAATTTTGGTGACTTGGCACGAGTTGGTTGCACCTAATCTCAAAAGAAGATAAATTAGTTTATCATCATTCAACTAGGGAATGTCGTAAATCATCTTGGGGGATAAAATTTTAAGCAAAAAACTAAAACCATAATATTGCCAACAAAAGAGAAGTTATGGGTACTTTTATACATAACATAAAAAACGAAGTGAAAGAAAAATTACTCTCTACAACATGAAAAGACAAGCAGAGTTGAATTGTGGTCATTTTTTGTGTCCATCTCAATAGGTGTTTCTGCTTTTGTTTGGTTATGAAATTATTGGTTAACTTCAGCATTAAAAAGCATGCAACTAAATAAACTGTTCAAACGGCTCATTCTAAGATATCTTGATGCCTCGTAATTATCGTTCCGAGAATGGTATGACATGCTTTCCAGAATCAGCTGCTTCTCGAATCAATATTCAGGTGCGGGTCACGTGGGTGTATATACGCTTTACTATATCGAGGGTCTTATATCAGATCGCCTAGTACCATTTATGAATATGGGATCTTAGTTTTAAGTTTCTTATCTCTTAAAGATTTAAATGCAGTTCACGTGTTAAAAACTACTAATACATGAAATGAATACAGGATCTTAGTTTTATCTCATAAAGATCTAAGTGCAGTTCACGTGTTAAAAACTACTAATACATGAAGAATGCATTATCGTTTCAAGCATGACTAGTAGCCGACTCGCAGGCACATGCAAAACCACTGCATTAATGATACAAAATGTGCACAACTACCAGCTCCATGCCATGATGTAAGTGGGCTCATCAGATCGCGTGTACCATTTATGAATATAGAATCTTTGTTTTAAATTTCTTATATCTCATAAAGATTAGAGTGCAGTTCACGTGTTAAAGACTAGTAATACATGAAGAATGCTTTTGGTCTCAAGCACGGCTAGTAGCCGACTCGCAGGCACATGCAAAACCACTGACTATTAGAAACCAAAATGACTTTTTATTTTGATAATACGAATGAGTATATCTACTTTCCGTGGTAATCCAGCTACATGCCAAGATGTAAATGGGCTCATCTACTTTAGGGAACACATTATAAATGTGATAGGTTCAATGATTGTTTACTTCTTGTTTTTGTATTATATATTGGCAAAGCACATTTACATGTAGAAAGTAGGTGACATAATGAACTGCAGGTGGCTACATTGGTTGCTACAGCTGTAGTTAATTAACAATTGATGGAATGAAAACAACTGAAAGCACATCGAACGAATTAAAAGCTGGTAAGCAGATCCTACATCATAATGTATTGGCTCCAAATCATTGGCAATATCTATGAAAACGACTAGTAAATGATACTTGCCGAGCTGTCATATTTATCCTATAACAATAAGGCCTACTAGCACCTTGACTAGGAGAACCACCATGGAAATGTATACATTTAATTTCATGCAACGTTATAGTAGCCGACACATGACTAGTTTAACTGTTATTCCATAAGCTACATCATGTAAATAACAAGTCTCTGCGGATTTCTATAGATTCTATACTAACCATATAAGAACCATATCCTACTAATAAATACGCTAAATCTAAATTTATGTGAAGTCAGAAACTATAGAAGGTATCATAAATCCAAATGAGTAAATATAAGTTCGGTTATTGCCTTTTTTTGGAGTACTAAATTCAAACGTCTAACCCCTGTGCAGACTGCAGAGCATGTAGACTCCGAGTGCCTAAATGCTAAATTGACTTTCTTGAGCTACATATCTATTTGGAAACATTTTAAATTTCTAGTTTAAAGTTTCTTTTTCAATCCTCAATACAATAGTAGATTCCAGAATCACGAGACAATTGCAAAGTAAAATTTGCAAATTTTTCTGAAGATATTCAAAAGCATATAGAAGAGTTTAAATGGGTAGGCCGCTCAAAAAACGCAGCTAGTTACCAGATAACTTCTATATTCTAAGGGTGAACACATTTGTTGACTACCTAATAAAACGCAATGGAACTAAGTACCTTCACATAAGCTTCTATAAATTCAGACAAAAGGAGAAGTGGATGAATTAAGAGCTACCTTTTTAAGTTCAACCTTTGGGGGTGGCCCTTCATGGTAGAAGCTCGGCATTGGTTTCGCTTTATACACCAAGCTCTTTCTAAGCTGCCTGAGAGCTGCGTCTTGCTCCTCCTGAATTTTTATATGAAAAAAATGCTCAAAGTCAATACCAGAATGAGACAAGTTCTACCTACTATTGTTTTTCAAAAGCAGTACTCGTAATTCTGTAGGAAAAATTCTTTCATTTGAATTCAAGAAACACACCTTCGCCCTAGCTTCGGCTTCAATTTTCTCTGACTCCAATGCTTGGTGCTTCTCTTCTAATTTTGAATAAAACTAAAACAGAACAAAATCAGATAAAAAACAAATACGTAAACACACTCGAACAAAATCCTCACTATAGCCGAGAAGCAAATTTCTGATAGAAAAATGGTGCTTCGTTGCATATACCTCCTTTCGTTTCTCAGCACGTTCACTGCATCTAAATGTGGGAGCTGACCCAACAGTTGTCTTGCCTTTCGATGTTCTTACTGATGTTGCAACTCTATGCATGGTTAAGGATAATTGTCATTTAAAACTTCAAATATTTCACAGGATATCAAATATATGAAAATAAGAGAATTGGGCCTTATACAGCCTAATATACTCAAAAAGGATACGAAGATGTATCAGACAAAGATTCTTCTCCATCGCTATGCTTTTTCTTGTCATGCCTTTTTGGCTGCAGTATGATCAACAAGTAATAAATGGTAAATGGAAGAGTACCCATATTGTAGTTAAAACACTAAACAAAGTAAGAAATTATCTCGCTCGAGTTCCTAATTCACCAGATCTTGAACACTTTTACTTGTCATGTAACAAAAAATATAGAAGACTAATGAAGGACTCAGAATATAGAATCTTTAAAACCTCATACCGTATACTGAGGCTTCATTGTCGTGCTGGGGACACTGCCAGTAGCAGCCGTTTCAGCCCCAACAGAACGGCTTACAGTTGAAGCACGCTTTTCAGTAGCCAATTCAAATGGTTGGGGAATAGTATAGTGAGAACGCACCTTTCCAGCAGAACGCGAGTTAAATTTTGTGTTACTGCCAGGTTTCTCAGATCCATTATTCAGCATTTCCTCTTCATGTTCCTCATGACCAGACCCATTGATCTCATTAGAGTGATCTAGTGTGCATTCCTTCACTTCGTACTCCTTTGCTTCATTTTTGTCATTCAAGTACTTATGATCTCCTTCGATCTGTTGATTTGAATCTATAAGATCACGGTCATGAACATCATTATTCCGACGAACTCTAACGGAGTTTGGCTCTTCGTTTATGGAGATATCCTTAACTTCCCTTCCCATTGAAACTGCAGAAAAAAGAAAAATGGGGAACACATATCTCAGGTGCAATAGCTTAGATTAACCTCATTATATACTACACATTATTACATCTACAAATTTGGAGCTGTACATGTTTCTGATCAACTGGGCGATTGTTAGCTGGCTAATAGGGCATTACGAGATATCGTACATACAACAGTATCACATTTTTTTAGCAATCCATAATTGCATGCTTGATTCTTAAAATGTTCAATTCAAAATTAATAAATCAACACTGAAACTTTGATTGTTTCAAATTAGCTTATCATGCAAGTCTTCAATCATTTGATACAGACAGAACCTAAACCTAAACCAAACAATGCATGACAAAAATATAGAAATATTCAACCAAACAAAGCCTTAAGAAAACCTTCAATTCCATTAAAAGCACACATGGAATTTTTTTTTTTTACAGTAAATGAATGAAAATTAATGAAGAACAAACAGCACACTTAAAAATGAATACCTAATATCAATTTTTAGTCATCTAGGGGGGAAACAGTAGAAATGCATTAAAGAAATACCTAAAACTCCTAAAAAATCAAACAAAAATTATGAGCATTAGATGACATTCTAATCAAATTAAACGCATTACCAACAATGAGAAATAAATAAACCAGAGCAGAAGAAATGTTGAAGTTTCCTTACAATAGTCTCCACTTCTTGTTCGATCTAATTGAAGGAGATGTTGAACTTTATCTTAGCAGCTAAAATTGACGGTAAAAAAACAGCAGCAACTAACAAACTGATTGTTAAGATTATTACTGGTTTGCCGTATTTTCCGCCCAAATGCAAGTAGTTGGGGTTTAAAGGGGAGGAGGTAAAAATGTCTAAATACCCACCATTAAAGATCCAGAGTTTTTAAGATGTGGAAAAATTCGGTTTGGGGAGTGCAAAAACCCTGTCTGTGGTGCAAAAACGGTACAGTGTTTCCAATAAAAAGAGTTCTGAATCAAGTTCCTTTTTTAGTTTAGACAGTGCGATTTGAAGCTAGCCAACACTCGTAGTTGACTCACCAACCAACTAGGACCGATTTAATCTTTGTTTTATTGCACGCAAAACGATAAATGCTAACCCAATGCCATTTTTATGATCACACTAAAGGAACATACTTATCCATCATTGTTCAGTTTTACCCTGCCAAGGAGCATAGGAATAGGATGCCAGTGCACCTCACCCCAAAGGATAGCGGAGCCTTCTTGGCCTTCGTGCTTATTTTATTTTGTAGAAATTGACTTATTTTATTTTACATTTACCTGCTTCCTACGTTGTTTCACGACCGCAATAGTTTCGATACTCTCGAACATACCTTGAGGTTGTTGGCTAATGGAGCGTGTTTCAAAGCACGAGTCAGAAATAGATTTTCGGTATTAGAGATTTAGGTTTCTCGACTCTCAGGGTGCTTTAGCGAAGTATGGCAGTTTGAAAATTAGTACACAACTTGTGCTTTAGTTCAATCAATGATCATCCTTGTTGCAAAAAATGTATATGGCAGAGTGTGTAATTCTGCGGACAAGAGGTCGTACTTATATAATTAAAACAAAAACTTGTAGATCATATCTAGATTGCGATTATATTGAGACAAGGGTTCACATGTGTTCCTTGGTTTTGAGAGGAACCTCACAATTATTTATGGAACCACCGAATTGTGTTTGATGGGTGGTAGTAATCTAAACAAGATCTTCTTTTTTTTTAAGCTAGTGACCTCAAAAAAATTGAACTTAGTCGAAAAGGGATATAGCATACGCTCCTCAAATTGAATGAGGTAGATGTAATGTGCAAGGCAAAACTCCTGTGGTTTGAATGCAATCATTCTGCACCACCATGTGAAGCATCAAAAGAAGTATCTAATACCATCAAAACCGTATTCCAAAGATAAGTGTACTCTGGTACAAGCACTAGTCAGGGATTGGGAATTCTTTTGAATGAGCAACAAAGAGATGAAGAATTCAATGCAATGTGCCGAAATTTAAGATGCATTACATTTTTTAATGCTAGGTCGTTAGTCTAGAAAACATGCCATGGTTGGATTTTGCAAACACTGAATCCGTAAACAATAATACAGAAAGAAAACGATACGCGTATGACAACCTGTCGTCCACTACTAATAACAGTAATACTAATAACAACTAATAATAACAGACAAAACACACCTGCTGCCCTAATTAGTATTCTCATGGAGGTAACAAACCACTGAAACAAAGTGGTGAAGACCATAATCTTTTCTTGCACCCGAAAATACCTCTACAGACTCGAATCCCTTGAAACAAGGACAATCAAAAACACATTAAAAAAAAAAAAAAAAAAAAAAAAAAAAGGAAAAAGAAAATGGAAATGGAAATGGAAATTAAGAAGAATTCTTCCACGGTTAATACAAATTCATAGTAGTACTTTTTTCTTCTGGGATTTTTACTCCTAGTGAACCAGAAATTACCCACCAACTATTGGAAACTTTACAGAAACAACTACTCAGAAAATTACACCATCTCATCCTCATTTCTTGGCTTTTCTAGCAGGGGTGGCTTTCTTAGCTGGTGACTTTGCCTTGGTCGCCGCCTTCTTGGCTGGAGCAGCTTTCTTGGTAACTGGAGCTGGTTTTGGTGCAGCGGCTTTTCTTCCGGGAGAGGTCCTTGTTGAAGTTCTTGAAGCTTTGGCTGGTCTTGCCTTTGGCTTTGCGGCTACAGCTTTTGTCTTAGCAGCGGCTGGCTTCGGCTTGGCTGCTGGTGCGGCTTTTGGCTTGGCTGCTGGCTTGGCCTTTGCTGGAGCAGCCTTTGGCTTAGCGGCGGCGGCTGGCTTGGCTTTTGCAGCAGGCTTAGCTTTCGCAGCTGGCTTGGCTTTTGCAGCAGGTTTGGCTTTGCAGCAGGTTTGGCTTTCGGCAGGCTTGGCTTTCGCAGCAGGCTTGGCTTTCGCAGCAGGCTTGGCTTTCGCAGCAGGCTTGGCTTTCGCAGCAGGCTTGGCTTTAGCAGAGACAGGCTTCTTCTTCTTAGCAGGAGCAGCAGCAGTGGTTTTCTTGGCTGCAGGCTTAGCACTAGGAAGCTTATATGAACCTTTAACCTTGACAAGTTTCTCATCAGCGACTAATTTCTTGAGTTGATTGAGAAGCAACTTCTTGAAATTTGATGGAAGATGTTGACTGTGTTTTTCTTCAATGAACTTTGTAATAGCATGTTGACTTGATCCATTCCTTTCTTTCAATGAAGTGATTGCTTCTTTCACCATCTAAAACAAACCACACAAAAAAAACAGATCAGATCGGATTCAGATCAAAACCCTAATTTAATGGAAGATAAATATCCGAAAAAGAAACAAAAAAATACTAAAAATGGAAGAAAAGACTAATTTTATACCTCAAAATAAGTTGGATGAGCAGCAACCCTAGGTTTTCTTGGAGCAGCAGGTTTCTTAGCTTTTGCAGCTTTTGGTTTTGGTGCTGGAACAGATTGTTCTTCAGTAGTAGCTTCAGTAGGTGGTGGTGGTGGTGGTGCTGGATCTGCAACCACTTCAGGAACAGCGACGTTGGTTTCTTCAATTGAAGCCATTGTTAAGAAAATTTTTTCTGAAGGAGGAGGAGAAGAAAATTAGGTTTTCTAGAGAAATGCAGATGAGGTGAGAAACTTGGATGAAATCTGATGGATTCGTGGGGGTGGGTTTTGATTTAAGAATCGAAGGAGAAATGAAGAGGGAATTGAGGGTTGTAAAGGGTGAGATGTGATTGGCTAACGAAAGGTTCATACGGATCGTGGAGTTTTTGTTATTTTAAAATAAGACCTTACGATATTTAGTTATCAACGGTTGTAACGGGTTATCTTGGAAGGGTTTGGATGAGGTTGGGAATGAAATTGGAGGATTGTGGACAGGTTTATGTGTGCTTTTACTCTTGATTAATCTGAGCTTAACTTGAGTTATACTTGATGGATTTGTGCGAGGTTTGGATGGTTGCAAAGCTTAGGATTTCATCTTTCTAATGAGTATTTACACACTTCGTAATGTTGAGTGGTTCGGGAGATAATGGCTTTGGGAGTTGGAAGTGTAATAACTAGTATTTTTTGTGTGTTTGCTAGAGCATTATTGGTTATTACTCCGATTTGTTGATCGAAATCGTGATTTTTTTGATCTGGAAGATAGTAAGTTAACTAAGGAATCAAATGGTTCAACAATCATGAAAATCCGACAAGTTATTGATATAGAACACTTGGTCGGAATGTCATGGAAGTTGAACACGTTATAATTCCTTTGTTCACTAAGGCAAAATTTCCTTGTTTCGAAAGAAAGGGTACAAGAGGCTTATACGAAATAATGTATACCCTAACAAGGGGTTCCGCAATCATTATCCAAGGGAACAAGGAGGGAGAGAAAAAAAAAGAAAAAAAAAGAAAAAACGATACCGAAGATCAAAATTATTGTTATCCATATCTTAATCGTAGAGCCATGGGAAACTTAAATAAAAGTGTAGTCCAAGGAAATATCTTATACTTTGTGTTTATAATTAAACTCTCGCATTCGAGACCTATGGTAACGAAAACATAAGAACTCTTGTTAAAGTTAGATTTTTCACATTATTGCTGGAGTTGATGTGTCGTCATAAGATTATTAGGGTTTTGGTTTTTGGGAAACAAATCATCTGGATAATCGCCCAGAATGCACAGGTGTAATATCTGGGGCACTAGATTAAGCGCTAAAATTGGTTGCGCCCTCATAAACAGGTACATATCGAGGGTAATGAACTACTCTACGACTGCAATAATAGCTTTCTTTAAAAGCCCAACAAGCTTTTCGGCCCAATAAGTGTCCATCTGACAATATGCTAAACTTTATATATCGAATGGTCCGAGCTTGACTTTCCCACTCAAAAATAAATCAAATTTGAACAAGTGCATTTCGATAATATGAGATTTAAAGTTGCGAAAATGAATTCAAATCTTGACGGTTATTCAAGGTAACTGTCAATCTCATCCGAAGTGAGATAACATGAGGCCAAGTCTTGGTGGTCATACAAAATAACTAAAAATCTTGATCGACATGAGACAAAATAGGCCAAATCTTGGTGGTTATTCAAGCTAACATCAAAATTCAACCGAAATGAAGCAATATAAAGCCGATTTTGGTGGTTATCTAAGATAACTAAAAAAAATAAACAAAAAAGGATAAAATAGATGTAAACCTAACTAGTTACATATGATATATACAAATCTAGGTAGTTATAGCGAATTAGATTTCTTTTCCACCTATAACATAAAGGTTGAATTCAAGTCTAAAAAGACACATTCTCAATTCTAACTATTTCTCATCTGTATTATAATTAAACTCATTCTGACTTGGCGATTTAAGCCTCTTTATCTTTTTTTTCTTTTTTTTTGCAGAAATCTCTTTATCTCTCTTATTTAAAGCTACCTCACTCCATATCAAGCCCATTAAGTACACTTATGTTGTAGAATGTCGGGGTAATATCTTTGCACTGAGAAAAATATCAGGCAAGATTTTGGTTAGAGCATCACTCGGTTGAACTCGCAAGTTTTGTCATCTCAAGCTTGTTGACAACGTTAGAAGCACAAAACTATATCTTGATTTTTAGTCTACTAAAGTCGAGTCTCAAACTAGGATTAGAGTATGGTAGTTCAAGATCAACCTTCAAAGAATAACCCTCAAAGATTGAAGACTAAGAAAAAACAGAGACATTTGCGAGAACATCAACAAAGGGGTATGTGAAGACTGGCCTATCATATTTACTCGCAGCATATACCTATTGTATGAGACTATGTCATATGATTTTAGTAGATTTAATATTACAAAGAAGTAATTTCGAGATCAAGCTTGTCGTGGTTAAACTCTTGATATATGATTCAAGCAATGGATGTTCATGAATCCTTATAAATTTTCGTTGGAACAATTTACTATTCATGAACTATTTTAGTTTCAAGTTGATCATGTGGAAGTTGCCCATGCAACAGTGCTTACTTTCTATGGCTATTGGTAATATTTTAAAATTAATCATCAGAGATTGATAACTACTTGGCGCAAGTTACACATTATTGTATGTAAAACCCGAGTTAGGCTGTAAACTGTGAAGGTCTGCAAACCCGATTTGTGAACCCTTTGCATATGAGTTACGGAATGGTGGTACGTTTGCAAACCCCTTGAATCTGACTTCGCGAACACCCAGGTGGTTTGCAAACCTATATGGTTACAAAATTAGCATAAGTATACGAACTATGCTATACGACATGTTCAAAATTGCTAAAACTCTCATTACACTTCTAAGACAACTTTATTCACAAAATCGCTTGAGCTTGTAAATTATTGATTAGTCTTTAGTATTATTGAACAGCACTAGTGCATATAAGTTGAAAGGATACTTATACGCTACGGACTATCATTATGCGCGGTTCCAGAACCCTAGACCATAATGCATACTCTTTTATGTAAATTGAAGGCGTACTTTCATATGCTTACATGAATTCCTAATAAGGATTTCATCTAAACTGGGAAAATATTTGTTGGATCTCAAGCTGTTTTAGATTGAATTCAAAGTTTCCTAGAGTTTTGACATTCTATAAATAAACAGACTCTTGCAACAAGGTTTCTTAATCCGTGAGACTCATGTGTCCTAGTTGTTAAGCTATAGTCGTCCTCTAAAACCTAGGTTTACTCTAAGAAACATAATTAGGTTACGATTTTGAAGACTTCACTTAGTGACTCGTGAATCCCAATAAGACTTGTTTTTAGATCTTGTTTTTACCGATCTTTGAGGTTTTCATAATCTTGGATCAGAAACGAGATAGATAGAAATCATAGACTTATCTTCATCTCAGACTATGTGATCCCTCAAGATAGATATTTTATAAACTATTTTTTGTTTTGTTTGGATTGTTTATAAGAGGTGGTTAATAGTCCATACTTCTCGGCTAACTGAGTGCAAGTGTTCCGAATTCGTGAGGTTTGCTGGACTTAGTCTACTGCAAAAAGATTTTAAAACCTAGATTGAAACATATCAAAAGGATAATCAAATAGGCTTATCTGTTATAGGCAGATTGGTATCAAAAGTCTTCATTGAGGTTGAAGCAACTCCTAGACTGTAAAGGACGCCAACTAACAGAATCAAGTGCATCGAATCTTGCTATGTTTAAGAGACATAAGGAACATGACTGCAACTGAATTGCTTGGAGGGTTAATTCGGTCTCAATTACATTCTAGTCTGAAGTCTTATAGTAGGCTAATGTCCATAGCGGTTTAATACATCATGGTGTTCAAAGATTTATGAGGTCCCAGAGTTTTCTGTTGGTGTAGTTTTCCTTGTTAATAAATTTTTTAGCTTCTTATGCTTTTCCTTTTCCGAATTGTATTGTTTATCTTCATAATATGAATACCATAAGTAGTACACGAATCAATCTAGATAGTTTAAGTCCTTATTATTTGAGATAAAAAACAAGACTTTTTTATTTATTTATTCATACCCTTAAAGATATGTTGCAAGTTTCATACTTGTTAGAATATGAAAAAACGGGGGTCTAACAACCTCACCCAATATTTCGTTCGACAATCTGTATGGACTAACTCCAATATAACTCCAAGAAAATCAACTAGACAGTCAGACTCAATCAAGGAAATATATCCAACAGTTATATCTTTGTTTCTCAATGTAATCAGCAAATTAAACAGATAGAAATATGTGAGCTTGATTATTATAAGAAACAACTTGAACGGTACCAATGACCAATGTTCAAGTGTCAATCAATTTCAATCAACAACCAATGGTTGGATTTACCAATTGATTAAACTACGCACAACCTGTGATATTTCAATTATATAAACAAATATAATGCGGAAAATAAATAACACAGACGCCAGAAGTTTTGTTAATGAGGAAACCGCAAATGCAGAAAAACTCTGGGACCTAGTCCAGATTTGAACAACACGTTGTATTAAGCTCCTACAGACACTAGCCTACTACAAGTTAACTTCAGACTGGAATGTAATTGAGCCCTAACCAAGTCTCACACCGATTAAGGTACAGTCGCGTTCCTTACGCCTCTGATTCCCAGCAGGACTCTACGCACTTGATTCCCTTAGCTGATCTCACCCACAACTAAGAGTTGCTACGACCCAAAGTCAAAGACTTTATAAACAAATCTGTCTTTGACAGAAAAGTCTATTCTGATAGATAAATCTGTCTTCCACAGAAATACCTACGAAGTTTTGTTCCGTCTTTTGATAAATCAAGGTGAACAAGAACCAATTGATAATCCGGTCTTATATTCCCGAAGAACGGACTAGAAATATCAATCACCTCACAATAAGTTAACTATATGGTAGTAGAATAAGTTATTGTGAAATCACAAAGAATGAGACGAAAACCTTTGTGATTACTTTTTATATCTTACCGATCAGAGATAAACCTCGAGCCAATCTTAGAGAAGATAATACTCAATACGATAGAACAAGTAAGATCAGAACACGCAATTACAGAGAAAATAGTTGGGTCTGGCTTCAGAATCCCAATGAAGTCTTTAAGTCGTTAACCTATAATGGTTTTAGGAAAAACCTAGGTTAAAGGAGAATCGACTCTAGTCGAAACTAGTATCACACATGAGGTGTGGGGATTATGTTTTCCAGTGGCTAGAGTTCTCCCTTATATAGTCTTCCAATCAGGGTTTGATAGCATTGAAACAAATCAATCAATATTCAACGTTAGATGAAAACCTTATTTAAGATTCAAGCTAAGTTTGCTTAAAACCAAAGCAGTATCTCTCCACCGTTAGATGGTTTTAGCTTGTTACACACAAATGAAATATACCTTCATTTAGATATGTGTAACCATACCTAAACGTGTATATTGAGTTGACTCAATAACAGTTAACCGAAGTTAGCCATATGAACACTTTTGTATTAACCACATTCATCTAACACTTATAGATCAAATGATAATCAAATAAATCTAATTGTGTTACTCATAGAGTTGTTCGATTGTTGATGGGTATTTTCAATGATGTTGTAGTAAGAAAGGTTGTCGTTCACTCGGACTTGTTGAAATCGATTTTAAGTTTTAATAAAAGAAAATACTAAAGATAAAGAAAATATATAAATATATATATATATACAAAATATTGTCACAGGATGAAGAGGGTTCTTTGGGACTAGGATTTACGTCGAATTCATAACATAGGGTTCAATTTATTTATTATCAACAATTAAAGCTCAATAAATAAAATTAACATGGACTCTGATTTTGCCAAGGTAGATTCTTAAAAGATTGGTTGTAAATCCTAAGCATGATGTATCAAAACATTTAAGCTAAGCATACCTCATCAAATTAAATGACAACCAATTAATTCAAATCATATTTCAATTAAATTAATGCAAAAGTCTAAAAAAAAGAATTAAATAATTTTACCTATGTATGAAATTCGTCTTCCTCCGTCGTCCCGGTAATGGGGTTTAGCTCATCATGTTGGAAACACGCTCAAAATATGATTTTATTGCTCAAAGGTGCTTACAAATGATGAAAAGGAGAGATGTCAAATAAAAACCGGGTTTGTAACAGTTATAAGTGTTACAAACCGAGCTGTTGCAAAGAACGATAAAACCTTCATGTCGTTGTTACTGTTGATTTAAGACTGCCTCTGAACTACGACCACAAATGTGAGTCGTTAACACTGTTGAAGAATGACGGTCTCTTGTGGGTCTTATGTTCTTCGTGTTCTTCACTAAACCGAAAACAATTTTTTCTGGGTGTTGATTTTGCGCCTCTGTGATGCTCTAAACTATCCCAAACTCTCCATCCTCCCTCTTTGAGTTCCGTAACACCCTTTTATACTCTCAGGACCCCCAAAATCCTTGTAATAACTCCTTAATATTCTCTTTTATTTTTCATGCATGCTACGGGAATAATTCCCATTTTTATCTGTTTCTCGTGTTGAAATGATACGAACACGCTCCTGAAATGTTGAATCACGTCTTCTGCATATTTCAGTTGGAGGCAAACTGCCTGAGGCCACAAGCAAACCACAAAAAATCCCGTGAATATCCCTTTTAAACGTGACTTGCTCTGTTTTCTTCTAACCGAGTAACTAGCCAATTTTAGCTGAAGAAATCAACCACACCACGCCTGTTACGCTCGGTCCATCCAATAAGTTTCAGCGATTGAGTCTCATTAAAACACCTTGAATTCTCGAACTCTAAACTGCCAGGGAAGAACTCTTTTTTTTCCCGCCAAAATTATTTTCAAACGAAGGTGATGAGGTTGCCCCTTATCCAACTGTCTGGGTGCGAATATCCTATGGGTGCCCCTTAGTAATTGAGGTGCCCCGTATCCTACATTGAGAGTCCGAATAACACGTGTCCTCCGGGTGCTTTAGACAACTTTTCGAGCCGATTTTTCCAAAAATGTTTATTGCCCAAAAATACCTACAAACACATAAAACACCAAAATTAATACAAAATCGAGTGCCAACAATATATAGTATTGAGATCAAATTAGACACAAAAATGTGTCTATCAATTGTGTATTCTCATTGAAGTATACAAGACACAATTGAAACAAAATCGGATTTGATTAAAGAGAGTCAATTCATGAACATTTAGCCACTGTTTGCAAAGATTGCATTCCTTAATTTATTAATGTATTTGTTCATGCTTATGAAGTCATACTTATCTGATTTTAGAACTTAAACCAACTCATTGCAAACGGGTACAGAAACTTAAGTTCCGGACTTTGGTCACGTCTGACAGTTCGCAAACCGGTATGCATTCTGTCGTTCTGGACCTAACTCAGGTGAAACCATTTGCATACTGGTATGCAAACTTGGTTCCCGGACTTTCACGGTTAAAACCGTTCGCATACTGGTATGCAAACTTGGTTCCCGGACCTGAATCATACTACAACAGTTTGCATACTGATACACATATTGTGCTATATCCAGACAATGGTTATTTGTTCTAAACTCCCATTTCAATCATTGAAACATCCTTAGAAGATGACAATAGCTGTCTCACACAAACTATTAGCTTATAAGTAATTTTCAAGTGAATGAATGATCAATACGAAACATTCCGAGTCCAAATCATGTAAGATGTTTCAAGGTAATTTTTACATGATTATCTTTTGACTCATTATTTAGTTTCCAACAAATAAATTATTTCCAACTAAACTTGTCAAGAATAATGATGAACGTAGCTAAAGCAAAAAGCTTTCTAACACATATTTCGATAAAGATATAAGCGAGTTAAACTCAGCTCGAAATATCAAATGTGTATAATGTAAAAGTCTATATAGCTATACGACTTAGTCTCAATAAGAGATAGAATAGAATAGACTTCTGAGTGATAGATAAGTTTTAGTCTCCACATACCTTTTGTTGATGAAGTTCCTCCAAGCTCTCCTCAGTAGATCTTCGTCTTCAATCGATGAACGCCGTGAAGTCTAAAGCTCAACTACACATTCTCTGCTAATCCGAGATATAGCTATAAGTAGACTAGAAATCAAGATTTATAGTTTGATCACCTAAACTTGACAAACAAGCTTGAGAAAGCAAAGCTTGGAGTTCGACCGAGCAGTGCTCTAACAATAGCTTTGGAACCAAGCAAATAATATCCACCGTTAGATGAAAGCTTTAAATATTATTCACATAAACAAGATATACACTCTGGTTAGGTAAACCGTAGCCGAACCGTGTACTAAGACTATGTCCAACATGGTTAGCCGAAACTAGCCAGTTTGAACTTGAAAGCTTAAAACTTATTTCCATGAACACAAAGACATTTATCTTGAGTCACAATCATGTGATCAAATAAGTCCAGTGTATTATAGAGAATTGATCAAATGCAAATTATCTCAGAGAAATAATTTATTCATAATTGAATCATAATCAACATAGTTTGTAAATGCACAAAGTACAAATACTTGAGTAGTTCGTGAATCGTCAGAGTAAAGGTACGCAGACCGGTTTGCAAACTTATAAGCAAAACCGAGTTTCGGAGTTGACATAACTTTTTCATTTCACGTACCGGTTTGCAAACTTAGGTGCAACACTAAGTTCCAAAGTTGACATAACTTTTTCAGTTCAAGTACTTGTTTGCAAACTTAAGACATTCACCGGTTCTGGAGTTCATAGAACCGTTTCAGTTTGCATATCGATTTGGGTTCTAAACTGGTTCTAGAACATAGAACTACATTGATTCGCATACATGTGTGGATACTTAAACCTGGTTCCCTTAACATAGTTTCAAAATGGTTTGTATACGAAAATACATACATATACGGATCACGAAACAAACATATGATGTGCATACGAATATGCGTATCACAAAAATTTGAAGTCGATATATAGCTACTCCGCTACGTGTATGAGTACATGTAATACGACTTCAGACATATAATAGTTTTCTCAGTTTGTAAGACTGATAACACTGTCTTGTATTCTGAATATAGTAGTTCTATATTTCTCTAAATCAATTCGAAACATTCCCGAATGACATCAATGACATCAATGACACATATCACTGTTCCAGGCTATTTTCGAATGATAAACTTGAATCATGATTTGGTTCTGAACAATGAATTGTTCTCCACCAAAATTGATCAAGTATGAATAAATGTTCATTAAACTTAGTCATTATATTTCGAGAAATTCGTAAACTAAATAATTAGTTCTCGACTCGAAATTCTTGTCTATGCAAGCTAGTTTAATTAGTTGTGCGACAATCGTCTCAAGGATAGAAAGGTGAATATAACTTGAGAAATAAGTGGTTCAGTCTTCACTTACCTTTTGTTGATGAAGTTCTCCAAAAGCTTCGGTTGATATTCGCCTTCAGACGGTATAACACAAATGATGACTTGTTCGTTTCTCAACTACCTTTATCATAGACTGAGACTTAACTAATTGTAGACTAGAAATCAAGATATAATTTTGACAACTAAATTTGACAACAAGCTTGATATAGCAACACTTGTGAGTTCGACCGAGCAATGCTCTAACAGGTGCAATCTAGTAGTGCCATAACAATATCTATATCTGAAGATAAGACTTTTGATCATCCATTGTGAATATACACCATTTTGTGTGTGATCGATCACTAGTGGAATCAAGTTGTTTGTGCAGGTACTTTGAAGACTAGAAAACTTTTTTTTAGTATTCTGATTCGTGATAACTTCGTGTACACTTGATTGAATGGGATCCGACAAGCTTGTTTATCTCGAATAGACTTTTTAAGCTTGTGGTATAGATCAGTGATTTGTCCAAGTGTTTCTGGTTGAGATGTACAGTGACAAGTTTGCGAACTAGAATTGATTATTTTGATAGTCTTGAACAAAGGCGTTTATATTGATTAAACGGAATAACATCTGTACTCAACTATATGGTCCAAAGGAGTTAAGTGATCGAAGTCTTCAAAGCAGGTGAAGCAACTTAAGATAATTGACTCTATCTTATGATTCACGTGCGTAGACCAGATTAGTTGTAGGTGCTGAGATACTGAAGGAACTAAGTAAATTGGAGTTAGTTTACTTGGTCTCAACTATACGAATTGGTAGTAGTCTTTGTATAACAACTTAATTCTAAGAGTATTCAAAATCAGACTAGGTCTCAGGGTTTTTCTGCATTTGCAGTTTTCTCGTTAACAAAATCGTGTTGTGTGCATTTCCTTTGTTTTTTTCATTATAATTATTGTTATTGTTATATAGTTTGGTTCGGGTTCAAACTTACTCTATGTACCAAGTGTACATCTTGTTTAAGTAATTTCCTTGACAGTGCTTGTATGTATTAGATTTTACAAGGTGTGTCTTGAATAGGTTAATATCGAAAGGATTGTGGTGTACTCGGTACCCTCGTCATTTCATCTTAAAAATAAAAATAAACTTCAATAATTGAAAGATGATAATATTTAAAGTAGCTAATGCATAATACATATATAGGCTACTTCAAAATCTAGCTAGTGTTCCTACTTAAAACAATAAGAATGAATTCCTACAAGGAGTTAAGTAGAAACAAAGAGAAGCTTCTCGGTTACTTTTGGAGGAAACATCATTGGTTTTGATACCTGTGCAATTGTCTTCAACTATATCCACAAAATATGTTGGGAAAATCTTTTCATTGAGGAGATCATTAACATGGGATTTCATGGGAACAAGGTCATAAGAAAACTTTTTCAACTCAGTTCTTAACATATCTTAATCTTTCAAGGTTTCAAAAAGTTGGATCTTAGATTCTTCAAATTACTTCAGAAGTCGTAGACAATTTTAGCAGAAATCTGTTAGAGCATAGCTCGGTTGAACCCACCAAGCGTTGGTATGTCAAGTTTGGATGTCATATTTTAGTGAACCAAAACTCATTTAAAGAGTCGCTTGATTATGTACTAGAGTCAACTTCGTATAGGTTAGCTTGAAAGTATTAGGATATGAGACATTACAAGTATTGCGATGACTTGAAGAAGTGAAGAAGTAAGGAGCTACAATGACAACATCATCCTTCCACTTGAGGTTAGTGATATTTGACTTGAACGGTTTCATTCCCTAACGTATCTTTCAAGTCGTGCATATTGAAAACATAACTGTGAAGCATGAATGATTACACTCTAGTTAGACGTAGTATTAAGGAATACAATACGAAGTATAACGCTTATCTTTTGAACTTCGTATATAAGACATCGACATAATCGTTTGAATGCTATTGTGATTATGTATGGGTACGAGGTAAAGATTTCATCATAGGAAATAATGTTTTACAATAGTTTAAAGGAAGTAAATTCATGAAATTGTTTCGTGAATCGAAAGGGAAATTGTTAGGCTTATTGGTATTGTTATTCATTGCATATCTTTTGAACTACCAATATGTGTGATTAGTATAACCGCTCATGACTTGTTTATGTTCTTGGTAAAACTATTCACAAGGCCCGACTTTTGTATTGGTATGACTTTTATTAGTGAAACCGATCTTAAGTAATCACCTGAGATGGTATGATCGATTTATTGTTATTGGTATGACCAACTCTAGGCAAAGGGGAATCGATCCTATGAAGAGGCGCAACCGATCACAAGAGGGAAATCGATCCTTTTAAAAGGTGCAACACGTTTTTAGTAGATGGGGGAATCGATCCTATGAACATGTGCAACAACTTTTTAGTGAAAGGGGAACCGATCCTATGGACATGTGCAACAAATACAAGTAGTTGCCATAAGTATGTGGGGAACCGATCCTAGTACCTAGTCAACTGAATTTTTGGAAAGCTAGTGTGACTATGTACAGTACTCACATGGAGGTAGAACCGAAACTTGTTTTTGTAGAACCGTGAAACCCATGATTTGTGATTGAGTGTTCTTAATCAATCACATAGTTCTTGAAAGTCAGATGAACCAATTCCAACCTCGTTTGGAAGTGTGGCAAATCGGTTTCAAGATTGTAAGTATGAAAGAGGACTTACAAAGTAAAGATGTCGACATACTTTGAACATGTGCAGTAACGCTTATCTTTTATTGTTCAAAGATATTCCTTAATAGCTAAAGGAAAATCCCGGATCGAAAAATAAGTTGAGAATCTTTTAATTAAGGTTTTTAATTTTATTTTTGGAAAATGAAAATTGGTAATGTGCATTTACTAATTGGAGATTTTCTAAGAGATTTTCGGTCAATGTTTGGACAAAGCATTTCCAGGAATTATGGAAACCGAATATGGAATATATTGCATATCTTGAGAATATTTTCGGTTTTGGAAATTCCTTGGTGTCCAAACTTCCTTGGTCTATAAATATCAAAGTTTGCATTTCTAGCAAACTAATCCTAAGAGCCAGCAAAACTACCTAGTTGTGTTGTTACTGGTGGAGCCGCCTATTCGGAGAGGAAAGTACCCTAATTAGGCGAAATCTCTTACGGCCGCTCAGTTTAAAGACTTCTTTGGGATTGAGAATCTCTATTAGTACCGTTGGTGGGAAACTAGATAATTGCGGTTTATTATTAGTTTTCGACTGATTTGATTGACTAATGGTTGTTGAACTTTGATTGCACCTAGTTTGTTTATGCTTGAGAATCTTCTCTTCTGATATAAGATTCACTCAAACTAGATCGAAGTTTCGACGGGGATCTTTAGACTGTTTGTAGATCTAAAGACGTCTTATGATAATCCATTGTTAACAGACTCTATTCTGTACGTGATTGATCACAAGAGATTCAAGTTGATTGTGTGCAGGTGTTTATTGAAGATCTAAGAAGATTTGAAGACAAAGAAGACTTTGAATATTTCTGATTTGGGTTCATAATCTTTGGTGTGCATAATACTTGTTTCGGTTAAAGAGATCCAACTATAATCAGTTTATCCTTGTGGTAGATTGGATTGATTAGTTGAGTAGATCGGCATCAATACGTTTCTTTGTGATTAAAGGTATTGATTGCAAAATCTAGACGATTACTTCGGTAATTGTTAGTAGATAGACCTAAGGACCTGACAAAGGAGTTTATTGGGATAAACGGAAGAGCCTTTTGTCGAACTCACATCACTTGGTTGAAAAGAGTTGATACCAAACAGAATTTTTGTTCCTTTACTGATTGGAATACGTACCAAAGGAATTTTTCCAAGTACGTGACTTATTTATAAGTTGGAGGCGTGGGAATACAGACGGAACTAGGTGAACTATACGAAGTTGGTTTTATTTTGTATAGCGGCTTAATCCTGAGAGTATTCAATTCTGGACAAGGTCCCGGGTTTTTTTTGCATTTGCGGTTTCCTCGTTAACAAAATCTTGTCGTATCTTTTACTTTTCTATTTCCGCAATTATAATTATTTTTATTATAATTAGAAGTAAAATACACAAACGTTAATTCCTATTTAGTTGATAGTAATCCTATTGTGTTTGGTTAAGTCCGAACCATTTATCAAGTAAACATACTTCGTTGTTGTATTGTCTCGATCTTGTATCTATAGTCAATCACACAAGTTACCTTGTTGTCGTATTGTATCGATCTTGTATCCATAGACGATCAAACGAAGTGTGAACCGATTAGTTTTATTGTCTCGACTTAGTCCATAGACAATCACTTTCGGAGAAAGGACTTATAGGTGGAAAAGTTTTAGATTGAGGTATATTTGGGTACCCTCGTCTTTTCAATTGGTATCAGAGCAGGAAAACACGAAAAGATCTAACAATTTGTTTTTGGTGCGATCCAACCTATAAGAAATTGAATCCATGTCTGATTCAGTTAACGTATCTCAAGATTTAAGAAAAACTCGTCCTGGGTTTAACTTTTAAAAATGCTTAGAAGGGATGTCTTTTACAAGCTCTACCTACTCTTCTGAAAATATGTCCCAGTGTTCTCAAGAAGAGGTTAAGTTAAGCCCCGTGATCACAATCAATGATTCTGATTCTGAATCACTTGATGATAAAGAGGATGTTGATTATGTAACATCTCATCTAGATGAACTAAGCAAACACTACACCAAATTCCCGGATTCATAACAGCAATTTGTAACGGCTTTATGGCCGTTACAAAATCCCAGTTACAAATGGTCAAGTTATTTAAAATTTCGTAACAGTAACAGGGCGTGTCAGATACTAAATTTTAAAAAATTCGTAACAGAGGTCAGCCGTTACGATTTTTTTTATAGGCATGCCACTCACACGCTTGGTCACACTTGGGTCGTAACACTCTCAGTTTGTGCGCGTGTCATTCCCATGCTTTCTATTGTGTTTAATCTACACCGTGTATGCCTAAACTAATATCTCTACCCTTCTTTCTAGTCTCGAGATACATCTCAATCATAAAACCCTAAGATTTTATTCTACTTCATATTTCTTCATCTCTTTCTTCCTCTTTCTCTTTATCTCTGCCTCATCGTCCATCTTCCTCTCTCTCTCGATCTCTCTACAAGAAACATATACTCAAAATTCTAAAAAAATAAGATCGAAGAGAATCCCGTTTCTCTTATTCTTCTTTCTTCTTCTTCTTTTTATTCTTTTTCTTCTTCTTCTTCTTCTTCTTCTTCTTCTTCTTCTTCTTCTTCTTCTTCTTCTTCTTTTGTTCTTTGTTTTTATTCTTCTCAAAAGCGTGAACTGAGAAATTTCGTATCAATTAAGCATAAATCTGGAGAAGTACATGGATCAGGAAGGTGTTACTGAGGTTGTGAATTTGATTTTGGTTAGGGTCCTTATTGATTGAAGAACAACGAATCAGTAAGAAATCGAATTAGGGTTTTCTGGAGTTAGTATTGAGTTTGTGCAAAATCGAAGGAGGAATTGGTGGATTGAATAATATAAGGAGGAGATGGTGGAGTTGTATTAACTTGGGCTATAGATGATAGGGTTAATCGGAGAGAGGAAGTTAGGGTTTGGAAATTTATTTAAGGATAAATATTTTTAAACACGTAGCTCTATAGCTATATAGAGATTGAAGGATAAATATTTTTAGTCTGGAGTTATTCTTGGCGTTCTGGCTAATGATTAGTCATTATCCACTTCCAAGGTTTACCCTTTGAATTTAGCAAATTCGTATATATTTCAATCATAACCTCTTAGGCGGTTTTGCAGAAAACATGTCCAGATGTACACATGACTTTTCTTACATTGAATTACATTTTATCATCGTCATCGCCGTCTTCACCTGTGCTATGTTAAAGCCTATTCCCAAGTATTTGGGGTTGATTGTTGAACAGTTCTTGTTTCTTTGTACCTTTACCAACTTCTGTCTTTTCACTATGCAAAGGAAAAACAGAACCAAAAATATTGATGTCTCTGAAAATATTCACCACCCTGTACAAAACTAATCTATTTGAGTACTCTTCTACAATATGATTGTTTCACCATATGCATGTAAACCTTTTCGCTTCATATGTTGTTTTGTGACGCATTCTTCACATTGTAGAAAAAGAGTAGGAGGATTGAAATTGGAGGAATTACCGGGGTTGGATTCTTTGCATACTCCAGGTATCGTTCCTAAAACATTGTCTTTGTTATGTCATTGTGGGATTTATGCAAACTTTCTCTTTATTGGGTATTTCACCCACAATTTTGCTGGTCAAACCTTGGGCAGACTAAGATTGTAAGAGAAGGGGACATTGGTGTTGCTTACTCGTGGAACTCAAGAGAGCAGATGTGGGACAAAGTATATTTTTGTTTTTGTTTTTATATGTGTGTAAATGTTACCCCTTACTATTCAATTTTCCACGAAGATTTTTCAGTTTGATTGATATGGACAACATGAATTTCCTGATTCCTTTCCGACAACAAGTCCAATGGCTCTCTGCTTATTGCAACCAGTGGAGGGCTAAACCAACAAAGAACGGGGGTAAGTGAAGCTTTTCCTTATATATCCTGCATCCGAATCTATCATATGTATGATGCCTAGTTTTTTTAGCCATGATGTGAGATTAGACCCGTTGTTAGGTGGCATAGTACGGTGACACTAGTTTGAGCTAAGACTAACTTGAACGATTTGTGGACCAAAATGGGTGGTGCTCCTAATTTAAGTTTACTGTTATTGATTGGTTGCTTAACAGCTAGAAAATGAATATATTGTTGCTTTAAGATAATGTATAATAAACTCAATAATATGATAGATAAGTGCCTCTTCTAGGCTGTATGGCTCCATGTCCCTGTTTAATTCATTCATATTTCTAAATTTTTCCCTAACATGAAATGGAACTTACCTGTTTGCTTTGCGCGTATTGATATAGATCATACAAGATAGACATGGGTTGAATTCCATCATTATTACTATCATCTGTTATGATAACTAGGAAAAATGAGAAAGAGAGACATCCAAATAATCCATCTCTGTCCCTATAAACTTAACCAAATAAATTTCTTCCCTACTAATAATTAATCTTTAAAGTGTTTTATTCCCTACTAAAATTCAAGGCACATAAAGGTATGATTGAAGATGGACATTTATTAGCTAGGGAACGACCTAATAAATTTATTAGCTAGGATGTTAAACATCCAAGGCTTGTTGCTCCTTACAGGAGTGCTACTTCTGCTGCCAGGGGAGTTGATGTTCATTATGTTTTTTCATGTTACTCCAATATTCTATCTGACCAGGAACACCAACCCCAACTTAGGTTCGAGGGTCCTATTATTGTTGGGTCTTTAATAATGATATGATAATACAAAACCAATGAGTAAGTCTAAATGATTTTCTTTTCATTCTTCAAGTGTCATCTACGGAATGTGGATATGATTCTGAAAATTCTTACCTGTTTGTATTCCAAGTTATGAAGACATCGTTATTCTAACTAGTTATGTCCTCGTAATTGTCCAGATCTTTGCTTTGTAAGATAGACCACAACCAAGAATTTCCTCAAAAAAAAAGTCTTGTTCCTAATTAGTTTGAAAATGTCACGTTTCAATAACTTTTGTAAATTTGGTTATAGATATATAGATTGTCCCTTGATTTATTGACATGTATCTGGAAGTGTAAATTGAGTTGGGAAACGTTGTTGCTTTAACTTTGTTGATTTATTGACACGCAGACATAGAATATTTTGACAGGAAACTGTGTAGTAGGAGATGATTGGCTTTAATGTGTAGGGCATTTAGTTTGTGCAGGCTTAGTGTGCGCAAACATACTTGAGATTACAGAAGAGATGTTAACGAGATCTCTAGTTCCCCCTCAAGCTGCATCTGAATCTGTGCGACAAAGGGATAGTACTGTTGCATCTCCGCCACCTCCACCTCCACCATTGAAGCTTTAGTTAAAAATATGAAAAGTCGGACATTGCAAAGGCATTTAGTTGGTAATCTCTAGCTTTAGTGTACATTCCCATCAGCATCAATAGAACTATGTTTATCAAGTTCTGGTCTATTCCAGTTACTGGGTTATGCGAGCTTGTATCCTAGATAGACAAATTGATGTGGAAATAGAAGTCCCCATTACCTACCTTTTACTGTCATCACTGCTTTTTCTACATTTATCTCTATATTAAGTTCTCTCCATCTTAGTTCTTTTGTTTGACTTCTCCCATCACTTTAAATTTCAAAGCACCAGTTCCAATGGCTACCCTGAATTCACAGCATTGAATATCCTGAATTTCCCTGAATTTGCACCAGTTATAGGTGTGTAGATGTGTGCCCACGTTTATGAACGTCTATTCAGTGGATGTTTTTTTACTTATTATTATTATTATTTATTGCATTAGGATATTGATATTTACATTCTCTTTCGGCCAGGGGATTCCGTTGTCAAATCCATGTTTGGAGTACATAAATCACATCATATTCCCATGGTTTCAGGAGTTTGAAGTAGAGCGTTTCGAAGAACATGGGGGGAATAAGTGAGTCATCCTAAATTACATCACTCAATCCTGCATATTTCATTTGTTTTAGCCTGGAGTCAATGGGGTTGATAGTATGCTTCTCTTGCCAGTAATTTTGTATTTAATCTGACTTCTTCTCTGTTCAGGACCTTCAAAAACTTAGAAGATCTAATTACCTACTACCAAAACAAGAAACTGCATCATGCTGACCTGAAGCTGGCACTTGCTAAGGCGCTGAATAGAATATTGAAGGTAATACATTTATACTTGACCCTTTATGCAGTCTGAATGTCAAAGCAATGACTGAAAGTTGTGAACCTTATGCTTTTTTTTTCCTACTTTTGTAGCTTGTGCGAGATCACTTCAATAATGACCCTGAAGCAAAAGCCCTTTTAGAAAAAGTGAAGGTAAATCCGGTCTTGCGCCTGATCACAATCACTTTTATTGTTTTTTTTCTTCTCTAGTCAGATTTTTCATACAAATCTTTTACTTCACAATCCCCTTGATCCTTTATGCTTCCTTACTGATTTTTCTTTCTCTTTTTTCTTCAAATTCATTTTTGTTACACTAAATTAAGTAATTATGTTTTGGTTTTCTATAGACATACAATGTAACGAGATGATGTTTAGGAGGAGCCTTTCTGACCAGAAAGGCAAGGCTGGAGAACAAAGTAGTCATAAGGTACTTAGGAAAATTTCTATGTATTTAGATTAACAACGACAAGTTTTTGTAAGTTTCTATGTATTTCCTTAGAAATTTGGAACCTAGTAAGTTTCTATGTATTCCCCTTGGAAATTTGATACTTAACAAAAAAAAATTGGTACTTAGAAAAAATTTAGTTCTTTTATATAAATGTGATGAATGGATTTGATATGAATGTGAATGTGGATGATGAATGAGTACGTAGAATATTTGGAATTCCGGCAGAAAATGAACTTCCAGTCAACTTGACCTGGTCAAAATTGGTCGGCAGAAAATGAATTGCCGGTCAACATTGACCAATTTTGACCAGTTCAATGTTGACCGACAGTAATTTTTTTGCTGTTGCGAAAAAATTCGTAACGGCTGTAAGCTGTTACAACTTGCCACGTAGTAACGGTTGTGGCGTGTTACTAATTTGCCACATAGTAATGGTTTTGGCATGCTACGACCTCGTTGTTACAAAAAAATTCGTAACGGACCTGAGCTGTTACCACGTGTCAATTCGTAACGGCTCGCAGCTGTTATTATGTCCGTTACAACCAGAATTCGTAACGGCTCCATTGCCGTTACAAAAAAAATGTAACACCCACTTTTGCAACAGGCAAGAGCCGTTACAACCCGTTTTAGTAACGGCTCAGTTCTGTTACTAATCCCAGAATTTGGTGTAGTGAAAGAGTTCCTTTCTTGTGCAACTGAGATTACACTTGCACTAAAAAGAGAAGGAAAACTTCTTGAAAACTTATGTCATATGAAAGTTGAAAATGATCAACTCAAACGTGATCTTTCATCATGTAAAACTGATCTTGACTCCTTCAAGAGCAATTCTTCCTTGAAGATCCAATCCTTAGAAGCAAAACTAAGGAAAAGTATTGATCAAGAAAAGAAATCTGTGCAGTTAAGAAAAACTGCAACTGATAATTACAACACCTTAAAAATCTCATATGATTCTGAGATAAAGACTGTTTCCGAACATGTGAAAAGGATGAAGAATGATCTGTGTTCTTTATTGTCCGAACACCAGTTGGACACATCCTTTCCGGGAAGGTACAAAAAATCTGGATCAATCTATTCTCTGAAAGAAAAGAAGAATGTCGACAATAAGAACACTAAAATGGGGTCTTCATATTGTAAAAAGAAATTTGTAGGGAATCACAAGATGAACCACTCACATCATAATTCTTCATATCATCGTGGTCATCGTAATCGATGTTTTCACTGTGGAAACAAAGGTCATGTTATTAAGAATTGTGAACGGCTTTCTTATTTGAACTCTGAAAAAACTTTCTCAGGTCTAAAGTATAACATGAGATCATCTTCTAAAGTAAGCATGCGTAAGTGAACAACTTTCTTATTTGAACTCTGAAAAAAATTTCTCATGTCTAAAGTATAACATGAGATCATCTTCTAAAAAAAGCATGAGTAAACCTAACCCTTCTAAAACAAAGGATTCTCGAAAGAACTCAACCTATGTAGTTCATCACAAAAGGATGAAGGATCAGAAGACTAAGAAGTGGATACCAAAGAATACCAAGGAACTGAACAGAGAGGAAGCTGACAACGACTCCAGATTATCGACACTTAAGGTAATTTCTAAATATCTTGATGATAGTAATTTCTATGATAAATTTGGTTCATCGTCAGAAAAGATTAGGGTTCTTCATAAATCAGGTAAGAAGAAATTCTATGATAACCGTGGAAAACTTAATCTGTCTCATTCAGATACTTAGTATCTGGGAGAAATACACCGACTCATGAAGTGCTCAAACTTAGTTTGATGAGCTCAGCATATATTGTGAAATAGTTCAAAACTTGCGAGAATTATGAAGATATTCACAGGAACGCACTTTCCTAAAATCTTTAATAGTAAAAACTTTCGGTTTTTCTATTAAGGGAGAATATTTGATTTCCATAATCAATGAACAAGTTTTTAGTAAATATTGATATATAAGTTTCGGTATTATATGAGTGTTTCGGTTTTCAGTCTGAAACCAGGAATCATGGACAAATCAGATTATTATGCAAAGCTTTCTTCAAAAGTTTCAGAAAGGTATGCTGAAAAAATGGCTAGTGACTCTTTCGGTCATCACAACTTCAATGGAAACGGATTCACTTCCTATATGAATATGAATCATTCTTCGGTTATGATCGATTATGAAAAAGAGTTTTACAAGATGGCTCGAACTTGTGCCGAAACCAAGTTGGAAGTTTTGATGCTAAAACGTAGCCTTGAAAAATCCTTACTAGTTCAAGCTCAAATTCTCAATCAACTAGATTTACTCTCCAAAAGAGTAAACGAGGAGGAATCTAACTTCCACAAGGTTGAGGAATTAGTCTTCAATCAAGGATCGCTTCAGGGAATTCGGAGAATCATCCCTATCAAGCGCAAGAGAACTCAAGACTATGAAGGGTACTGAAACCAAGAAAATAGACATCAATTTTTGATTTCTTTCAATAATTATATTAGGTATATTATGAATAAAACTATCTTATTATAAATAAAATTATTTGATTTATAATTTTCTTGTGATAGTTTTTGATTTACATAGTCTGTGCTTGAATGCTTTATCTTATTGCTATGTATGTGTATGGGATGTTTGATTTCGGTTTTTCTAACCTTGATATTTGATCTCATATGTTGTGAACCCTTATGGTTTGGGTGACTTTTTGGTTTAGCAGGATTAAGTTCTAGCCCATGTTGGTAGGCTTTATCAAAGGATCATGAGGTGTTCTGATTGAAACAGTATGTGAAAAAGTCATAATATGTTGAATCGTTTGGTTTAGCATAAAAGCATATGTGTTTCTTGGTTTCAACTTTTGCTTGCAATAGTTAAAACCGGTTTTCAACCTTTCTCTGGTAAAGGTTGGTTGTTGTTATTCTTTTGTTTTACATAAGGATGACTACATAATGATATTTCGATATCAATTCTCCCTGGAAGAAGATGCGAACATATTGGAGAAGAGGATGCGAAATTTGAGGTAACGACTTTGTTAGTTAATCGTTTTCCTGTTTAAGAAAAACCTAAGTTTATTGCGTATATTTATTGCTTTTGCTTAACAAAATTTCGGTACAATTGATGTTTTATTCCATTATTTTTGTATGGATGTGTGTGTGATTCAATTGTTTCCGGTTAAGAAAAACTATTTTTATCTTGCTTTATTGTTCGGTATCAATCATTTAGGCTTACAAAATTTCGGCGCAATTGCGGTGCTTTAATGTCTATGTTATTTCAATTGCTTCCGGTTGAGGTGAATAATTATGCAAGTTGATTTATTTGGTTTGTATGAATTGTTTATGGCTTAACGAAAGAAAAGGTTTACGGGATGAATTGTTTATTCAATTCGATTCCGGATAAGAGAAACTAAGTTAATTCTGATCTTAGTTAGACTTATCAAAGTGGAGGTTTCGGTTATTCAAGTCTAATCGAATGCCTTAACAAGGAATGCTAGTTAAATAACCTAGTACTTGTCTTGTTTAAAATTTAAAGGTCTAAGTTATATGGATAATTAGAACCTGACGAGAAAAATAGAGTTATCTTTATTTTGGTCTTATCGAACAAGCGATTGTATTTGTACAATCGGTTTAGCAAAGGAACTAAGGTGCTTAGTCGATTTTTGGTTTGCTATACTATTAGGGAAAATTGCTTCGGGCAATTGTTTCCTTGGTAACATATCAAAACAAAATTATTTTGTAGTTTCGGTTTTGATATTGGTTATCAAAAATGGTGTGTGGAACCCTCGTGCTTAACTCTTATAGGTTTGCAAGTCTATTTTGAGATTTGTAAGATCCTTTCGGTTTGTCCTTTATTTGCTCGTACGTTTGTCATTTTGTGACAAAAAGGGGGAGAAATATATGGAGTAAACAAGTGATACTGGTATTGATTTATATTGATTGGTATCACTAAGGGAAAGGACATTGGTGCTTAAACGTTTATCTAACGAAAGAGTAAAGCATAGACTAAGGGGGGGTAGCATATCATATGATACTTGTAGTTATATGGACTAAAAAGGAATAACAAAGACGTGCGGATTGATAAAATATACCTATCTTACCTTTAGGGGGAGTATTAGCTTTGTTATTATAATTTCAACAACGACATTTATGAATTGAATGTATACGGGTTATTGTGCTGTTGAATTTGGGAATCAAGCGTATGTGTAACAAATTCTTGTTATTTCTTTATCCATATGATGTAAGAGTTTTGTCACTAAAATTGACAAAGGGGGAGATTGTTAGAGCATAGCTCGGTTGAACCCACCAAGCGTTGGTATGTCAAGTTTGGTTGTCATATTTTAGTGAACCAAAACTCATTTAAAGAGTCGCTTGATTATGTACTAGAGTCAAATTCGTATAGGTTAGCTTGAAAGTATTAGGATATGAGACATTACAAGTATTGCGAAGACTTGAAGAAGTGAAGAAGTAAGAGCTACAACGACAACATCATCCTTCCACTTGAGGTTAGTGATATTTGACTTGAACCGTTTCATTCCCTAACTTATCTTTCAAGTCGTGCATATTGAAAACATAACTGCGAAGCATGAATGATTACACTCTAGTTAGACGTAGTATTAAGGAATACAATACGAAGTATAACGCTTATCTTTTGAACTTCGTATATAAGGCATCGACATAATCGTTTGAATGCTATTGTGATTATGTATGGGTATGAGGTGAAGATTTCATCCTAGGAAACAATGTTTTACATTAGTTTAAAAGAAGTAAATTCATGAACTTGTTTTGTGAATCGAAAGGGAAATCTCTAGGCTTATTGGTATTGTTATTCATTGCATATCTTTTGAACTACCAATATGTGTGATTAGTATAACCGCTCATGACTTGTTTATGTTCTTGGTAAAACTATTCAAAAGGCCTGACTTTTGTATTGGTATGACTTTTATTAACCGATCTTAAGTAATCACCTGAGATGGTATGATCGATTTAGTGTTATTGGTATGACCAACTCTAGGCAAAGGGGAACCGATCCTATGAAGAGGTGCAACCGATCACAAGAGGGGAATCGATCCTTGTAAGAGGTGCAACACGTTTTTAGTAGATGGGGGAACCGATCCTATGAACATGTGCAATAAGTTTTTAGTGAAAGGGGAACCGATCCTGACATGTGCAGCAAATACAAGTAGTTACCATAAGTATGTGGGGAACCGATCCTAGTACCTAGTCAACCGAATTTTTGGAAAGCTAGTGTGACTATGCACAGTACTCACATGGGGTAGAACCGAAACTTGTTTTGGTAGAACCGTGAAACTCATGATTTGTGATTGAGTGTTCTTAATCAATCACATAGTTCTTGAAAGTCAGATGAACCAATTCCAAACTCGTTTGGAAGTGTGGCAAATCGATTTCAAGATTGTAAGTATGAAAGAGGACTTACAAAGTAAAGATGTCGACATACTTTGAACATGTGCAGTAACGCTTATCTTTTATTGTTCAAAGATATTCCTTAATAGCTAAAGGAAAATCCCGGACCGAAAAATAAGTTGAGAATCTTTTAATTAAGGTTTTTAATATTATTTTTGGAAAATGAAAATTGGTAATGTGCATTTACTAACTGGAGATTTTCTAAGAGATTTTCGGTCAATGTTTGGACAAAGCATTTCCAGGAATTATGGAAACCGAATCTGGAATATATTGCATACCTTGAGAATATTTTCGGTTTTGGAAATTCTTTGGTGTCCAAACTTCCTTGGTCTATAAATATCAAAGTTTGCATTTCTAGCAAACTAATCCTCAGAGCCAACAAAACTACCTAGTTGTGTTGTTACTGGTGGAGCCGCCTATTCGGAGAGGAAACTAACCTAATTAGGCGAAATCTCTTACGGCCGCTCAATTTAAAAACTTCTTTGGGATTGAGAAGCTCTATTAGTACCGTTGGTGGGAAACTAGATAATTGCGGTTTATTATTAGTTTTCGATTGATTTGATTGACTAACGGTTGTTGAACTTTTATTGCACCTAGTTTTTTTATGCTTGAGAATCTTCTCTTTTGATATAATATTCACTCAAACTAGATCGAAGTTTCGACGGGGATCTTTAGACTGTTTGTAGATCTAAAGACGTCTTGTGATAATCTATTGTTAACAGACTCTATTCTTTGCGTGATTGATCACAAGAGATTCAAGTTGATTGTGTGCAGGTGTTTATTGCAGATCTAAGAAGATTTGAAGACAAAGAAGACTTTGAAGATTTCTAATTTGGGTTCATAATCTTTGGTGTGCACAATAATTGTTTCGGTTAAAGAGGATCCAACTATAATCAGTTTATCCTTGTGGTAGATTGGATTGATTAGTTGAGTAGATCGGCATCAATACGTTTCTTTGGGATTCAAGGTATTGATTGCAAAATCTAGATGATTACTTCGGTAATTGTTAGTAGATAAATCTAAGGACACGACAAGGGAGTTTATTGGGATAAACGGAAGAGCCTTTTTTCGAACTCACATCACTTGGTTGAAAATAGTTGAGACCAAACAGATTTGTTGTTCCTTTACTATTTGGAATTCAAGGGATCATAATATCGCAATTAGGGCTAGATCAATAAACGGGATCTGCATGAGAGACGCAGAAACTAAAATAGACGACGCAATGGAAAACGACACACAAAACAAGAAAGACATGGAACCTGTCGCGAGATTGAATAGTTGTACACCGGCGACACTTCGCGAGACATTCCCGAAAATAAAGGATAGCTTAAAAAGAGATCTTTTTGGAATTGTTGCGTCATTAGGAGACCTAAGTGTAATTCCATCTTCCACGTGTAGATAACTCATGAAATCAATGTTCTCAATTATGCATCTTTCACTAATTAACCAAAATATAGTGAGGGGTGTAGTGTGGGAAAACACGCTTCTACATATGCGCTAGAAACCATTGACGAAGAAATTGGAATTTGGATTAACGGGGAAGAGATTTGGAAAAGATACTCAATTCATTGAAAGGAAAGATGGCTAGAAGAAGAAATGTACAAGAACAACCAACGATTGTAAGAAAGAAGTGGGAGACTTCTTGGGAGAAAGGAGGAATGAAACGGGGAGAATTCAAGGATAAATAGGAGAAATGACGGAGAAGATCAAAATCGGAGGATCTCCCCCAGTGCAAACAAATATGGATTATGATAGAGTAAGTGTACATACTTGGAGATCTGATTACGAAGACGAGAGAGAGGAAGAACAATAACAATGGACAAGGGGAACAAGGGATGAATGGAGAAATGAATCCGGAAATGAAGAAATGGCGACGTTAGAAAGATTGAGGCAAACAATACGAGGAGAGACGGCTTTTGACAAGAGAGAATCATGAATTGAGGATGGAAAATATAAGGTTACAAAATAGGAGATCTGGTGAGATTAAGTTCTCAAACGGAGAAGAGAGAAGAAGAGTTTTACCAACGAGAATACAGGAAGAGACACAAGATCCGGGACGAGCACGGCGAGAGAAGAGGAGAAATAGAAGATCGTTATATTCCTCGTCTTGAGCGAAATAGGGAAAATCGGGAAAACATGCAACTCCAAGGGCCAAATGACCCAGTTCTTTGAAGGAAGAATAATCCTACGCGGGAGAGAAGAATTGAGAAGAAAGCAGAAATCGAGGATGACATTGAGAGACACTACATTGAACAAGCACGACTAGCTCGCGAGAGAGAAAGGCTAAGAGAAGAAATGGAAAATCAAGAGATGGAGGAAGCAATCCGACGGAATAACCATGACAACTGCGAGAGAAGGAGGGAACAAAATCGTACTAATAGAAATATTAATGAAGAATATGAGAGGGTGCGAGATGTTGAGAGCCGAGAGGCCACCAAGAAGAGAGAACAACCGATATAATGGCGTGCGAATTAACGAAAGAGACGAAGAAGAGCATCGCGAAGAGAGAAGAGGAGAAAATAATGAGCGGGAAGGTCAAAATAGGCACGGCGAAGAAGGAGAAGCGAGCTAAAAAGACCGAGAGAAACAAATTACGAGGCAAATGAACAAATCTTAAGAGAACTAGTAAATGAGAGGATTACTTGAATAAAAGGGAAGGAGGAAGGAGACAAGCGGACGAAGCCATCGCGAAGCCGCGAAGAACCCCTTCACGCTAGAAACGGATGGGAGGAATACCTCCTAAGTGCAATCTACTTTAACCAACATCTTTGATGGAACAACACTGTGCGATACAACATATTAAAGCTTACATGAGATGTATGTTACAATGGGAGAATCATGATGCTATATTGTGCAAATATTTCGCGTCAAGCTTAATAGGAGAAGCACTAAAATGGTTTGAAGGTCTGCAAAACAATCACATCATTCAATCATTTACAAGCCACATTCCTGGGAGCATACATAAGTAACAACTCTTCGCGACCAGGTATTGAAGATGTATTCGGGTTGAAACAAAGGATTGGCGAGCTTAAGACGGTTGACAGTAAGGTGGAGAACCATGTGCGGCGAAATGGCGGGGACGGTTGAGAGAGATATCTCATACTCTCATTTGTGAATGCTCTTATCGACTAACTTGTTATACATTCAAATTTTTAGAATCAAAAATACAATCACGATGGCGAAGAATTACCCTTATGAAATGAATTCTTATCCCGTCGCGAACACGAACTCCAACGCCGCGAACGAAGTTTGTTACCTCAATTCATCAATACGTTTCGCAAGGACAAAGCAGGAGGGTTGGGGACATCGAAGGTAGTAGCCATGGGAAGCCATGATCAAGAAAGAGTTTGAACGCCGAAAGGAATTACTACAATCGTATAAAGACAATAATAAGATTCGAGAGGCTAGATCATGTGCAAGAAACTTATGGCGGACGAAGGCAAAATAACCGTGGAGGGCGGAGAAGTCATAGAACAATATGGGAACAAATTAAGATGCCTCCACTTTGAATGCTAGCGTTGAAAAGATGCGGGAAGCTATACTTGTGATGGAAAATGTACCAAACCTTGGAATGTTGGGATGGAACCACCAGCCGGGAGATAGAAGCCATGAGTTTTGTTCTTACCATCGCTTCCATGGGCATCAAACAAACGATTGTAGAAACATAAAGAGAATTATTCTCGGGATGATTGATCGGGGGAAGGCTCAATCACTTTCTAAGGGGGGAAGAAACGGGTCGGACATTACCACCACCACCCGGAGATGCACGAACGATTGTCGGGGAAAGGAAAAACATTTGTGATAGAAGTAGGAACAAAAGCCAAGAATTTGAACTGAACTCCATTGTCCACTCCTATCGCACCATCGAAGATTTTCATGACAACGTGCTCGGTAGAGTCTTTGCGAGAGATGCTAATGATAAAGAAATTATGAGTCCGCGAGATCAACGATTAGAAGGTGGCAATTGAAGACTATTTCTTTCTCTGCGGATGAAAGTGCCAAAAGGAAGAGAAAACACATGATAGCCCGTTGGTTGTGAAACTAGAGATTAACCCGAGAAACCGGTCGATGGAGAAGATGATGAGGCGGGAAGCTGGCAGGGCGATCAAGCGGGAATCTTAATCGACACCGGTTCGGTGAATATCCTCTTCTACCATACTTACAAGACGATGGGAGGAAAAGATGAGGATTTGATCCCTCTACATACAAAATATATGGCTTTACTAAGACCTTTGCAAACAAACCAAAGGAGAGGTTCACATGAGAATACCTCAACAAGGATTATCAAATATTTTATTACGTGTGGTTGACGTGGAATCTCCATACAATGCGGCGATTGGGAGGCCGTGGCTTCATGAAATCTTGGGAGTCGCGTCAACGTATCATCAATGTATTAAATTCCCACATCCAAATGGCATCTAAGGACAAAGGAGAAAAATCCAAGAAATATACAGAAATGTACAGATATTACAAGCAGAGAAAGAAAACGAAAAAAGTTATCTCTTTGGTGATTCTTCTTCTTCATCTGATTCTTGATCGATTATTCTCATCGCTTGGAATTTTCTTCTTCGCCCCCTACATTGTTCGACAAGGGAGTTTATTGGGATAAACTCAATTTGTAGCTCAAGAAGAGATTTTTGAAATGTTGCTAATGCTTGAGCACCATTGTTAGCAATGCGGTCTTTGTCATCTATGTGATCACTAATTTTCTTCTCAAAATTTTGATTTCTTTACGAGACTCAAGAAACATTTGTTTAAATTGGTTGGTCAGCACTTAAACCCGGATCTATGTTCAATCTCTAAAAGACGATATTTGGTTTGAAGTTCATCTAATGAAAGAGAGTTAATTTTGTTCGAAGAACTACTTAAAGAAGTGTTGAGATGAGCTAGAAGAAGATTATTATCCATAGGTTCGTTGAAATGTATGGAGAAGAATAGCTTCATCGGAGAGATTATATACGAAGATCCTTTTTTCGAACTCCTTTTTGTAGCTAGCACATCACTTGGTTGAAAATAGTTGAGACCAAACAAGATTTGTTGTTCCTTTACTTTTCAATTTTTCCAAGTCTGGAATGATAAACGGCGAGAGAATTTTTCATGGGCCAAAATTTCGTAAAATAAAGGTAACTCGGGATCATACAAGGGAATAGGGAGTCCCGCGAGGAGCCGACCTAGCGAGACTATAATCCTATCATTACATTGATGATCGGAGAAAAGATTCTGAACCAAAGGAATTGTTCCAAAAACGAGCGCTAAGTAAGGAGAGAGTCAAAGAAAGATTCGTGACTTATTTATAAGTTGGAGGCGTGGGATCAAAGACTACTAGGATGGAACTAGGAAAAAGAGGCAAGATGAACTATATGTTTAGTTGCTTGGTCTCAACTATACGAAGTTGGTTTGAAAGAAGTTTTGAATAGTTGTACTTAATCCCGAGAGTATTCAATCCACTATGACAAGGTCCAGGGTTTTTTTTTGGATTGTTGCATTTTTAAGCGTGTTTTACTTGCTAAGTTAACAAAATCTTGCTATAAACATCTTTTACTTTTCTATTTCCAAAATAATTATAATTGTTTTTATTATAATTAGAAGTAAAATACACAAACGTTAATTCCTATTTACTTGATAGTAATCCTATTGTGTTTGGTTAAGTCCGAACCATTTATCAAGTAAATTGTGTTTGGTTAAGTCATTTATCAAGTAAACATACTGTTGTATTGTCTCGATCTTGTATCTATAGTCAATCACACAAGTTATCTTGTTGTCGTATTGTCTCGATCTCGTATCCATAGACGATCACTCGAAGTGTGAACCGATTAGTTGTATTGTCTCGACTCAGTCCATAGACAATCACTTTCGGAGAAAGTACTTATAGGTGGAAAAGTTTTAGATTGAGGTATATTTGGGTACCCTCGTCTTTTCAAAATCATATCCTCCTGCTCAACATCTCGATGATTGAAAAGACGAGGGTACCCAAATACACTACAATCTTTTAAATATCAACCTATAAGTCCGATACCAAGTATGATCGTCTATGGACAAAGTCAAGACAATACAACAACTATGGTATACACTTGGTGTGATCCTCCATGAAAAAGCGGGGGGTCTAACAACCACACCCAATATTTCATTAGGCAATTTGTATGGAATAACTCTAATATAATTCCAAGAGAATCAACTAGACAGTCAGACTCAATCAAGGAAATATATCCAAGAGTTATATCTCTGTTTCTCAATGTAATCAACAAATCAAACAGATAGAATCCGTGAGCCTGATTATTATGAGAAACAACTTGAACGGTACCAAAGACCAATGTTCAAGTGTCAATCAATTTCAATCAACAATCAAAGGTTGGATTTACCAATTCATTGAACTACGCACAACTTGTGATATTTCAATCATATAGAAAATCTAATGCAGAAAAGAAATAACACAGACACCAAAAGTTTTGTTAACGAAGAAACCGCAAATGCAGAAAAACCCCGGCACCTAGTCCAAATTTGAACACCACACTATATTAAGCCACTACAGACACTATCCTACTACAAGTTAACTTCAGACTGGAATGTAGTTGAGCCCTAACCAAATCTCACACCGATTAAGGTACAATCGCGTTCCCTACGTCTCTGAATCCCAGCAGGACTCTACGCACTTGATTCCCTTAGATGATCTCACCCACAACTAAGAGGTGTTACGACCCAAAGTCGAAGAATTTATAAACAAATCTGTCTCCCACAAAAAAGTCTATTCTGATAGATAAATCTATCTCCCACATACATACCTACAATGTTTTGTTCCGTCTTTTGATAAATCAAGGTGAACATGAACCAATTAATAATCCGGTCTTATATTCCCGAAGAATAGCCTAGAAATATCAATCACCTCACAATAACTTAATTATATGGTAGTTGAAAAAGTGGGGGTCTAACAACCTCACCCAATATTTCATTTAGGCAATCTGTATGGACAAACTCCAATATAATTCCAAGAGAATCAACTACATAGTCAGACTCAATCAATGGAAATATATCCAAGAGTTGTATCTCTGTTTCACAATGTAATCAGCAAATCAAACAAATAGAAATCCGCGAGCCTGATTATTATGCGAAACAACTTGAACGGTACCAAAGATCAATGTTCAAGTGTCAATCAATTTATATCAACAACCAAAGGTTGGATTATCTAATTGATTGAACTACGCACAACCTGTGATATTTCAATTATATAAACAAATATAACGCGGAAGAGAAATAACACAGACACCAGAAATTTTGTTAACGAGGAAACCGCAAATGCAGAAAAACCCCGGGACCTAGTCCAGATTTGAACACCACACTGTATTAAGCCGCTACAGACACTATCCTACTCCAAGTTAACTTCAGACTGGAATGTGGTTGAGACCTAACCAATCTCACACTGATCAAGGTACAGTCGCGTTCCTTATGCCTCTGAATCCAGCAGGATTCTGCACACTTGTTTCGCTTAGCTGATCTCACCCACAACTAAGATTTGCTACGTCCGAAAGTCGAAGACTTGATAAACCAATATGTCTCACACAGAAAAGTCTATTGAATAGATAAATTTGTCTCCCACAGAAATACCTAAGAGTTTTGTTCCGTCTTTTGATAAATAAGCATGAACATGAACCAATTGATACACCGAACTTATATTCCCGAAGAACAGCCTAGTGATATCAATCACCTCACAATAATCTTAATCGTATGGTAGCGAAATAATATCTTGTGGAATCATAAACGATGAGACGAAGATGTTTGTGATTACGTTTTATCTTGCCTATTGGAGATTAAATCTCGAGCAAATCTAGAGAAGATAGTACTCAATACGATAGAAAACAGCAACATCAGAACAAACAATTACAGAGAAATAGTTGGGTCTGGCTTCACAATCCCAATAAAGTCTTCAAGTCGTTAACCTACAGGGTTTTGGAATAACTTAAGGTTAAAGGAGAATCGACTCTAGTCGCAACTAGTATCACACATGAGGTGTGGGGATTAGGTTTCCCAGTTGCTAGAGTTCTCCATTATATAGTCTAAAAATCAGGGTTTGTAATCAATGTTACCTTGGTAACAAAGCATTCAATATTCACCGTTAGATGAAAACCTGATTAGACTCAAGCTAATATCTTTCAACCGTTAGATCGAACTTAGATTGTTACACACAAATGAAAAGTGACTTCATTTAGATATGAGTAACCATACCTAAACGTGTACACCTTGTTGGCTCAACAATAGTTAACCGAAGTTAGCCATATGAACACTTTCATATCAACCTTGTTCATCTTAACCATAACTAGTTCAAATGACTCAAATGAAACTAATTCTAGAGTTATTCAATTGTTTATATTCTCATAGAAGTATACAAGATACAATTGAAGCAAAATCGATTTTGATTCACTCGAATCAATTCATGAACATTATAGCCACGGTTCTCAAAAGATTGCATTCCTTAATATGTAAATGTATTAGTTGATGAACAAACCGATTTTAGAACATAACCTACTCAAGTATGCAAACGTGGACGCATACCTAAGTGGCCGGACTAGGTTTGGGTTCGCCAATATGCGAAAGTGTACGCATACCTTCCGAACTCAGTTGAATTTCCGTACATGAACTTTACGCCAGTATGCATACTAAGTTCTCGGACTTTCATTAACCAACCAATACGCATACGGGTATGCATACCATGGTTCCCGGACTTGGAATAACTTGCAACAGTTAGCATACAACTACGCATACTGTGCTATATCCAATCATGGTTATTTGTTCTAAACTCTCATTTCAATCATTGAAACATTCTTAGAATACGACAATAGTTGTCTCACACAAACTATTAGCTTCGAATCAATCTTTAAGTGATCGAATGATCAATACGAAACATTCCGAGTCTACATAATACGAATGTCTCACACAAATCATGTAAGATGTTACCAGGCGATTTTCATACGATCATCTTTTGACTTTCGTCAAGAATATAAGATGAACTTGGTTAAAGCGAAAGCTTACCAGCGCATATTTTGAGAAATATGTAAGCGAGTTAAACTCAGCTCGAAATATCAAATGTGTATAATCAAAGTCTATATAGCAATACGACTTTTGTCTCAAATAGGAGATATAATAAATAGACTTTTAAGTGATAGATGAGTTCAAGTCTCCACATAACTTTTGTTGATGAAGTTCCACAAGGTCCCCTTAGTAGTTCTTTGTCTTCAATTGATGAACGTCGTGAAGTCTAATGATCAACTACACTTTCTATCATAATCCGAGACTTAGCTATAAGTAGACTAGAAATCAAGACTTATAGTTTTGACAACTAAACTTGACAAACAAGCTTGAGATAGCAACGCTTGCGAGTTCAACCGAGCAGTGTTCTAACAGTAGTAGAACAAGTTATTATGGAATCACAAAGAATGATACGAAGAGCTTTGTAATTACTTTTTATATCTTACCTATCGGAGAAAATTCTTGATCAAATCTAAGAGAAGATAGTATTCAATACGATAGAACAAGTAAGATCAGAACACGAAACTACAGAGAAAATAGTTGGGTCTGGCTTCAGAATCCCAATGAAGTCTTTAAGTCATTAACCTATAAAGATTTTAGGAAAAACCTAGGTTAAAGGAGAATCAACTCTAGTCGCAACTAGTATCACACAATAGGTGTGGGGATTAGGTTTTCCAGTTGCTAGAGTTCTCCCTTATTGATTCTTCAAATCATGGTTTGATAGCATTGAAACAAAGCAATCAATATTCACCGTTAGATGAAATCTTGATTTAAGATTCAAGCTAAGTTTGCTTAAAACCAAAGCAATATCTCTCCACCGTTAGATAGTCTTAGCTTGTTACACACAAATGAAATATACTTTCATTTAGTGTTTATGGGTGTGTTGATGGTGGTTTTTAAACAAGGGGTAAAATCGTAAAACCTCATGACCTAGTGTTACCCGCAACACATTAACTAAGAGCATTTAACTCAGGTGTAAATAATTAATAGGAGTATTTTTTCAAAATACCGCATTAGGGTTTTCGACCACGAACCCTAATTCCAAAACCAAGCCGCAAAACCATGGCAACAATGCAAACCAAGCCGCTGCGCACCATGGCAACAATGCCAAACCAAGCCGCACACTGCGCACCATGGCAACAATGCCAAACCAAGCCGCACACTGCGCACCATGGCAACAATGCCAAACCAAGCCGCACACTGCGCACCATGGCAACCACGCCAAAACCAAGCCGCACACTGCGCACCATGGCAACGATGCCAAACCAAGCCGCACACTGCGCACCATGGCAACGACGCCAAAACCAAGCCGCACATCGCGCACCATGGCAGCCGACGCCAAAACCAAACTACATATCGCACTCATTGGCAACCATGCCAAACTAAGCCGCTACGCCATTGGCACATTCCAAATATAGCGCCCTAGGCTTGCAAAACGTGCAACTAGGTCAACATGGCCGTACGTGCCATTGGCACATGCCAACACGTACCACAAGCCATATTTCCAAGCCGCTATGCCATTGGCACATGCCAAATATAGCGCCCTAGGCTTGCAAAACGTGCAACTAGGTCAACATGGCCGTACGTGCCGTTGGCACATGCCAACACGTACCACAAGCCATATTTCCAAGCCGCTATGCCATTGGCACATGCCAAATATAGCGCCCTAGGCTTGCAAACCATGCAAGCTAGGCCAAGTCGGCCACGCATGCCATTGGCACATGCCAACATGCTCGCTGGTAGCTTTTCCTACCAAGGCCACGACCCTAATGGCCACGCATGCCATTGGCACATGCCAACATGCTCGCTGGTAGCTTTTCCTACCAAGGCCACGGCCCTAACGGCCACGCATGCCATTGGCACATGCCAACATGCTCGCTGGTAGCTTTTCATACCAAGGACACGGCCCTAACGGCCACGCATGCCATTGGCACATGCCAACATGCTCGCTGGTAGCTTTTCCTACTAAGGCCACGACCCCAGCGGCCACGCATGCCATTGGCACATGCCAACATGCTCGCTGGTAGCTTTTCCTACCAAGGCCACGGCCCCACGCCGCCACGCAGCCATTGGCACATGCCAACATGCTCGCCGGTAGCTTTTCCTACCAAAGCCACGGCCCTAACGGCCACGCATGTTATTGGCACATGCCAAACACACACGCTGGTAGCCTAACTTGCAAACCATGCAACCTACCACCAAGGCATTCCGCACATGCCATTAGCACATGCCAAACACACACGCTGGTTGATCGCGGTCGTAAGCGTCAAAAATAAATTACACTTTCTTACTACTCAAAATATAAATATAGCAAGGGCAAGAAAGGATCGATCCCACAGAGAGGTCTAGGTTGTCAAATTGTTTCGGTTCCCTATAAATAACACCATTAGTTTTGTGATTTTTATGAAATTAAAACTAAATAAAAGCAAACAATAAAGGTAAACAAATAAAATCAAGGATGTGAAAGTATTGGTCATGGATTTCGTTTTCATTCACAAACATGTTTTCAACACAATAACTAGAATTGATATTTTAATCTCAACTTTTATCAAAGACCCTAGAATACCTTGATCGCAAGTATATCCCACAAATCTCCTCTTGTCATCAACAAACACATTAAAAGATGCGAATATGAATTCTACCTAAAGGAACAACCTAACGTGTAAAAGCACTAATCAAGTTTAATTCCCTAGATGCATTAAGTTCTATGAAATCAGGCCAATCAAAGCAATCGAACGTGGAAAGCGCACTAATCCGATTTAACAAAGGTTATGGTTCACATATGACTATTAGGATGTATCACTACAAACTATAATCTTATTTATGCTACTTGCAATCAGGAATTATCACTTTTGCGTATAATAACCCTAATCTAGCAATAAAGATGAAAGCAAACTCAATCGATTCGCGACTCTACTAAACAAGCATTCAAATCATGTAACAATATTAATGGTGAATCATAAACGATAACATGGAGACAAAACTAATTTATTGAATTAAAACCCATATTTGGAAATCAAACTTATTCCATAACCAATAATAAAACTCTAGCTCATATTCATGGAGTTCATAACAAGAAGAAAGAGAAAAGACTTCATGGTTCTAAACCCTAGAAAACAAAGTAGAGGCAAAAAGAATAAGATAAGAGATAAAGATATATGATAGATAAAAGATAAAAAATATAGAATTCCTCTTTTTATAGCTTTTCCTCCCTTCCAAAACTAGGTCTAATCTTCAAAAGTCCAAAAGATAGAAATCCTCCAAGCCCATGTGTGAGAAAACCCATGTAGAAAATTATGTCCAAAAACGTCACCGGAAAACTGGTATTGTGGCCTAACTTGGTCGGAAAAATCGCCGCCTACAGACATCTCGGTGGCCGGCAAAGTCAACCCTTGGTCAAAAACGATCCAACTCGGTCAACCAGGAAAGTCAGCTGAGTTAACTCGGGTCAGATCATGAGTCAGTTGAGTCTGTCCTAACTGGGTGACTAGGCTGAGTTGGGTTCTTGGCCAAAGCCATTTTGCAAAGGCCATAGTGGCTCATTCCTTCTCTGCCACTTCCACACATCAGCTGCAATTGCACATACCCTGCAGTTCAGTTTTTCCCTGAATTCTTCTCAACCACCAGCCAACTGCAATTTCACATTCCACCCTTGCCTTCTAAAGCCTCCTACTAGTCTCGCAACTCCAAATCTCTTTCTCAAAACCTGTTCTCTCCCATTTCGATTCATTCCTTCAAAGCCACCGGATCCCAGCTACACTCGCATCTCTCGCCAACTCAAGTTCTCGCTCACCACCTGATTCATCTTCTCGATTCAATCAAACCACCATGACATACCCCTGAATCTTCTCTTGAGTTCAAACCCTAACATACATCTAATATTTCAGCTGCAATGCCACCATCAGATTAACCATTTCCCTTTTATCTCAAAGCCACTTGACCTGCAATTCCCTGGCACTTCCTTGGCTATGCACACACAAAGAAAACGTACGCATTTCACCATTTTCCTAACATACATCTAGTGTGGCACTTCCAACCGCAACTCTCTCTTGCGGCTCCTCCATCACCGCACCTTCAGCTCCAAAACCTGCAATCACCATGTGCAGCACAAAACCACTTGCTAAAAATCACCTCTCTCACTGCAGACTCACTTGCTTTCCGTTCATTTAAGCTCTCAAATACCAGCAAAACAACCCCATTCTAAGCTGCAACCTCATACATTCTTTGCTTCAATTCAACCATTCTATTCTCATCCTCCAACTTCTCAAAAGCTCCCCGCTCGCAACACATCACCGAATCGGCTCAATTCTCCATTCACTTTGTGCAATCAACATACAACATCATCACTTCCATACAAAGAATCAACATACAAACATCATCATCAACTTCTCGAGAACCACATCACCAAAGTCGACCCCGAGTTTTGCACCGCAGCACAAACTCGAACCGTTCTTGCATTTGAGTCTCACTCGCCACTGCGACTTTCATCTACGCCATTCCTGAGCCAACACAGCAACTTCATAAGCTCTTCAACTGCAACTCTCTCCTGCAATGCCATTTCCAAACCTTTCTCAATCCTACAGCAAACCTCTCAATCACTGCCAGACATCCCTCACTACAAGCCATTGTTCATACTGAAATCACTGCCAGAACCAAAATCGCCATAGTTGCCTCAGCAGGTTCAGCTCCAATCCCTTGTTTAGTTCACCTGCAACTCAGCCAAGTCGTTCCGACCACGGCCAATTCCCCCATTTGCAACTGCTCATAAAGCATAGCAGCAACTGCATTATCTCAGTATTCCCTGCAATTCGCTATCACATACATTCAGCACAATCCATTTCATCTCCTTAACTCCATCACCAACTGCAGCTCCATTATCTCAGGTCATCACCAGCTGCACCAACAGCTCACTAAACCAGCTCTGCAACACAACCCTGCACATGCATCTATCAGCTGTGATTTCAATCTACAACCAAACTCAATTGCTTCCCTGCCTTGTCAATTCAACCCTACTCTCGGGAACCTTACTACAAAGCATTACAGAACCATCATCTTTCTTGTTCTGCTGTGTTCTCTTGAACCTTAATCAGACACCACCAACTTCAATTTCATCCTCAATTCAGAACCCATCTTTTTTTGTAATCCTTTAATCAACCGTAAACCCTTTAACCATCTCTCGTCTATGAACCGAATGGTACCAAACGATACGATAAGGCACCCGATATCATCGTCATCTATTTCATCTTGAAATCCACCTCAAGAACAAAGAACAACATCTTCATCCCTCAAAGATCGAACCCATCAATTTCTTCTCTAGATTCTAACCCATTCACCATCATCACTGATGGGAACAACATCGAGATCTTCTTCCACAAACCTCATTCTCAGAACCCTAATTTCTAATTCTTCTCCCTTCCTCTTTACTCTCTCTGAATCTCAGACGAAATCTACTTGAGATTTGAGAGCAATGGTTTCTCTGAATTGTAGGGTAGGTGTAGGAATTGAAACTGATATAGGCACCACGGATTTGGATAGGGGCCACCTCCATTTAAGGTTTCTGCATAATTGCATCGGTTCTAGAGGATCGACAAGATTAATCATCGATTTTGTTCATAACTTCTCATGCGATGTTGGAGTGACCTCATTCTTTCAAATCGTTGGCTTGATTTTCGCTCCAATGAGTGACTTCTTCTCCTTCTTTTGCTCCAAACGACTCCAAAGTACCTAAGTACTCAAAAGTAAACATAAGATACATAATTCACACGAAAAATAGCAAAGAAAGCGTAACTACTAGATAGTAAATTAGGTGTTTTAGACACCTATCACTGGTAGCCTAACTTGCAAACCGTGCAACCTACCACCAAGGCATTCCGCACATGCCATTGGCACATGCCAAACACACACGCCGGTAGCCTAACTTGCAAACCATGCAACCTACCACCAAGGCATTCCGCACATGCCATTGGCACATGCCACACACGCCACTACCAGCTCGGCATTGCCACTTACACTCAACGTACAACCTACCACCAAGGCATTCCGCACATGCCATTGGCACATGCCACGCACGCCACTAGCAGCTCGCATTGCCACTTGCGCTCGAAGTACAACCCGCAACAAGGGCATTCCGCACATGCCAATGGCACATGCCACACGCGCCACTAGCAGCGCCACTTGCACTCAAGGTGCAACCAACACTCGAGATATCAACACAAACCGGGGATGCTTTCCGGGGTTTTGGTTTGGCGGTCATGACTTGCGGCGTACACTACGCTCACATTAAGAAAGCGTGAAAAGGAATAAAGCGGTCAAATAAATGAGGAAATAATGGTGAAAACGTTTTCACCCATTAACACCATGCGCTTACCACCTCCTCCCATTATTTCACCCTTTACTCTCTTCCTTCATGAGACCAGGGTACGTTTTAATCTCGACTTGTATAAATAGGTCTTACCTATTTCCACCAGACAACAAGTCTTGGTCAGGAGAAAAATACTACACTCTCAGAAAAGGCAACTTTGCAAGCTCTCCAAAAAGCTTTCATCTCTTGCAAGCTTCCGAAGCTTCCACTTTCTGATACAAGTCGAGACACTACTCTCCCAATTATTCTGGTCTCAACACCTTTCTTTGCTTCCCTCCCCAAATCAACCCTTCTCCTCCACTTTGTGACCGAAGCAAGTCTGGAACGGCCATTTCTTGGTTTAGGCCGGACTTGTACGTATTGATCTCTCGAATCTATAAAGTGCTCACGTGCAGCACATTTGTTTAGGGTTTGAACCAGTTTCTCACTCACCTACCGAATTTACCGAAATCGGCAGAAACGATTTTTACCCATAAACAATTGGCGACTACAGCGGGAGGATTGATCTATCGGTTACAATACCAACTCCGACTCCTGATTTTGTTTCCCGAACGTCAAATCCCAACATGGTGGAACTCAGGTCCGGGAGTGGCTGCCGAGAACACCAAAGACCATGACGCACCCCGATGTTAGCATCTCTCCCAATAACGTTGTTACGTCACCGGCGACAATAGCAACATCGAATGCACTCCCTCAAGTGTAACACCGCCAATCACTGTGGGCCGGGCCGCTGCCTCCTCTAGTGTCTCTCGCACAACCCTCTAATCACGGCAACGAAAATATCTTTTCGGATGTCGCGCCACCGATCACCAGGGCTAGAGCCGCCGCCACGACCCCAAATGCTTCGTATAGCATGGCGCCTCCGACCACGACCAAGATCCCAACTACCCCGCCGACGGGACGAGAAACCGGAGGGACAAGAGGAAGTCGCCCTTACGTCACCATCGCAGATCCGATGGAACGACAAGAGATGCTCGCCCAGAGCCAGGACATGATATGGTTTCAACGCAGAAGGAGGTACTCATCTTTCTCAAGACCCCGACAGAACGACTACCACGTGAGTCGCGCCTCCGAGTCATTTAGAAACGTCTCCAACAACCCCGACGCCAGCACCTCGGCGGAGCACGCCTCCATGGATGAGGAAACTCGCACTAGAATCCTGTTGGAAAGAAATCAGCCACCCAACTTTGTCACGAGAGAAGATTTGGAACAACTCCTCCGCAACCGAATCAAGAATGATGAGTTGGACGTGCATCATCACCAACCCCCTTACCCATCCGAAATACAGAGAATCCCTCTCCCAAGGGGGTACTCTTCTCCTCAATTTACCTCTGCGATGATGGTACCGGAATGCACGTGAGCATGTTTCTCGTTTCCTGGAATCCCTAGGTGAACATGAATATAATCACGTTCTTCGTTTAAGGGAATTCTCAAAATCACTTACTGGAAGGGCGTATACATGGTACAACAGCATCCCACCGAGCAGCATTCCCAACCTGGAGTAGCATGGTCATTGCGTTTTACAAGAAATACTTCTTCGTGTCTGAACAAGTTACTTTTTCGGACCTCGGAAGAATGTACCAGTGGGATAACGAACAACCGAATGATTTCGTCAAAAGGTTCAGGGTTCAAGCACTCGATTGTCACGACCCAAACGTGACCGAACAACAATTGGTGAACGCATGCATCAATGGTATGGTTCCAATCTACCACGCCCTGCTAGAAAACTTGCGTTTCCAAACGTTCTCCGAACTCCACGAAGCCGCCAGACGATCTGCAACAACAGCGCCAGCATTACTGGAAAGAACTAGGCCAACTCGAACCGAAGACGCGCGTGAAACCCGCGGGAGTAGACGCCTCATCAGCAAACAATTTAATGCCGGCTCATCCTCCGTGAACATAGTAAACGAAAGAGGAAAAAGTAAAGCCGCAACTACGAGCCACCAGCCGAAACGTGAAGCGCCGGCGCAATGGGAACCCTCGCAACGGAAGATCGTCACTAAAACTCCTGTGCAGCATTGTGAGACCGAAGGAAATACCCTTGATTTCCCATTCCCCATCGAGGAAGTGATTGACCTCCTAGAAGCCTCGGGTTCAAGATGATGTCATCGGTTGCCACCGCTCGACGTCCACCAACCGAGGCCGAGATGGCGAACCCCAAATACTTGCCATTACCACAGTTCGTTCACCACCCGACTAGCGATTGCAACAGACTAAAGCATATTTTCAAAGAAATGGATAGAAGCGGAGAACTCCAACTAGGAGACGAAAGAGTGCATCGAGACCCACTCCCAATAAGAAACTGCGGTTCCTCCGGGGACTCCGTGCACGAGACCGTATAATCCATGATGCGACATGTATGCGAAATTCTCTATCTTTCCAAGGTTCGGCGCCAAGATATTTTCGCAGCTCTCAATCGTGTTGTATCCGCAAACGCCTTTTTCTCTCCTCGGAATCCACGCCAAGGGCCCAAGCTTCCCAAACAAAGTGACGAGAACTGGGACTGCTGACCACGTCCCATTTAAGAGGTAATGAATTTGACGACATGCTCATCGACACGACCTCGACCACAACATCATTACTTTCAAGACACTAAAGGCAGCTGGATTTACAAAACAAGACGCTACCTATTCCCCGTCTGTGATTAAGAGCTTGAGAGGAGAGGCTTTGAACACGCATGGCTACATCAACCTAGAGATCAAGATGGGAGACGCTATAACACACAAAGAAGTTCCACATTGTCAAAGAACTAGATCATGACATGATTTTGGGACGCTTATGGGTGCTCGACAACAAAGCGAAATTGGATGTACACCTCTGCCGACGTCCACGCCCGAAGGAATTCCCAACAAATCATCCCACGGGTTATCGCATCAACGAGCTATTGAAGGAACCCGAGGCATCCGCTAGCCCATGATTTTCAAATGCAAGTAAGTCCGACCGAGCAACCTTTTCTCGCAACTTCTTTCCTTCCCCATTCTCATGGGGACTTGGGGCGACATCGGCACAAACGCTGCCAAGAAATGTGAATGGGGATCTGGACCATTCGAACACTTTGCAAGAAGCTTGGAAACTTCTATCGAAACCAACGAAGCCAAGGCTCAAACGGTTACATGACGTCCGAACCCGTTTTCAATCGGAGATGTGGTGGTTAAGGAAAGCTCGTTTCAAGTTGGGAGGATGACTTTAAAATGGATTTGCCCAATGAAGGTGAAGGCGAGTCAGTATCTGGTTGCGGATACCCTTTTGGGAGGATATTGCAAGCTCTGTCAATACGGAGACATACCCGAAGGCGTGATAGTTCACTCGCGATGGCTCAAGGAATCCAATCCCTAAAATGTTGTACTTCCCAATCACTCCCTTTTTCAAGACTTCCTTTAACAATTCCTCTTAATAGCTTGTAATTCCCAGGATGAATACACCGTTTGTATTTTTTCCCTAGGGATTTCCCTTTTGTCAAAAAAATAAAAAAAAAAAAATAAAAATATCTCTCTCCGAGCGAATCCTTCGGATATCGTAGAAATACACCCCGTAAAAACCCGAAAAACCATTGCAGAGCCATCATACCACAACCTCTTTCAAAAAAAAAAAAATATATATAGGAAGCAAAGTGTCGATCATGAAGAAGAAGGAAAAGACGAGTTTACAAAAAAAGGGGGACACCAGGGGAACTAAGCAGCTAACAGAAATAACAAAAGGGAGGAACTAGCCCTCAAAGGATGGAGCACAAGTCCCCTCGGGCAAAGCTATCTTCAAGCACTTCCCCCAGCAATCCTTCGGGCAACAAAGGTTCCATTCAACGGTTTTAGCAAAGAAGAACCTCAACATCCCATCCCGGCAGCCACACAGCAGCGGTGTCCTCCCCGACGACCATTCCAACATACGCCACCATAACCCCTCCGGTATCACCAACAACACCTTTGGCATCAACTTCAAAGGCTATTTCGCTGCCATCATATGATCCTTCAAAGGTTTTCTCAATACACTTCGGAGAAAGTCTTTTGATTCATCCACATCAGGGTCAAGAATCATGGCGCTCTCCTCCAAGATCACCACACGTTCACTTTTCCGACGCTTCAACCTAGAAACAGTCTGATCCGTCCCATGCCCAGATCGAGGAAAGGCTTTACCACGCTGAAACCTTTCAACATGCCAAGACTCTTCCTTGTTCTCTCGCCCCTCCTCCATGCTCATTGAACCCAAGAAAGTCTGAATATGCACCTGTTCTTCATGGGGATAGATGGAAGGGAGGTCCTTAATGATTTCACTAGCTTCGTGGAATGGAGATTCAGTCCCAACCAATGCCTCCTCAAGAGAAGAAGACCGATCTTCACCAAGTCCGAAATCCTTCTCCGAAGAGTTAAAGGCGCAACCATCCTGGAGGGTCCCATGACACACCGCAAAAGATAAAAAAAATGACCCAGTTCTACCATATCTATGCACATATAAAAGAGGACAACACGAGTAGAGAAGAATAAGAAAACATACCGAGTATGATCTTCTTAGCCCGAATAACCCCGGTTAGGGTGCTTTTGCAAGAATTAGACCTCACGCCTTCACTTGGAGAACTTGGCTGGTTAGGAGATGATTCATCTCTCGTGCGACATGACAAAGAGAGAAACTCGACAAGAAGAACCCTTTTCTCAAACGAGGAGACGATGCAATTATTTTTGGGTATAAATACGGAATCTTAAAAAGGGAAAGGAAGCAATGAGGGACATAACGCTTCCAGATTTTAGCATGAATAATGCCCTAATTGAAGCCGCACGTGAAGGAAAGCAAGATAAGGAAACTTTGCTATCCGAAGAAACTCCTCCTTGTTTACATCGGTCACGCCAAAGCAAGCACGCACAACTTCCACACCTTGCGCCGGTCCCACCAGCTAGCACAATCAGCTTCCCAACTCACGCCAACTTCCCAACGTCGCCCAAGTTGCACCGGCCCCACCAATTGCGCCGACTTCCCAATGGCCGCCTAAGTCACGCCTGCAAGCACGCACAGCCTTCCACACCTTGCGCCGGGTCCCACCAAATAGCACACTCGCTTCCCAACTCACGCTAATTTCCCAACGTCGCCCAAGCCGCACCGCCCCCACCAATTGTGCCACCTCCCGATTTGTGCAAAACTACCGGAGGCAAGGATTCCAAAGCCTATTTATAAAAGGTCGACAAGCCTCCTCAATTCTCTTTACGGTTTGTCGTTGATAGTTTGTCACCATCTTATGCTTACCTCGCAAATAAAGCCCCCTGCTCCGAGCTAAGCAGGGACTTAATGTTGATGGTGGTTTTTAAACAAGGGGTAAAATCGTAAAACCCCATGACCTAGTGTTACCCGCAACACATTAACTAAGAGCATTTAACTCGTGTGTAAATAATTAATAGGGGTATTTTTTTCAAAATACCGCATTAGGTTTTCGACTACGTAACCCTAATTCCAAAACCAAGCCGCACACCGCGCACCATGGCAACAATGCCAAACCAAGCCGCACACTCGCGCACCATGGCAACAATGCCAAACCAAGCCGCACACTGCGCACCATGGCAACAATGCCAAACCAAGCCGCACACTCGCGCACCATGGCAACAATGCCAAACCAAGCCGCACACCGCGCACCATGGCAACAATGCCAAACCAAGCCGCACATCGCGCACCATGGCAACAACGCCAAAACCAAGCCGCACACTCGCGCACCATGGCAACGATGCCAAACCAAGACACACACTCGCGCACCATGGCAACGACGCCAAAACCAAGCCGCACACATGCGCACCATGGCAACACGCCAAAACCAAACTACATATCGCACTCATTGGCAACCATGCCAAACTAAGCCGCTACGCCATTGGCACATGCCAAATATAGCGCCATAGGCTTGCAAAACGTGCAACTAGGTCAACATGGCCGTACGTGCCATTGGCACATGCCAACACGTACCACAAGCCATATTTCCAAGCCGCTATGCCATTGGCACATGCCAAATATAGCGCCCTAGGCTTGCAAAACGTGCAACTAGGTCAACATGGCCGTACGTGCCGTTGGCACATGCCAACACGTACCACAAGCCATATTTCCAAGCCGCTATGCCATTGGCACATGCCAAATATAGCGCCCTAGGCTTGCAAACCATGCAACCTAGGCCAAGTCGGCCACGCATGCCATTGGCACATGCCAACATGCTCGCCGGTAGCTTTTCCTACCAAGGCCACGTCCCTAATGGCCACGCATGCCATTGGCACATGCCAACATGCTCGCTGGTAGCTTTTCCTACCAAGGCCACGGCCCTAATGGCCACGCATGCCATTGGCACATGCCAACATGCTCGCTGGTAGCTTTTCCTACCAAGGCCACGGCCCTAACTGACACGCATGCCATTGGCACATGCCAACATGCTCGTTGGTAGCTTTTCCTACCAAGGCCACGACCCTAACGGCCACGCATGCCATTGGCACATGCCAACATGCTCACCGGTAGCTTTTCCTACCAAGGCCACGGCCCCAATGCGCCACGCATGCCATTGTCACATGCCAACATGCTCACCGGGTAGCTTTTCCTACCAAGGCCACGGCCCTAACGGCCACGCATGCCATTGGCACATGCCAACATGCTCGCTGGTAGCTTTTCCTACCAAAGCCACGGCCCTAACGGCCACGCTTGTTATTGGCACATGCCAAACACACACGCTGGTAGCCTAACTTGCAAACCATGTAACCTACCACCAAGGCATTCCGCACATGCCATTGGCACATGCCAAACACACACGCCGGTAGCCTAACTTGCAAACCGTGCAACCTACCACCAAGGCATTCCGCACATGCCATTGGCACATGCCAAACACACACGCTGGTAGCCTAACTTGCAAACCATGCAACCTACCACCAAGGCATTCCGCACATGCCATTGGCACATGCCACACACGCCACTACCACTCCGGCATTGCCACTTACACTCAACGTACAACCTACCACCAAGGCATTCCGCACATGCCATTGGCACATGCCACGCACGCCACTAGCAGCTCCGCATTGCCACTTGCGCTCGAAGTACAACCCGCAACAAGGGCATTCCGCACATGCCAATGGCACATGCCACACACGCCACTAGCAGCGCCACTTGCACTCAAGGTGCAACCAACACTCGAGATATCAACACAAACCGGGGATGCTTTCCGTGGGTTTTGGTTTGGCGGTCCACATACTTGCGGCGTACACTACGCTCACATTAAGAAAGCGTGAAAAGGAATAAAGCGGTCAAATAAATGAGGAAATAATGGTGAAAACGTTTTCACCCATTAACACCATGCGGTTACCACCTCCTCCCATTATTTCACCCTTTACTCTCTTCCTTCATGAGACCAGGGTACGTTTTAATCTCGACTTGTATAAATAGGTCTTACATATTTCCACCAGACAACAAGTCTCGGTCAGGAGAAAAATACTACACTCTCAGAAAAGGCAACTTTGCAAGCTCTACAAAAAGCTTTCATCTCTTGCAAGCTTCCGAAGCTTCCACTTTCTGATACAAGTCGAGACACTACTCTCCCGTAATTATTCTCGTCTCAACACCTTTCTTTGCTTCCTCCCCAAATCAACCCTTCTCCTCCACTTTGTGATCAAGCAAGTCTGGAATGGCCATTTTCTTGGTTTAGGCCGGACTTGTACAGATTGATCTCTCGAATCTATAAAGTGCTCACGTGCAAGACATTTGTTTAGGGTTTGAACCAGTTTCTCACTCACCTACCGAATTTACCGAAATCGGCAGAAACGATTTTTACCCATAAACAGGGTGAAAACTATTTCTGCCGGTTTTGGTAATTTGGGGTGTGTGGATGAGAAATGAGTCTAAACCTTAAACAAATGCACTCGCACGGGAGTGCTTGTAGATTCGAGAAATCAATCAGGCAAATCCGTCCTAAACCAAGAAATGGCCGTTCCGAGACTTGTTTCGGTCACAAAGTGAAGGAGATGGGGTTGATCTTAGGGAGGGAAGCGAAGAAGGTGTTGAGATTGTGAAGGTGTTGGCTATGTATGACTTGTATCATAAAGCTAAAATGGCTTGCAGGATGTAAGCTATCAGTTCCGGTGTTTGAATACGATTGTATAAACACTTGCCTCTGTTGTCTTGTCTTGCCTTGTTCCTGTTTGAAAAATAGGGAGGAGAACCTATTTATACAAGTCTTTAAGCCTAACCCTCGTATCTCGTGGGAAGTGGAGAAAGTGGAGTGATGGAGTAGTGGAGTCGTGTTTTAGTGTCACACGACCAGTCTTGCACACTTCTCCAATCATCACTAACCGTCCATGACTTCCTGACACGTTCTTGTGTGTTAGTTGAACGGACATAGCTTGAGAAGAACGAAGTCTTGATGGACTTCAGTTTGGTGCGGTGGACAGTGACCAGTGGTGGAAAAGTCTCAAAGGACAGGAAAATAAGACTTTGACCTAAGCACATGGAATAGAACTTGGGAGGACAGAGTTTGGACCTTGATAGTGGCCTCAATTTGGGTCTTGTTTTTGGACCGGGCTTTATCGCCGCTAGGTTTCAATGAGTATTCTCGCAACATGAGTATATGTCGGGGGAAGAATAAAACGAAAAGGGGAGAGGCCGGTGCAGAGCCGTTTACAGTAGAAAAGAGGAGATTCCCGTTCGGGCTGTGGATTTTTATGCAGCGAAGATTTGTGCATAACAAAGAGAGAAGAGGAGACGACGAGTCCTTGGGTTTAATCTCTCTATCTTGTCTTAATTATTTTGATGACTTTTGAGAAAGCCATGTCTAAACTTTGTGATTAGGGTTTATGGTAGAAACCACTTTGAGCATAAGAACAATTTGATTTGATATATTTATGTTTTGGAGGCTATTATGAATTGAATATGATTAGTTTATGATATCGATTTATCGAAATATGAGTTGTCTCTTCACCGGTTTGGTAGAACCTTTGTGCATAATTGTTGGGATTGAAAATACATATTTGTCTACTTATTTGATATTTCCATGCTTGGGTTTAATCCTTTGATGGGGTATGCTTAGAATAGCCAGATATTATTTGTGAATCCGTATTTAGTTTCGCATAACTTTCGCTAACGCAATTTGACGGTTCATGCTTTGGTTTAGTCTTTGATGTGCCATGCTTAGGGTGTCCCACGACTCTAATACATATAATAGGTGATGTTGATAGAACGGACGATAAATAAATATTCATGAATTATGTTTCATTTCAGTAATTGAATAGAAATAGTGGTGGATACTATAAACCCTGGTTACCAACTCTCCCATTGGATTTCTTTCATTAGTTTAGTTTAATTTTATTATTTCGTTTTATATTTTTCATTCTAAAAATCCAAAAATATTCTTTCTATTCCTGATTAGATATATATTGATTATCAGTATTTCCACCGCTCCTCGTGGGAACGACCCGTACTTGCCTCTGTCTACTAGTTAGACACCGTGTGATTGCGGTTTATTATATAGGCATCTCCGGATCCTACCATTTTTTGGCGCCGCTGCCGGGGAGCGGTTGTGGAATATTGTGATCAGTATTGCTGATTTTGTAAATAGTTAGGTTTTTATTTCATTAATTTTTATTATTTTGTATAGTCTTTTTGTTTTTATTTTTAAGATTTCTTTTTCCTTTTGACTCTTTCGTGTTTTAGTATTTCATTTCGTGTGCCTTTTCGAGAATCATGAATTGTTTGCACCCAGGACATCCGAGATGACGCTTGGTGAATACAAGTATGGGCCACGGTATAAGGAAGTTCTTGCTTATAATCGTCTCAGGTATGGAACTTGGAATCCACATCATTTCTATAATGGTGTTTATTCAGGTGTGTATCGATCTCAGTACTTTGAGGATGATGAGGAACTTGACACTACTAATGATTTTAGGAATAATGATATCGTTATAACATCCGAATCTAGTGTATCTTATCCAACTCATGATCATCTTATTGATTATTTGCCTATTCAAAAGGACGAGAGTTGTATTAGAGACACCGTTTATTCAGATAATGATGATTTAGAAGAATCTGTATATACAGAAGATACTATTGTTGAGTCTAACGACTTAGAGATAATAGAAGTTCATAATGAGATACCTTCTAGTCATTCAAATAGTGAGATTCCTACGATTCATGTAGTTACCGATAATAATGAGTCAATTGTTCAGGATACTTCTGTTCCATTGAGCCCATCTTTCGTTGAACCATCTTGTGATTCTATGAATGCTTATGTGGATGTTGAACATATTGATATTGGTCAGATAACTTGTACCGATGATTTTGAGCCTTTATATGTTTTTTTAGCACACTTTACTGATTCGGATGACCCGATGCTTATTGATATTGTCAATGCATTGCGACTTCCAATAGTTAATCAAGGTAACTCACCAGCGGAAGTTATTTCCGCGGACTTAGAACCAGACGTAAGAGTTACTAATTTTGACAAACTTGAATCACTAGATGCATGTTTAAACCATTATGCCGAGTTAGATGATATTGTGCCTTTTTACGTTGTCAATGCATTGATTCCTATGATTTCTAGTGAAGATAATGTGTCGACCGAACGTATTTCAGCTGATTTAGAACCTGATTTAGAGTGTGTTTCCGAAATAAAAAATAATATGCTTGTTTTCCATGAGAGTGATATGGTTATCTTGACTAAGGATTGCTTTCTATGAGAATGGATTTACACGTTTGTTTGGAGTTTTATAGTGTTTGCAGGTTCATATTTGCAGCTAACCTGATTTGTTGGATTGATCCCCAACTTTTCAGACTTTATATATATATGCTTTGCTGCTTACTTTGGTGCAACCTCACCTTGTTTGAGGTTCTTTATGTGCGCAAACATGGATACAAAGATTATGCTTTATGGGAGTCAACCCATACGATTTCGCTTCATGGGAGTCAACCCATCAGATTTGTTTTCTTTCCTCTATCTTTTATTTGTTTGCTTGAATTTCCCATCTTAATTTCTACGTTGGATGACTCAATTACATTGAGGACAATATAATGTTTAAGTGTGGGGGAGTGACACTTTCGTTAGGAATTTTGATTTAATTTTTTTTTTTTTTGAATATTGACCAGTTGTGTAGCGGGTCTTAAAAAAATAAAAAATTATCATTATGATTGTTAGGGTTATGACCAGCTGTGCAGCGGGTCTATTCTTTTGTTTTCTTATCATTTTCTTATGACCAAGAATTGTTGAGCGGGTCTATTTTTATGTATTTCTTATTATATTATGATCGGGTCATAGGCGGGTCTTAAACAAAAAAATAAAATTGATGACCAAATGTTGAGCGGGTCATTCTTCTTCTTATCATTTTATGACCAACTGTGGAGCGGGTCAATTTTCTGTTTTGCTCGAGGACTAGCAAAATATAAATGTGGGGGTGTTGATAAGCACGTAAATGCTATATTTTGTACCCATGTTTATATTAGTTAGGACTCGATATTTTGGCTAATGACACTATTTTAGTGCTTTTGTAGAAAGTACAAGCAAATTCGATCGATGAAGGAGAAACGATTAAATAAGAGCTAAAGTGGCATTTACGACATAAATGACCAAGGCAACCCATGGCACGAGAGAGACATAAACTGCCAAAGCACCGCCCGGGAGTCAAGAAGCAAAGCAAATAATTGTCTTAGCCTTGTTCACTCGTGCCAGGCCAATGTTAAGTCAAAGAAATAGTGGGAGAAGTGTCCTCTGTCCCTATCTCATTTCATATCAAAACAAGAGAGAATTCTCATCTCTCTATTCAAGCAGGATTGAAAAGTGGCAATGTCCGTAACAATGGGTCTGCAATTGAAGTCTTGGCAGCGATGGATTTATGCTCTCAACCTGGAGTTGATTGATCTTGTGGCGGTGGTGATTTCTCTTTATCTTAAATGTATGTGCGGCCGATTGTGTGAAGTATTTGGTCCAAAAGAAAGTCTCGAAAATCGGAGGAGCAAATTATGCTTACGGCCATGAGTTCGGTGGTATTCTCTAACGGCGAAGAGGTGCATGGGCTGTTGTTCTGTCTCAAATGGGTATGAAGTGTTTGAGAATTTGTCGCAATGGGAATCATGGGAGAAGATGGAGAGTGGTGCGTGGCCGAGATGGAAAATGAATCGGAAGTGTAGAAGTCTTGAGCTGCCGGTGTCGAAAGTGCATGAGTTCATCGGAGATATTGGAAGTGCTTTTGTTGAGAATCTTGAGATATATGTCGTCTGGATTCGATGGGGATTTTGTCCAAGTGAAGATACTTGTCAACAAGTTTGACTGGATAGAAAAAGGCAATGAATGAAGAACATATTTATACACCGAGAAACACGGATGATGGATGGGTTCATTGGCGTTGTTAGAGCTCGAGTTGATAGCCTTGCTGGTGTTTTGTAGGAGTTTGCGGTTGATAAACGAATCGAAATCGATTAAGCTTGGGGGCACGAATTGCATGGATTTAACGGTGTTGTTTGGGGTGGAGGATTGGAAAGTATAGCAAAGTACGTAGAGGCAAGGGTCCTGCAGATGTTTGAGTTCTTATATGTGGGTTCTGTTGGTCGAGTTGCCAAATCAGTGGAGGTACCACAATTCATGGCTGAAACCGCTAACGAAACCAGCAAAGAAGGGGTGATTGATTGCCGAGTTTATCGATGCTTGAGGAGAGAGTGGGACGATGAAACTTGAGCTATGACAGTCACCGAAGGAGCAAAGAAAGTGAGTGATGGTTGGTTTGTATTTTGAATCAAGTTGGCAGTGGAATGGAAGGAGATGGCAGTTCTAACTCAACTCGGGAGAATTGGAAGCAGAGAGTCGGAGTTGATCTTTGTCACACGATGCTGTAGAGATTATGAAGATAATGGGTTTGGTCTGATGTTCCGAGAGGGGAATGGAGATGAGTGCGAGCTTTGAATATGATTATTTATGTTGCAAAGAACAACGATGGGTTGTTGTTGATTTTTACATTACGAGATGCCTGGAATTGCAACAGTTGCCGATATCTTGAACCTGATGAATCAGTAATTATCGATCTGCAGCAGACGTAGTGGAGATTAGTTGTTGTGCGATTATAAAAAGGAAATTGGTGCTTGGCTGGGGACGGATGAAGATTGGAGTTCTTTGTGTTATCAGTGGAGGCGAGTCATGAAGCTGGAGTGTGTCCGGAGTTAGATGGTCAGGGACGTTGGTACTGTATGGACGAATCGGAATAGCCAGCTCTGACCGAGTATGACGTGAAGACGATAAGTGAAGAAGCTGGTGCTGTGAACCTGGCAGGAAAGAGCTGGAGGTAGTTGAACGGACATAGTTTGAGAAGAACGGAGTCGTGATGGACTTCAGTTTGGTGCGTGGACAGTGACCAGTGGTGGAAAAGGCTCAAAGGTGTTTATGGGTGAAAACTATTTCTGCCGGTTTTGGTAATTTGGGATGTGTGGATGAGAAATGAGTCTAAACCTTAAACAAAGGCACTGCACGGGAGTGCTTGTAGATTCGAGAAATCAATCAGGCAAGTCCGCCCTAAACCAAGAAATGGCCGTTCCGGACTTGTTTCGATTACAAAGTGAAGGAGATGGGGTTGATCTTAGGGAGGGAAGCGAAGAAGGTGTTGAGAATGTGAAGGTGTTGGCTATGTATGACTTGTATCGAAAAGTCGAATCGGCTTGCGGGTGTAAGCTATCGGGCCGGTGTTTGAATACGATTGTATCAACACTTGCCTCTGTTATCTTGTCTTGTTCTTGTTTGAAAAATAGGATGGAGAACCTATTTATACAAGTGTTTTAGCCTAACCCTCGTATCTCGTGGGAAGTGGAGAAAGTGGAGTGATGGAGTAGTGGAGTAATGTGTTAGTGTCACACGACTAGGCTTGCCCACTTCTCCCATCATCACTTAACCGTCCATGACTTCCTGACACGTTCTTGTGATGGCGCGACCAATACCCCAGTATGTATCCCCCAGTTTGTGACATGATTGATGTCTGGAATGTGTGGATCGTGGGACCCATAAAAAGTAGCATGTAATGCTAAATTGAATAACTGCGTCATTCAGGAATGATACTTGTGAAGTATCGTGTGTATTCTATGCAGGTACTGCATCGAGTATACTCAGCATGTATGAAGCATCGCTGTTTGAGCGTCTCAAAATAGCCTCATGTCCAGTCTACTTCATGTGATGGTTTGGAAGTTGCGCAAGCAAATCCTCCCTTGACCGACCACATGGTGTGGTAGAGTGACGGATGGTGATCACCATGACGCAAGACCCGACCAATTAACTCGACCAGGTTGTATAACCAAGCCGGTGAAGTTGGACGGATGAGATGATCTTTGAGACACTCATCTGCGACCGTTAATGAAATTAGGGTTTTAGAAGAGGTGCACAAGCATCCCTCTTCAGCCTGGTCGAATCCAAGCTTGGGATACAATTTTGGCCAGGTCGATCGTACATGCGTGTAGACGACATGACGGTGTAAGCGCCCATACCCCATTATCTCACGAAAGTGTGATCTGGGCCACTCAATTCGTCCGCCAAGTTGAGTGGTCGAGACGGCCCACTGACAGTAAAACTAGTGCCGCAAAAGCCGCGCATCGTGCCAACTTCGGGCGCGCGTTCCAAGATGACCAATCTTTGTCGATCTTGGCCGATCGGTCTGGCGTGTAGGTGGTAGGCTGGTGTTCACGCCTATACCTGACTGTCCCATGAAAACGTGATCTAAGCCACTCAAATCGTCCGGCGAAGTTGAGTGGTCGAGATTAGTTTGCAATCGGGAAGTGTGACCATGCTAGTTTGGGCGGACGATTTGGGATAACCAGGCATGGTATGCCTTGGCCGATCAGGTGAGGGGATAGATGGGTCCACGGTGGTCATGTTGGTATGACCATACCGCTAATCTAATCTTGGACCCTCCATTCGTGCTTGGAGAAGATGGACGCTCGTGATGCTCAAAACCCTAATTTTGGGTTTCACGGCTGCAAGGTCATGCTCTATTCGGGCGTACGAATCGGGATGACCAACCATGGTTGGTCCCGACGATCGGTCGAGTATGTAGGCGGGCCACTGGTGATTGTGTTGACATGCTCTGGCCCTTTGAATCTACATCTACACCCTCCATCTATACCGCGAACATGGATGGTTGAGACTGCTTTTGCGACACATGTAATGTGCCGCAAACCCTAATTTAGGGTTTTCCGTCCATACTGCTCTGGTTTGGACGTTTTGGCAAGCTATGCCAATCTTTTGGGGAGGTCGACCATGCGGGGCCCGCATTGGTTCGGCAGCGTATATTCCATACCGCTGGGGGTTATGGAATCGATCCGGGCCATCCAATCATGTTTGGTAAAGTTGGATGATCCATTTCGATCGATACGGACAGTCCTGGATGCTCAATCGGGCTAGTATAACATACCGAGAGTTGCTCAATCCAAGCTAGTATAATACACCGAGAGTTGCGGACTTGTACGGGTATTTCGTACATGCTTTTATTATAATGCTTGGAGATTCGTGTTGCTCACGAGAGTAACACTCGGTCGTCATGCCGCACCGATAATGAGTACATGAAATACAAGGTCAGGTTACGTATTAATTAATAATGCTGTAAATTCACAGGGTATATGGGATTGTTTCTACATGATCAAACCTGGATGAATTTCGTGTATTTAATTCACAGAATGGGATTGTTGTCACATGCTCCATTCTAAGTGAATTAGTAAAGTGAAGAAGTATCCAACACTTATTAATGGCTTTATCTTTTACAAGATGTTAGCGCGTAATTTTCTGGCTTTTACAATTTTAACCTTAAATGAAAATCCACCATCAACAAAAGGACAGGAAAATAAGACTTTGACCGGCACATGGAATAGAACTTGGAAGGACAGAGTTTGGACCTTGATAGTGGCCTGAATTTGGGTCTTGTTTTTGGACTGGGCTTTATCAGTTCGCTAGGTTTCAATGAGTATTCTCGCAACATGAGTATATGTCAGGGAAAGAAGAAAACGAAAAGGGGAGAGAGGGCCGGCTGGCAGAGCGTTTACACATAGTAGAAAAGAGGACATTCTGTTCGGCTATGGAGTTTTTGGCAGCGAAGATTTGTGCATAACAAAGAGAAGAGGAGACGACGAGTCCTTGGGTTTAATCTCTCTATCTTGTCTTAATTATTTTGATGGCTTTTGAGAAAGCCATGTTTAGCTAAACTTTGTGATTAGGGTTTATGGTAGAAACCACTTTGAGCATAAGAACAATTTGATTTGATATATTTATGTTTTGGAGGCTATTATGAATTGAATATGATTAGTTTATGATATCGATTTATCGAAATATGAGTTGTCTCTTCACCGGTTTGGTAGAACCTTTGTGCATAATTATTGGGATTGAAAATACATATTTGTCTACTTATTTGATATTTCCATGCTTGGGTTTAATCCTTTGATGGGGTATGCTTAGAATAGCCAGGTATTATTTGTGAATCCGTATTTAGTTTCGCATAACTTTCTCGCTAACGCAATTTGATGGTTCATGCTTTGGTTTAGTCTTTTGATGTGCCATGCTTAGGGTGTCCCAGTGATATTTGCGACTCTAATACATATAATATGTGATGTTGATAGAACGGACGATAAATAAATATTCATGAATTATGTTTCATTTCAGTAATTGAATAGAAATAGTGGTGGATACTATAAACCCTGGTTACCAACTCTCCCATTGGATTTCTTTCATTAGTTTAGTTTAATTTTATTATTTCGTTTTATATTTTTCATTCTAAAAATCCAAAAATATTCTTTCTATTACTGATTAGATATATATTGATTATCAATATTTCTACCGCTCCTCGTGGGAACGACCCGTACTTGCCTCTGTCTACTAGTTAGACACCGTGCGATTGCGGTTTATTATATATGCATCTCCTGATCCTATCACTGATGTGAGTATCCTTATTAAGGATGACTGATTCTCATGATGGCACTTCCAAAGATGATACTTTCAGAGATGATACCTCCATAGATGATACCTCCGCAGATACAACTTCAAGAAATGGTACCTCTGTAGATGGGACTTCCATTGATGAAGAAGAAGAAGCACATGGAATAAACAATATTCTAAACACTGATGATGATTTCTTTGTGGTTCAGCATATACCTGAAAAACGTCTCCCAGGTTCTTTGTTTCACCTTCTTATAAATCCCAGGGATATTACTCAGAGAAAATTGGTATCCCCTCGAGCGATAATTCAGTTCTGTGTGCAAGGAGGGCACTATTATGCTCCGCATATAGAATTCAAGCTTTCTCGAAAACCTTTAACAGACTTTTCCGGATGGGCGAGACATATGTTGGTTTACGATCATGTGCGAGTCATGCTGGATCGTGCACAAGTGACGCGGGCTATCCAAGCAGCTGGAGACTTGTTTATTTACCATGATGTACGAGGTATGGTAGCTTTGCTCGCTCGCTGGTTTATTCCTACTCATACTTCATATGCAGATGGGGAGAATTTACCATCACGTTGGAGGATGTAATTGCTTTATTGCATCTTCCAGTTACGGGTAATTTTCCTGAAGGACTTTCAGCATAGGAGACTGCAATGTCTGATGTCTTATCAGCTACGATGCATGACTTTAACAAATTATCCAACAAATTATGTTATGCTGAATGGTTAAAGCACTGGTGGCCAAGAGATAGGGCTCCTGAAAGACCTGTCGATGGTACATTAACCATTGTAACTTTCTTGTGCTTGTGGCTGTCCAGAGATGTACTTGAAGATAGTGGATACTTGTTGAAGCCATTTGTGATTCTTTTTTCTATTAAGATGACTCAAGGTGAGAAACTTCCTATCGGTAGTTTGTTCTTGGGTTCGCTATTGTCCAATTTAGACTCCTTGGTCATCGATTCCAGTGTTTCCAATGGCTTTATGAAAATTGAAACATATGTTAATACAATGTTTCTCCAAGCTTTACTATGGGAGCGTTTCAAGAATTATGCACCGATCCCTCGTAGTGTTTTGCAAGGACCAAATATTGATACTCGTCATGCTTTCTCCGAGAAAGATAATGCTAGGATTATGCGTTGGTCCACAAAGCAGCCTCGACTCAAGACACACCTCACCAATGTTTTAGACAACGAGTCTAAGTTTAATTTTCGTCCCTGGGTGTCGGTTCCTTCTTTCGTCTCACAATTGATCACTTTTAATACCGTTGAAGAAAACGTCACTTTGGAATCCGGTACAAACCTGAGTGATGGTGAGAGATCCTTTATACTGAGTTGCAATCCTGGTTATCTAGTATCAATAATACGAGGAAATTTTTTCGTGTAGGAATATATAATCGATAGAGCGGCTCAACAACTGGGTTGTATTAGTGTGTTCCAGATGTTCGGAAGAGAATTCCGTCAGTCGACCAACTTAAAATTTCTTTAGATTGTACACATTTGAATGGACGTGAATATATGTTCCCTTGTTCTGACCGAGTCGCCTATGCAACTCCAAGTCATATAACTTTCTGGAATCAGCAACTTGAGCGTTTATATGATTTTGTAATGGCTGTTCAACCTCTGGTACAAGAGCCTCCTTCTGTTGAGATGATATCTTCTCAACCAAGATTGAAGTATCCCTCCAATGGTGATAAACGAAAAGTACTTCTAGGATGTTCACAAGTAAGTATTCTTCTTATGACTTTTGTAGAGACATGATAATCGTATCTTAATTATTTCATTAATTTTACCACATGATGGTCGTGTAGTGAGATTTCAGATTAATGTAGACTTCACGGAAATGGAAGAAAGTCCCTGGGGCGGAGAACCCAGAAGTAAGGATTACAGGATGTTACCAAATAGTGTACAGTCCCAAGCTGTTTCTTTGGTCAGTCGTCAATGCTTCTTCCATCATGACTTTTTCTTATCTGTGTAATTAGGATCACAAAACAAATATTTATTAATTTGCTTCAGAATTTTGATCCGTCGAGCATTAATGGTCTTCAACTTGCTCCTGGGAAATCAATTCATGAATCCAGTGTTGATGAAGAAGAAGTCGATGTAAGTACTTCTTTGCATAACCAATTATGATATTTCTTGAATGAAATAATAATGATTACTGTTGATATATCCATGAGGAGCTTATCATGGATAAAGAAAGCGTTGATGATGCTCATTCGTCTTCGGAAGATGGTGATGAAGAAAATTCTCAAGAGGCGGGACTGAATGAAGGTAATATGCTCCTAATGGTGACGCTGGCAATATCGATCCCTCGAACGATTTAGAGACCACTCAAGTAAGTGTCTATCTTGTATTTTCTTCATATAAGTATAAAATTTCTAATTTGTGAACAAATGAATGAGAATCCATGTGAATAAATGAGAAGTTTTGCCGAAATACGTCACCAGAAAATTTAGAATTCAGTCTTTTAGTAAAAACGTTGCAGAATTTTCATCCGACATCAGATTTTCGCGATCTACCCCAGTTCTCTTATACCTTTGAAATTTCCGAGCTTTAGTTAAGTAGCTTTTTGAGTTTTGAGCATGTTTATGGGTCGAAATCGGTAACTTCCAGGAAGTTTTCAGAAAATTTTCAGCTGTCATGTTGTTCGATGTTTCGGCCACATCTTTTTGCTCGTTTATCCAATTGCTATGAATTTTGGGTATGTCGTAAAACACATCCATACAAAAGAGAATGAAATGTGACTCAACCTTATATTCATTACCAATTTTTCCCAGTTCTTCGTCTTATACAAGGCAGTGTAAAATCTCCTCAGATGAACTTGTTGTAAAACGTCTTTTTATGACTTTTACACTATTTGCTCGTGTCTTGAATGCATAATGAAGAACTTTGATCATGTTAGATAACTAACATTCTAAATTTGATTTTGATTTCCATGCTTGGAGTGTTCTAATCCCATATAATCATCATATTAGGTGTCAAATGACGAAGTTGAGGATAATGGAGCCAATAATGATGATTCGAACAATATGGTGAATCAAAGTGATAATATTACCATATATGCACCTTAGGGTAGGGCTGTCAATGGGTACCCATTACCCGGAACCGGACCCGGTAGATTTGGGTCCGGTTCCGGGTCCTAAAGTTGGACCCATTAACAACTTAGGACCCGGCGGGTAATTACCCGATTGGACCCGAATATAAACGGGTCCAAACGGGTAATACCTGTTGGGTACCCGGTCATTTATTCTTTTATTCATGTTTTTAGCAAAATTACAAGTATTTCGTTAGTTTTCGCTTTGATTTTTTTTCATTTTTCATTTTTTTCTTATACTTAATCTTTATTTAGTACATTAATAAAGAAATTTTAATAAATTTTTATAAGAATAATTTAAATCCAAGCCAAAAAGAGAAAGATATTAAGTTTTTGAGACTTTTTTTTATAGTTTTCTTAATACCCAATGGGTACCCGGGTTTTTAAATGGGTCCGGTTCTGGGTCCACAAATTTGGGAACCGGACCCGACCTTTATAAGTAGGGTCCGGGTCCGGGCCTAGTAATACCCGGAGGACCCGGACCTATTGACACCCCTACCTTAGGGCCATGATAATGTTGCTACTGAAGTTGTTGAAGAGAACAAGGCTCAAGTCGCAATTACTTCAGAGATAGAAGAAACCGGGCCAGAAATAGAAGAAACTATGATAGAGGAAACTGCTCCTGCTCCATCGATAGAAGAAATTGCTCCAGAGATAGAGGAATATTCTCCAATGATTGATACCTGTAAGGTGGTGCATGAATATCCTAATGCAGGGATTGTTTTTGATCCTCCGTTCGGTGAGTTACTCCTGTACCATGAGTTAGTTGGTGGATTTATTGTCCTTACTGGATATGACGGCATGTATGAGGAGTTATGGAAGAGGTATGGTCATATTGTCGTTATCAAAGACCCCAAACGTAGTTATTTCTTGACAATGCAAGTAGGAGCTATCTTGTGCGTTATAGATGATATACGAACCAGAGATAGAACTGTTGTTACTCCAGATGTACTCTTTGATTGGGAGTACAATTTGGAGAATTCTGAGAAAAATTGGCTTCAACTTTAAATGGCTACGTCATAGAATTAACATCATTAAGGATGCACGCGAGAAGAATGTACCTTTTCCTAGTGATGCTGTGATGAAGAAAGAAGCCAAAATTGCCAAGTTGACTGAAGAGCTGGAGTTGGAGAAAGCGGCTTTGCGTGACTTGAAAGTTGCAGAAGAGCAAAAATTGTACTTTGCCGGTTTCCTTTAGTTTTTCTTCCATAATCGCTTGAACTTTTGAACTTATGAGATGTAGTTGCAGGAAATCCTACAACACCCCCCTTATAATATTTTCTAGATCTAAATCTATTTCATAATCAAAATAAAGATTAAAGTGCTAAAATTATAAAATGGACACAAGGATTTTTTACATGGTTCGATCAATGTGATCTACATCCATGGTTCTTCACTATGATTGTTGAGGTTACATTAATATTACATTTACAATCTCCATTAATGAGTATTTTGTAAAGCTCTAGATCTAGTTTTTGGGCAAGAAGATGATAAAGAAAATAAAGTCTCTCTCTAAAAAGTATGGCTCTCTGAATAATATCTCCCCCCTTACAAAAATGTGTATCCTCCTTTTTCTCTCTCCTGCCTTTCTCTTTATATAGGTGTTTACATAGTGGATGACAACTCACATACAACTCATATTCTCGCAGGTCTTTGATAATTTCGCAGGCTCTTGCTACCTTCTCGCGAGCTATGAAAATAATTGGATCTCGCACGCAATGAAAATATGTTGTACGATATTTGAATCCTACATCTTGCATATTTTTCCTTGAATATTGTTTGAAGAGCAATCTTTAAGGAAAAATCCGTTGCTGTAGTAGTCTTTGATCTTTGTTGATGAAGGAATGAGCGAAAGAATACTGGACTTGAAAAGTACGTCCTTGCCTTATTCTTTTGTGAAGTTCCGAAAACTTGAGAAGTAATTAGAAGTATCATCTTTTGAAGTATGCGAAGTATGAATTATCCTTGAAAAAGTATAAGAAGTACTCAATCCTCGAAATATAAGAAGTATCCGTCTTTGAATGAGAATAATAAGTATTGCCTCTATTCATGCGAAATTATTACTCCATTTTTGGTGAGGATTCTTGTTGTTCATTAGTGAACGTCCACTGATAGGTGTAGAATACACCGTATTTACTATCTAGAGTTTATGCTTTCTTTGCTATTTTTCGTGTGAATTATGTATCTTATGTTTGCTTTTGAGTTTTATAGGTGCAATGGAGTCACCGAGAACAAAAGGAGAAGAAATCACCCATTTAAAGCGAAAAAGAGCGAAAAGACCAATTCACAGGCGAGCTAAGCTAGCTACGGTTGAGCAAAGAAGTGAATAGGCTGTCGGTTTCGCGAAACCGACAAGCCATGCAAGAACTGGGAGACCCTTTTCCTATTTCTGGGTGCCTAGAGTCATTTCTGGGTAACCCCTTATCTCGCATCACCCGGATGGTCAGATCATTCATTTCCTACAACTCTAAATCGAGTTTCATTGCATTTGATCTCAAATTCGAGAAGTGTGGCTCGCTTAAGAGAGGACATGGGAGATCGAGATGGAGCGACTAAAAGCGGAGCGGTTCGTGGGATCGATGAAGTTCAAGAGGAATTCAGAGAATATGATGTATCTGTTTGGTGAAGTTTAAGGAACGAAGAACTTAGGGTGTTTTTGCTTTGACATCTAGGGTTTGCAATCGAAGAATTAAATGGGATTTGATATCAAGAGAAGTTGTTTGAGCTAGGGTTTGCTAGTGAAGATGATTTACGGGTTCGAGAGATTAACGAAGTTGTTATTCTTTTGTGAGACATGGGTCTGTGTTGATTAATCTGAGTATCGAAGAAAATGAATCTGCTGCTGTAGAAATTTGGGTTGATGATATTATCAAGAAATTCGAATGAAGAATTGGGTCTGAAGAATTCAGGGAAGAAGAACTTAGGGTTTGCTTTGTGCTCTGAGGTCAAATGAGAAGATTGGAAGAAAGGGTATGACTCAGATTTAGGTTTTGTCTTTGGAAGTATGAATCTGTGGATGTGTTGTTGCTATGAATGAATTGAACTGCAGGAGATCGAGCTCATGGTGTTGTCGCAAGTCAATTGAGGTGGTGGTCTGTGAACTGCAGTGGCTATGGTTGCAGGTGGTGTTTCAGGTGGTACTGAAGCAGCAAGAAGAAATGGTGTCAGCTGTTGCAAATGGTGAATAAATTAGACGGAATTGAATTGAGGTAGTGGAGCAGGCTGTGTTGCATAAGCAATAAATGTATGTCTAGGTTGAGAAGGTGCAATTGCAGGAACTAAATGGGAAGTTTGATTGAAGCACAAGGAGATAGCTTGAGTCGGGAAGGAAGAGACTGAGGCTGTGATGGGTAAGAGCTGCAGCTGAAATTGCAGGAGTTGGTTTTGAGACTTGGCTGGTTTATTTGGTAGTGGTGTTGAGCTTATATTGCAGATGGGAATGAAGTGCTGCTGTTGATTGCGAGGCTGCGACTCAAGAGTATGCAAGAATGCGAAAGAAGAGCTGAACATGATAGTAGTGATGTTGTTGTCTGAGTTGAGGGTGAAATGAATTTGGTAACGGCAGAACTGTAGGAATGGAAGGTGGAGACTCATGTGATGTGTCGTATAAGGATATAAATGGGAAATGAAGCAGAAACTGAGTTGGAGCTATAACAAATGATTGAGTTGTATGCAAGATGGCTGAGTTGCAGGTGGTGTCAAGTAGGTTGTGCCATGTTGGTTACAGCGAGTTATGGGAGAATGCAAGGTTAAGATGGTGTTTGTCGCGCTTGCGAGTAAGAACTGGATTGTTGAATGCAATTGGAGTGATGCAACTGCAATGTAATGTTGGTATGAGCTGGTGCTGCTCAGGGGATGAAATGGTTTTGGTTTGAAGTACAGGCAAGAGACGAAGCTGCAGATGTGAAGAATGCACAGCCAGAATGGCTGGAATTGCTTGGATGAAGCACCATCATGGTGCATGACTGGATTACAGCCTGTGCAACTGCAACAGCTCAGGTTCTTGTCAGGATCACTCAGCTGAGTCAGGCTTGTTAGACTCTGACTCAGGTTTGACTAGACCACCTGACTCATATGACTCGGTTTGACTCGGTCTGACCGAGTTGACCCGAGCTGACTCGTTGACCGGTGACCGGGTGGACTTTGCCGGTCACCTGAGATACTTTTCGGTGCCGGATTCCGGCCAAATTTCGGCCACAATACCAGTTTTCCTGCGACCGTGTTTGGGCAGAGTTTTTACATGGGTTTTTCTCACACATGGGCTTGGTGGACTTCTATTTTTTGGACCTTTGAATTAGACCTAATTTTGGAAACAAGAGAGCTATTTAAAGGAAAGACTTCTACAACTTTTGGAGAACACGTTTTATTCTTGGAACTTTGGAGAGCCAGTTTTGTTTACGCTTCTAGGGTTTGCTTTTGTTCTTCTTCTTCTTTTCAATTAATATTTTTATGATGAACTCCATAGCTATGAGTAGCTAAACAATTATTATTGGTTATGGGATAAAGTTGATTTCTCAATATGTTATATGATTCAATGAATTAGTTTTGTCTCAATATTTTATTGTTTGTAATTCACAATTAATAGAGTTATATGATTTGATAGTTTGTTTGGTTGAGTCCGGAATCAATCCGATTTACATTCATCTCTAGAGCTATATTAGGGTTTTCAATACGAAAAAGTTGTTTATCCCTGATTCTAAGTAGCATAATTGTGGGTAGTGCTTGTAGTGATATATCCTACTAGTCACAAGTGAATCATAACTTTTGTTAAAACGATTAGTGCTTTTACACATTCGTTTGCATTCATTAGTCTTATTCCATAGAACTTATTGCTTTTAGGGAGTTAAATCTAATTGTGCTTTTACACTTTAGGTTGCTTTCTAGGAAGAATTCACATATGCATCTTTTAATGTGGTTGTGATGAAAACAGGGAATTAGCGGGATATACTTGCGATCAAGGTATCCTAGGAATTTTAGTAAATAAGAGATTAAAATACCAATTCTAATCATTGATGAAAATACATGTTTGTGAGTGATACTATCCCGTGACCAATATCTTCTCTCTATTGATATTTCAAATTATTGCTTTGCTTTATTTTATTATTACTTTAGTATTTCGCTAAAACAACAAACATCCCCCCTTGGTTACCTTAGAAACTGAAAATCGCATAACAACAATTGCCTCTCTGTGGAAACGAACTCTTCCTTACCTCGTACTTCATTTATATTTAGTGAGTAAGAAAGTGAAATTATTTCTGACGCTTACGACAGCGATCAAATTTTGGCGCCGTTGCCGGGGAGGCATACGGCTTGTTATTAAGTTTTTAGTTTCTTTTTATAATTTCTGCTTTTATCTTTGCTTTTCGGTTCTTGTTTTGTTTCTCACTTGTTTGGGAGAATTGTTTTCAGGTACCTAATCCCTGGCTTCTAAAGATTGGAACTACCCAAGGTGCGGGATAGCTACTCGAAGAGGCACAATACTCCAACCAAGTCAAGACACAACAGAAAATCACGAGTTAGAAGTGGAAAAAGAGTTACAAATAGAAGGAGAACAAGAGGTTCCATTCATAGAAGAACCACAAGTTGAAGAAGAAGAAACAATGGGTGATGCAAATCGTTCACTCAAGGACTTGGCTTCTCATAGGCTTGATACACAACAGGGGTGTATTCAAACGAACTCTACTTTTGAGATAAAGCCGGGGTTGCTTAGAGAATTACCAAAATTCTATGGCATGGTGAATGAAGACCCAAACAAACATCTTATGGACTTCCACACCATTGTCACGGCTATGCTTCCAGCGGATGTTGAGGCGGATGGTGCAATGTTAAAAGTTTTCCGTTTCTCTTTGATGGATAGTGCTAAGATTGGTTGTACTATTTACCTCCCGGAAGTGTCACGACATGGAATGGGTTGAAGAAACTCTTTTTAGAGAGATATTTTCCTGCATCAAAGGCTACTCAAATTCGCAAAGAGATTTGTGGGATGAAGCAAAATGTGGGAGAGTCATTATATGAATGTTGGGAACGATACAAGAGATTGGTGGAAAGCTGCCCTCACCACCAATTCAGTGACGCTATGATCATCCAATACTTCTATGAAGGACTCCAATCAAGTGATAGGAATCTTCTTGACGCTGCGGGTGGTGGTGCACTAGTTAGCAAGACGGTGGCACAAGCTAGAGAGTTGATTGAAAACATGGCGGCAAACTCCCAACAATTTTTGAGTCGTGGTTCGGATGTGCCTCTACAAAGAGTGAATGAAGTGAGCGAGGTTGAGGAACTTCGTCAACAAATGGGTAACATGTCAGCAATGATGCAACAAGTTGCAGCCGCGGTTATACCAAGTTCCTCTCAAACTTATGAGGACGAGCAATCTAATGCGATCTTTACAAATCAACAAAGACGGTATGATCCCTACTCAAACACTTACAATACGGGATGGAGAGATCACCCCAATTTTAGCTATGCTAACAAGCAAGGAGCGGTTCAACAACCTACCTTCAATTTTCCGAGTGGATTTCAACCTCAACAACAACAATTACAGCCGAGACAACAATTTCAGCAACCACAAGCATAACAATCAATGCAAAATCAAGGTTCCGATATTGACTCAAAGCTTCAAACAATGATGCAAGGCATTTCTACCATGTTCAAAGAGAGTCAACAGGAAACTAAGAGTGTTATCAAGGAGTTGCAAACACAAATGGGCTCCATGGATATTGAGTTGAACCAATTGAAGGTACAAAATAGTAGGAAACTCCCTTCTCAACCTATTAACCCAAAAGAGGGTGTCAATGCTATTACGTTGAGGAGTGGAACAAAACTTGTGCAACCCGAAGTTACTGATTCGGGCAAGGTGGAAACACCCAAGGAACCTGTTTTGGAGGAGAATAATGAGGATTCTCCCCAAACTTCTGAGGTACCTATTCCTAACTCTAAAACTCCGGTTTCTACTTATGTTCCTTCTTCACCTTTTCCTCGCAGATTTGCAAGTTCTAAGAAGGCGGAACTAGAAAAGGGGATTTTAGACGTTCTAAAGAAGATCCATGTGAACATACCACTCATTGATGCTATCAAGCAAGTTCCAAAGTATGCAAAGGTGTTGAAGGACTTGTGTACCAACAAACAAAGGCTCAAAGGTAATGAAGTGCTTAGTGTGGGGGAGAATGCTTCGGCAATCTTACAACACAAACTCCCACTTAAGTGCAAGGACCCCGGTAGTTTTGACATTCCCGTCACAATTGGTAACACAACATTTAACAAAGTTATGTTGGATTTAGGTGCATCCGTTAATGTTATGCCTGCGTCAATGTATAATTCACTTGATCTTGGTCCTCTCAAAAAGGCTGAAATTGTATTGCAATTATCCGATCGCTCTAATGTCTACCCAATGGGTATTGTTGAGGATGTTCTTGTGCAGGTTAATCAACTTGTATTTCCAGCTGACTTTTGTGTGTTAGAGATGAATGAAGGTTCACCGGACTCGTCTCTTCCATTGCTACTTGGGCGTCCCTTCATGAAAACGGCGAAAACCATTATTGATGTGGACAGGGGAACGCTAACTATGGAGTTTGATGGAGAAACAATACATTTCAACATTTTCGAGACGATGAGATATCCTAGCGATGTCCACTCTTGTTTCTCCATTGATGTTATGGATACATTGGCACAACAAATGTTTGAATTAAATGGTGATGATGCTTTGGAAACCGTGTTAACTACATCCATGGATAATGGTGTAGAGTGTGGTAATGAAGTCAAGGAATCCCTTGGTGATCTTAATTAACTACAAGGATGCCCGGAAACTCATAATATCTCTTTTATTTCTTTACCATGCAGTGATGAAAAGCTTGTACCTTCAATTGTTAAGTCTCCAAAGTTATAATTGAAACCTCTTCCCGACCACCTAAAGTACTTGTACTTGGGTCATAATGAAGAGTTACCGGTGATTGTTTCTAATGAGCTTAATGATTTACAGGAGCAAAAACTTCTAAGGGTGCTAAGGAAGTACAAGACGGCCATAGGATGGACAATTGCCGATATCAAGGGTATAAGCCCTGCCGTTTGTATGCACAAAATTCGTTTAGAGGATGATGCAACGCCTACAAGGGAAGCACAACGTCGTTTGAACCCTCCCATGATGGAAGTTGTGAAAAAGGAAATACTCAAGCTTTTGGAAGTGGGTGTTATCTACCCCATATCCGATAACAAGTGGGTGAGTCCGGTACAAGTAGTACCGAAGAAATCAGGTGTGACAGTGGTGGATAATGATAAGAATGAACTTGTCCCAACTCGTATGCAAACCGGTTGGAGGGTTTGTATTGATTACAGTAAATTGAATGCCACTACTAGAAAAGATCATTTTCCATTGCCTTTTATTGATCAAATGCTTGAACGTTTAGCTGGACACTCTTATTATTGCTTTCTTGATGGCTATTCGTGTTATAATCGAGATTGTGATAGCGCCGGAGGATCAAGAGAAAACCACTTTCACTTGTCCTTTCGGTACTTTTGCTTATAGAAGGATGCCTTTTGGCTTATGCAATGCTCCAACTACCTTTCAAAGGTGTATGGTAAGTATCTTTTCGGAATATGTTGAAAACATGATCGAAGTGTTCATGGATGACTTTAGTGTCTTTGGTGATTCATTTGACCTTTGCTTGAATAATTTGTCTCTAATCCTTGAACGATGTGTTGAAACAAATCTTGTGATGAATTGGGAGAAGTGCCATTTCATGGTAACTCATGGCATAGTTTTAGGCCATATAATATCTTCTAAAGGCTTGGAAGTCGATAAATCTAAGATAGACCTTATTCGTGCTTTAACCCCTCCCACTACGGTGAGGGAGATACGCTCTTTTCTTGGTCATGCAGGTTTCTATCGTAGATTCATCAAGGACTTTTCCAAGATAGCATCACCACTTTGTAACTTATTGCAAAAAGATGTGGTTTTTAACTTTGATGAAAAATGTATGGTGGCATTCAATCGTTTGAAAGAACTTTTGATTTCAGCCCCTATCATTAAACCACCGGATTGGAGCAAGCCTTTTGAGCTCATGTGTGATGCATGTGACTATGCGGTTGTTGCGGTGCTTGGGAAACATGTGGGGAAGCTTCCTCATGCTATTTATTATGCTTCTAGAACGTTAAATGAGGCCCAACAAAACTACACAACCACTGAAAAAGAGTTATTAGCCATTGTTTTTGCTTTAGAAAAGTTTCGCTCTTATCTAATTGGTAAAAAAGTTGTTGTCTTTTCTGATCATGCAGCGCTTAAGTACTTGCTTACAAAGAAAGAGGCGAAACCGAGGCTCATACGATGGATTTTACTCTTGCAAGAGTTTGATATTGAAATCAAGGACAAGAAAGGGATTTAGAACACCGTTGTGGATCACTTGAGCCGTCTTGCTGTAGATAAGGAGACTATCCCATTGCGTGAGAGTTTCCCGGATGAGCAACTATTCTCAATTGCCTTTAGAGAACCATGGTATGCCGATATTGTCAATTACTTAGTTTCTAAACAAATCCCAAAGAACTTGTCTCGTGCTGAGAGGGACAAACTTAAAAAGTTAGGGAACCAATACATATGGGATGATCCATACTTGTGGAAACATGGTAGTGACCAAGTAATACGAAGGTGTGTTCCCGAATCTGAATTTAATTCTATCTTGTCTTTTTGTCACTCTTATGCTTGTGGAGGACATTTTGGGACTAAGAGAACCGCTCACAAGGTACTTGAAAGTGGTTTCTATTGGCCAACTTTGTTTAAGGATGCACATATATTTTGTACAACTTGTGATAGGTGCCAAAGAACCAGCAATCTAGGTGCCCGAAATCAAATGCCACAAACTTTTATTCAATTTATTGAAGTTTTTGATGTATGGGGTATTGATTTTATGGGGCCTTTTGTCAACTCCCATGGGAATTTTTATATCTTACTTGCGGTTGATTATGTCTCGAAATGGGTGGAAGCTAAAGCCACCCCAACTAATGATTCTAAAGTGGTTTCAGATTTTGTGCAAGCTAATATTTTTGCAAGGTTTGGAATTCCAAGAGCCATAATTAGCGATGGGGGTTCTCACTTCAAAAACAGGATTTTGCAAAGCTTGTTGACGAAGTACAATGTGTCGCACAAGATTGCAACACCTTATCATCCCCAAACCAATGGACAAGCCGAGGTTTCTAACCGGGAGGTGAAATCCATTCTAGAAAAGACGGTGAACCCAACAAGGAAAGATTGGAGCATGCGACTTAATGATGCTTTGTGGGCTTATAGAACCGCATACAAGACACCTATACGGATGTCTCCCTTTAGGCTTGTGTATGGTAAACCTTGTAATTTACCCGTTGAAATTGAGCATAAGGCGTTTTGGGCTATTAAACAATGCAATATGGAGATGGATGGGGCTGGAAAGCAAAGGAAGTTACAACTCCAAGAGATAGAGGAGCTTCGCAATGATGCATTTGAAAGTTCACGCATTTATAAGGAGAAAACGAAAGCATTTCATGATAACATGATTTCTAGGAAACAATTTTGTATTGGGCAGAAAGTGCTTTTGTTTAATTCTCGCTTGCAATTATTTCCGGGTAAATTAAGGTCACGATGGATCAGACCTTTTATTGTTACTAATGTGTTTTCTCATGGTGCAGTGGAAATTCGTAGCATAGCCACAGGGAAAGAACTTAAAGTTAATGGGCACCGGTTGAAACCATATTATGAGAATTTCACTTCCGAAGTGGTGGAAGGAGTTAACTTTGTGGATGTACTCCCTCTGGAGGAGTCATAGAATGCAAGGAGATAGTCGGGCTGACGACTTTAAACCAAGCGCTAAATAGGAGGCAACCCATCGGATGAGTATTTCTTGTCTTGTATTTATTTCTTGTCTTGTTTTTAGTTTTTCTTGTCTTGTTTTTATTTTTTATGATTTTTGTTCGAATTTCCCACCTTGACTTACTTTGGACGATTCAATTTACATTGAGGACAATGTAAAGTTTAAGTGTGGGGGAGTGGTTAAGCATTTGTGTTGTAAATTTTTGCTTGCAATTTTTCAACTTTTGTGTAAATTAGTGAATAAGAAAACTCCAACTTGTGGTTAGTTTAGAGTCACATAGTATACATGTCGCTAAGATTACATCGAGATTCTCATAAGAGTGACTGAACTTAGAGATGACAGAGAAACATGATCGGGTTTCTTAATTGTATGAGAGTTAAAGTTGGATTTAACCATGCCAAGTGGCAAATAAGGTGCAGAATGAATTCGGTATTAGAGTAGTGATCCCCTATAGTGGAGACTACCCAAGTTACATAATGTGAGGCACCAACCTTCAATTCTTTGAACTGTCTAAATTTGTGCTTTTAGAGTGTGTGTCACCGTACGTAAATTCCGGGCAGAATGGTGAGCTGCCCAACCTCCCACCATAGAAGCACTATTTTGATCTCTTGAGTGCTATTTTTATCAACCATGATGGTGACATCGAATTGCTAACTTACATACAACTTGTAATCTTGTTCGCAGTTAGCACCATCCACCTTATCTCTCTCTACACCAACAGGTCCATAGAAACACCATCATCATCAACAAGAGGAGCATCACAAATTTGAAGGAAAGTTGAACACGTTTGAGGTTTACAAGCAACGGTACAGAATTGAACAAATTTTAGATTCAAGTAAAGCAACAAAACAAGGAGCAGAATTTTATAAGTTGAAGACTATAGTACATGAGTGAAAATTATCAAGGATGAGAGTTCGAGAAGTTTATGATATCAAGACATATAAGTTGTGAAGAATCAAGCGGTAAAGTACTTACACCATGGCCTTGTACTTACATTTTTTTTATTTGTATTTTACTTTCTCTTGTCTCAAAAAATAAAATAAAAATAAATCAGCGGCCTTAACCAGTGTATTGGGCCTAGACAGTTTCGGGCTGTGCTTTGTTATCGTCTCGGTATTCCTCTGTTTGTTGAGAATGGCTTATGCACCAGTTGCAACAAATCTATGGACATTTTTGGAGACCATGCGCTTTATTGTGCTAAAGATGTTGGAAGTAAATTTCGACATGATGTTGTCCGTGATATTACTGTCGATATTTGTTACAATGCTAGTGTACCTGCCCGCAAGGAGGTTTCTCTGGGTATTATTTCAGATGAGGATGAAGATTTGAGGCCTGCCGATATTCTTGTTCTCAACTGGGAAAGCGGGCAAGATGTGTGCATGGATGTTACGGTTGTCTCGCCCTTTACTGGTGATGGTGTTCGTTCTTTTGTCCCAGGGAAAGCCATTTCCAAAGCAGTTTCAAGGAAGCGTGCTAAATATCTGGACAAGTACACTTCACTTGGTTATGGTCTCGAGGTCTTGGCTTTCTCTACTTTGGGCGAGCTTGGCGAAGATACTTTATGTTTTTTTAAGCGTCTAAAGAATTGTCTTGTTAATAATGACGCTAGTAGCGGTTATGGTAGTTTTGTTTTTCATAGAGTAGGTATTGCTATTCAGAGGGGGGTTGGTGCCCAGCTTGTTGCTAGGTTGCCAACCAATAGTTTTGTGTGAAAACTTTTTGGATTTTTAACGAATTATTAGTTAAATTAAGTTCAATATAAAAAAATAATAAAAAAAAAGACAAGAGAAATTTTTTTTAGGTTCATTACTACTTTTATTGTTTTATTTCGTTTTTATTTTGTATTTGTTTTATTTTTTATGATAAAAAAAAAAAAACAAATTGATAAAAAAAACAGAAAAAGAAAAAAATAAATAAATTATATTTTGAGATTGTATAGTTCATTTTTCGTTTTGTTCTTTCAATAAAGCCAATGGAAAGAAGAAATATCTATAATGAAGTTTCAAGCAACAAGGAATTTGAGGGAAAAATTACATTGTCAAGATTCTACGAAGTTCAAGAGTTATCATCAAGAGTTGAAGACCGAAGACGAAGATGAAGACACCGATTGAAGACCGAAGACGTTTCTATGGATGCTGTGAGAGTGGTGCTAGCTGCACGCCGAACGGATAACGAGGTAAGTAAGCATATTCCCACCTTCGTTAAGTGGTTGATTTCCTTTCTTAGAGATCGTAAGAAAAATGGGTTTTCAAAAATGAATAAAATATGTGGGTTTTCAAAATACTTCGGAGGTTTTTTACCTTCCTACCATTCAACGTGTCGCAGGATTCTCTCTTCATTCCTACCTGGACACATGTGTGACCCATAAAAATCTGTTTATTATTGAGAGCAATATCATAAAACCTTTTCTTGTGAGGCAGAGTCGAGACTTCCGATCACTCCGAACCCGAATTTCTTTCGAGAAGGGATGGTTAATTCTCTCTCAACTTTTAAGAATGAGATTGTGTTCATTTATGTGTCTAACTTCTTATGACTAGTATGCAGAATCTCTATGTCTTCTTAGCGCATTGGATGCTATCATTTCGGATAACTAGTAAGTTGGAAAAGTAGGTTTTGTGGGTATATCTCTAGTAAACCCTCACGAGACAATAACTCGTCCACTAGGGACACCTAGGGGTTTAAAGGCTTGTTATTTATGCTAAAAGTGACCGTAGCCTCGACGACACGGAGTTGTATGTATTCTTTAGAATAAGTTTTGTTTTGTTTGATTTGCTCGAGGACTAGCAAAGTCTAAGTGTGGGGGAATTTGATAGGTGTAAAATACACCGTATTTACTATCTAGAGTTTATGCTTTCTTTGTTATTTTTCGTGTGAATTATGTATCTTATGTTTGCTTTTGAGTTTTATAGGTGCAATGGAGTCACCGAGAACAAAAGGAGAAGAAATCACCCATTTGAAGCGAAAAAGAGCGAAAACACCAATTCACAGGCGAGCTAAGATACCTACGGTTGATCAAAGAAGTGAATATGCAGTCGGTTCCGCGAAACCGACAAGCCATGCAAGAACTGGGAGACCCTTTTCCTATTTCTGGGTGCCTAGAGTCATTTATGGGTAACCCCTTATCTGCAACACCTGGATGGCTGTATCATTCATTTCCTAAAACTCTAAATCGAGTTTCATTGCATTCGATCTCAAATTCAGAGAAGTGTGGCTGCTGTAAGAGAGGACAGGGGAGATCGAGATGGAGCGACTAAAAGCAGGAGCAGAAATTCGTGGGATCGATGAAGTTCAAGAGGAATTCAGAGAATAGGATGTATCTGCTGGTGAAGTTTAAGGAACGAAGAACTTAGGGTGTTTTTGCTGACATCTAGGGTTTGCAATCGAAGAATTAAATGGGATTTGATATCAAGAGAAGCTGTTTGAGCTAGGGTTTGCTAGTGAAGATGATTTATGGGTTCGAGAGATTAACGAAGCTGTTATTGCTGTGAGACATGGGTCTGTGTTGATTAATCTGAGTATCGAAGAAAATGAATCTGCTGCTGTAGAAATTTGGGTTGATGATATTATCAAGAAATTCGAATGAAGAATTGGGTCTGAAGAATTCAGGGAAGAAGAACTTAGGGTTTTCTTTGTGCTCTGAGGTCGAATGAGAAGATTGGAAGAAAGGGTATGACTCAAATTTAGGTTTTGTGCTGGAAGTATGAATCTGTGGATGTGTTGTTGCTATGAATGAATTGAACTGCAGGAGATCGAGCTCATGGTGTTGTCGCAAGTCAATTGAGGTGGTGGTCTGTGAACTGCAGTGGCTATGGTTGCAGGTGGTGTTTCAGGTGGTACTGAAGCAGCAAGAAGAAATGGTGTCAGCTGTTGCAAATGGTGAATAAATTAGACGGAATGGAATTGAGGTAGTGGAGCAGTCATGTTGCGAAGCAATAAATGTATGTCTAGGTTGAGAAGGTGCAATTGCAGGGAACTAAATGGGAAGTTTGATTGAAGCACAAGGAGATAGCTTGAGCTGCTGGAAGAGACTGAGGCTGTGATGGGTAAGAGCTGCAGCTGAAATTGCAGGAGTTGGTTTTGAGACTTGGCTGGTTTATTTGGTAGTGGTGTTGAGCTTATATTGCAGATGGGAATGAAGTGTTGTTGTTGATTGCGAGGCTGCAACTCAAGAGTATGCAAGAATGCGAAAGAAGAGCTGAACATGATAGTAGTGATGCTGTTTTCTGAGTTGAGGGTGAAATGAATTTGGTAACGGCAGAACTGCAGGAATGGAAGGTGGAGACTCATGTGCTGTGTCGTATAAGGACATGAATTGCAGTAATGGATGAATGGTTTGAGCTTATACTGCAAATGGGAAATGAAGCAGAAACTGAGTTGGAGCTACAACAAATGATTGAGTTGTATGCAAGATGGCTGAGTTGCAGGTGGTGTCAAGTAGGTTGTGCCATGTTGGTTACAGCGAGTTATGGGAGAATGCAAGGTTAAGATGGTGTTTGTCGCGCTTGCGAGTAAGAACTGGATTGTTGAATGCAATTGGAGTGATGCAACTGCAATGTAATGTTGGTATGAGCTGGTGCTGCTCAGGGGATGAAATGTTTTTGGTTTGAAGTACAGGCAAGAGACAAAGCTGCAGATGTGAAGAATGCACAGCCAGAATGGCTGGAATTGCTTGGATGAAGCACCATCATGGTGCATGACTGGATTACAGTCTGTGCAACTGCAACAGCTCAGGTTCTTGTCAAGATCACTCAGCTGAGTCAGGCTTGTTAGACTCTGACTCAGGTCTGACTAGACCACCTGACTCATATGACTCGGTTTGACTCGGTCTGACCGAGTTGACCCGAGCTGACTCGTTGACCGGTGACCGGGTGGACTTTGCCGGTCACCTGAGATACTTTTCGGTACCGGATTCTGACCACAATACTAGTTTTCCGGCGACCGTGTTTGGGCAGAGTTTTTACATGGGTTTTTCTCACACATGGGCTTGGTGGACTTCTATTTTTTGGACCTTTGAATTAGACCTAATTTTGGAAACAAGAGAGCTATTTAAAGGAAAGACTTCTACAACTTTTGGAGAACACGTTTTATTCTTGGAACTTTGGAGAGCCGGTTTTGTTTACACTTCTAGGGTTTGCTTTTGTTCTTCTTCTTCTTTTCAATTAATATTTTTATGATGAACTCCATAGCTATGAGTAGCTAAACAATTATTATTGGTTATGGGATAAAGTTGATTTCTCAATATGTTATATGATTCAATGAATTAGTTTTGTCTCAATATTTTATTGTTTGTGATTCACAATTAATAGAGTTATATGATTTGATAGTTTGTTTGGTTGAGTCCTAATCAATCCGATTTACATTCATCTTTAGAGCTATATTAGGGTTTTCAATACGAAAAAGTTGTTTATCCCTGATTCTAAGTAGCATAATTGTGGGTAGTGCTTGTAGTGATATATCCTACTAGTCACAAGTGAATCATAACTTTTGTTAAAACGATTAGTGCTTTTACACATTCGTTTGCATTGATTAGTCTTATTCCATAGAACTTATTGCTTTTAGGGAGTTAAATCTAATTGTGCTTTTACACTTTAGGTTGCTTTCTAGGAAGAATTCACATATGCATCTTTTAATGTGGTTGTGATGAAAACAGGGAATTAGCGGGATATACTTGCGATCAAGGTATCCTAGGACTTTTAGTAAATAAGAGATTAAAATACCAATTCTAATCATTGATGAAAATACATGTTTGTGAGTGATACTGTCCCGTGACCAATATCTTCTCTCTATTGATATTTCAAATTATTTGCTTTGCTTTATTTTATTATTACTTTAGTATTTCGCTAAAACAACAAACATCCCCCCTTGGTTACCTTAGAAACTGAAAATCGCATAACAACAATTGCCTCTCTGTGGAAACGAACTCTTCCTTACCTCGTACTTCATTTATATTTAGTGAGTAAGAAGGTGAAATTATTTTTGACGCTTACGACAGCGATCATCCACTTTGGAAATGATTCTTGCCGAGAAGATAAAGAACATAAAATGTTTTCTTGGTAATCCATAGTTGCCTCTTTTCTTTATCTGTGAGGGTAGAATCCTTGAGAAAGTGTTGAATGAGCGAGTTGTTTCTTCATTCTTATCTTGCCTCTGTCTCATGTTTTGTGCTCATGCGATAGTATAATCTCTTCAAGTTGCTTGTAATTTTTCTTATAATCGAGCGTAATAATTACATCCTGCGAAATAATCACATTCTGCGAAATTCTGACACATTTTGCGAAATTCTGAATAATCCTGCGAAATTCTGAATACTTGTGCTAATATAGTGCTTATGTGATGATTATGTTATGAAATGTGTATGCGATGTGTATGCCATGAAATGCTTTCATGATGCAAGTGTGATGCTTATATGATGAGAATGCTTATCTATTGCAATGTATAGCTAATTTTTGTGTTACTTAGCTCATTTTGCCACGTTAAAATTGATGTAGCTTTAAATCGTTTCCATTCTTCATTTATCTGACTTTGTCTATATGCATTCCTCTTCGCGTATTTATTGTTCCTCGCGAGTTCTTACTTGTGCTTCATCTTTCCTTATTCCTGCACTATTAGTATCTCAGAATAATATGATCATAATATCAAGTGTGCGGCATTTTCATTGCCTCAGTCTCATTATCATGTACATGTTCGCAAGTTTATCATGTAATCATTTTCTCAAGCTCGCAAGCTTATCACGTAATCTCTTTCACAATCTTATCATATAATCTTTTTCTCAAGCTTATTTGCTTACTTTCTTATGTGGTCTTATTTTTCCTTCCTAGTTAAAGGTCTTATTTTGCCACCTCTTGTCATTGCGACAAAATCGCAGGCCGTCTTTACACTTTCATGTAATGACCCATTGATCTTTTCTTATCATTTGTCTAATATTATTGCCTCTGCAGGATGTTTTTCATTCGACAATATGACAGGCCTAAATATTATTGCGAACATAAAGCCCCATGACATTGTCGTCTTGCGACGAAATCGCAGGACGTCTTTACACTTTCATGTATTGACCCATTGATCTCGTCTTATCTTTCTCTTTTGTATTATTGCCTCTTCAGGATTGTCGCACAAATATGACAAGCCTAAATTTTCTTGCGAAAATAAAGCCTCATGACATTTGCGTCTTAAGACACTTATCAGCTCCCTAATGGAGGGTTCCGCCCTTATCTTCCCTGTGGTTGCCCCTTCAAGGAGGCGTACTTCTTCCATACAAGGCTATCTCCTCCCATCCGGTCTTAACAACAACCAGTTGTTTTCGCAGCCTCTTATCCCTTTTGCCTATAGGGATTATGGTTACGAGACTGCACCCTAAGTGGAGTTTTCTTCGGGCCGAGTGCAGCATAAGCCAAGACTTGCCAAGAATGGCCGAGACACTTCAAATGCCCCAGGCACTCTTGGCTCAACCGTGTACCTCGGCGCCTTGATCAAATGCTGACTCCTTAGAAGAGACCCTCGGCCGTCCAATCTAAGTCATAAGCTTAGGTTAAAAATCCAAGGTACCACTCCTGGATGGGCTTTATTGACCCCAAATCTCCATGACTCAGGTTCCAGGGGCGGTGTAACCTTTTCGCTAAGCCATGCAATAGGTACCCCCTTTTATGACGCACTTTAGGTCTTACATTTTCCTCTTACGAAATTTTATTCGCGAACTAGGGTGTACGCCATAGAAGGTTTGCCTCTATCTTTTTTCTTTGTTCATTCAATCTTTGACTTTCTTTTGTTAAAGTCATAATTTCTGCGAAATTATCGCGTTTCAATTATCTCTGCGAAATTATCGCATGTCTTCATTCTTTCATTCATCCTTTCATTCATTCCTTCATTTCTGTCACTTCTTTCACTCATTCTTTCATTTCTGTCATTTCTTTCATTCATTCTCATAATATCATATCATTTGAAGCAAAGTAAATATTCAAGAGAAGTTCTAATACATTGTAATTCTGAAATCTTTGTTGTTGTGAAATCTTTTTAATTCTGCGATTGTAACGCGTTTTGTAAATCAAATCAAAAATCTTTTATTTTCTGTAAAAGAGATATTCTAGATAAATATATAAATTGAATTTTCTCGGTTTTCTGTAATTTTGAAATCTCGAAATCTTTGTAATTTTGAAGTCTTTGTACACTTGAAATCTTAGTAATCTTTATAATCTTGCGATTGAATCGCTTTTTTGTAAATCAAATCAAAAATCTTTTTATTCTTTCTTAGTATAAAGTAAAGTGTTCAAGGAAGTGGTACTTATCTTTCATGTGAGTCGTTGTTGTTTTAAGGAAGTGAATAAATGCCTTGATATGTATGAATTTCGCGCAGCAAAAAGAAGTGTGAGAAATGAGATTTGAACCCTTGACCTGCCTCTTGCATATTCTCGCACCATACCAACTGTTCTAACCCTCTCTTGCGAAATTAATTTGCGAAATAATCATCAACTTTCTTCAAAGGCGAAATAATCAAAGTCCGTGCGAAATTTCGAACAAAAATAAATGTGCGAGAAGCAAGAATTGATCCTGCGACCTGCTACTTGCATTCACGCCTCCTGACCAACTGTGCAAGCTTCTTCTTATGTGAAATTATCGCACACTTGTTAAAACTTGTCTTCCTCTGGTAGTCTAAAAAGATGCGAAAATTTCGCATGAGATAGGAATTAAACCTGCGTCCTCAAGCTCATTGTCTTCACCTCTGACCAACTTTGCTGGCTTCTGTTTGCGAAATATCTGTGCGAAATAATCATCTACTTTCTTCTGTGCGAAATTCCTTTGCGAAATATCCATGCGAAAAAATATACACGTTCGTTGGGATTTGAACACGCGACCATGACCACATTAACTTCGCAGATGACCAACTGTGCTTGCTCTTGTTTGCGAAATAATGAAACAATATTGCGAAATTATTTATTTTTTCGCCCTCTGTAAAAAGAAGAAAACTATGCTCGCAGGCGAATTCGAACTTGCGACCATGAACGCACATACTGTTCTCTTGACCAACTGTTCAAGAACCTCTCTCACGAAATTAACGCACAACTTTTTTCTTTATTCTTTTATTCGCCACTGAAAATGAGAAGAAAATGAAAATATGTATGTGTGCGAACTCGAACCCATGACCTATTGCTTATTCGCTCCAACTCAAACCATCTGTGCGAATTTCTGTTTGTGATAGAAATCACAGCGTCTGCCTCTTATCTTCTCTTCGCTTTCCTTTATTTCCTTCAACAATTTGCCTTTTGCTTTTTCTCCTGAACATGGAAATCTTCCATTGAAACTTTAGTTTTCTTCCCTGAATTTCACTACATCAACTAATTTTTTTTTCTCTCTTACTCTTTTCATGTCTTTGAATTGTTGATGATGTTTACTCCCTGAAAGTGTGATTTCTCCCATGAAATTTCCATTTTTGAACCTAAACTTTGTAGATCTAGAAAAATATAAACAGTAATTAATCTTCATGGAAACTTCTTGAACCAACAAATTACAGGAAGGATAAATCCTTTACTCCTCCCTGTTTCTAGCACCAAAATGTAGTTGCAGGAAATCCTACAACACACCCCTTATAATATTTTTTAGATCTAAATCTATTTCATAATCAAAATAAAGATTAAAGTGCTAAAATTATAAAATGGACACAAGGATTTTTTACATGGTTCGATCAATGTGATCTACATCCGTGGTTCTTCACTATGATTATTGAGGTTACATTAATATTACATTTACAATCTCCATTAATGAGTATTTTGTAGAGCTCTAGATCTAGTTTTTGGGGAAGAAGATGATAAAGAAAATAAAGTCTCTCTCTAAAAAGTATGGCTCTCTGAATAATATCTCCCCCCTTACAAAAATGTGTATCCTCGTTTTTCTCTCTCTCTAGCCTTTCTCTTTATATAGGTGTTTACATAGTGGATGACAGCTCACATACAACTCATATTCTCGCAGGTCTTTGATAATTTCGCAGGTTCTTGCTACCTTCTCGCGAGCTATGGAAATAATTGGATCTCGCACGCAATGAAAATATGTTGTGCGATATTGAATCCTACATGAGAGATGCGAGGTTTTATTTTGGTTTTGATTTTTTGACTGGTTTCGGATAAGTGGATTGAGGATTTTCTTTTCGATTTGATAGAGATTTTGTTTAAGTAAAATGAACTTTGATAAATTGATGAATTCAAATACTGAATGCAAGTATTGCAAACATTTTGGAGGAATTGAAAATACAATGAAAGAAAATCCTAAATGCCAAATGCAGATGTTTTGGATGTTCATGCCTCAAAACACCTGATACTCAAACGTCCAATATCTCAGGCGTTAAAGGCTTTGAGCCAATTCTCATGTATTAGTTCCACGTTCGCCTTACCATCCATGTTGACTAATTTGTAGTATCCACCGACCACAGACTTAGCGATCATGAAAGGTCCTTCCCAGTTGGAGTTCCTTGCAGAATGAAGATTGTGCTTAGTTGCTTTGAGAACTAGATCTCCTTCATGAAATTTGTTAGGCTTGATTGTTCTTGCTCTGAATATCTTCTGCTGGTTCGGCATTCCTCTTACAGTAGGATTTGATGCTCGTACGACTATTGAAGCTTTCTGATTTTGCGGCATGTATGGGCATTCGTGCATGATTGTGGGAGAATACCCAAAATACTCTTTATTGTGCTCGGTCATTATTTCAGCAGTGAATATCTTGGTGGGATGCTCGATTCGGAGAGGTTCCACATTCAACCACTTAGTAAAATATTGTTGAGGTGAGGTTATCCACTCATAACATTTTGCAATAGCTAAGTTGTCAAAAAGATTGAGTCCTCGGACCATGAGAGCATGTTTGAAAGTAGGTAATACAAACGCATGAGAGGAAGAAGACTTGCCTGAGTGCGGAACCTTTTGAGGAATGCAAGTGCGTCTTCTTCAGGCTTTTGCTTTAACTCCATCAGGGTTTTGATTTCCTCTAGGTGGTCTGACGACGGGGTGTCCTCTATTTCTTCTGAATCAGAGATTTCTATACCAGAGAAATGTGTGATTGAAGGTGCTTCATCAGTAGTTACCTTTTCAGCATGGATCCACGTTCGTCCAAGGATTATGGCGTATCCTGGATCTTCCCTGATTATGTGAAACTTGGTTTCTGCCGAGGTTGAATAAATTTTCATTTTAAGAATGATGTAGCCGTATGCATCTCTGAGCAGTCCTTCATGATCCCGGATTGATATAGGAGCGTGAGTAGCTTCTTGTCGAGTAATGCCTGCAGCTTTAAGAGTCTTCAAAGGGATGATATTGATGACAATACCAACATCAACCAATGCTCTCTTGAAGTCATTTCCCTTGAGATTGACTGTGGTAATAAGTCCCCAGTCGTACATCTATTTGTCTATCGCTGGAGGTTCAGGGAACGTTTCTGGAATAGACAGGAGTTTCCCTGACACAATGTGATTCGAAGCCATAGACATGTACTTCCTTTGGGCTCTTGACAGATAAAACAATTCACATACATGCTCGATCAAGGATTGAACTTCTTCTTTGACCGGTTGTTCAGAGAGTGTAAAGGTCCTGATTGGGAGAGGATTCATGTGCATCCCTTTCAGTCCCCAATTATCCCGAATCAGCCTTCTGATAGACGCATTAATGTGTCTTATTAGTCTCAATTTTATATATCATTAGTGCTTAATTTTGTACTTATTATGGTGTTTTATGTATGTGTAGGTATTTTTGGAAAAGAAACATTTTTGGAGAAATCGGCTCGAAAAAGTGTTTAAGGCACCCGAACTTCGGATAAATGCACCCCCAAAATATGTTAAAAATGGCCCAGGAGAAGTGTTGAAAAGCACCCAAGGAATTCGCTAAAAACAACCCATAAATTACTAAGAAGCATCCTAATTACTAAGGGGCACCCTGATTTACTAAAGGGAAACCGGAAATGGTTAATGGGCACTCATCTTCTACATTTGAAAAAGCAAATTTGACGGGAAACTGGTTTTGCAGAAGAACCAAACTAGGGTTTGAGATTTGGGTGAGATTTAATGAGACTAAATCGCTGAAAATCACTGGGTTTGTTATATTGGGCTAGACAGGGTTGATAATGGTTTTGGATTCAACTAAAGTTGGTTAGATAGCCGGGTTTTGAAGGAAACAGAGTTTACGGGTTTAACAACTACGTATCTGCTGAATTGATTGTCGAAGATATTCTGTGAGATTTAATCACTTTGTTGGACTAATACCAGCCTGTTACATCGAAACGGGTTTGGTAAGTGCTTTGATTTCGATAAAAAAAAGGGAAGATAAAGTACGTGGAGAGTAAAACAAGAGGTGAAGATTCTCGGGTTTGCACGAGTTATCTGTAGGTTGGTGTGTGTGTCAAGCAGGTTCAACATCATCTAATGCGTGTACTCAATATGTATGGAAAGATTCAACAACAACAAAAGCGTGAAAGAGATGAAGAAGGAAAATAGTTCCCATGGCCTGTTGAAAAAGGAAAGAAGAGTAATTGCGAGATATCTTTGAAGATTGGATGGTCCTTCTATGTATAAATAGGTTGCTCAGGGGATCGAATCGAAGAAATCGACAAGAAGATCGGCGTAAATTCTTCCTCGCCTTCTCCGGCAGATGTCAGCTTGCTACTCAAGAACACGAAGAACATTGAGCCATCCGTGTGTTTAATAGTCGCATGTCCAGTTTTTGTAATTGTGTAACTGTCTTACCTTTAGCGACTGGAAATCGTTGTAAGCTATTTTAATTCTTTTTGAATACAATGATTAATGAATGTTCTTCCATTTTTCGATCTATGAGTATCTAAATTATTTTCTAGGGTGAGGAGGCTCTTTGATAAGGAGAATTTGTGTGAGACTCAGGTTGTGTCAGTTATGTTGAAAAAAACACAACTGTTGGAAAGAAGAGTAATTTCTTCACCGATTGAATTACAAAATGATAGGATTGAAAATAGTGTTCTTTGACACCTAAAATACAATTTTCAATGGAGAGATGAATTCTTGCTATGATGATGATGATGATGAATATCAGAAGAAGCATGCGTATTTTGAAACGTAGTAGAAATCTTTAGGTTCGAAACATTAGGTGTCTCTTACAGGAACCCTATGAATGATGCTTCTTCTAATATTCATATATGTGATGATGATGGAACCTAAGTCAATTATCCCGTGAAAATGAACATGATTTACCCTAACCGACTTTAGGAAAGTGTGATGGTACAAATGATTTTAAAAATGAAAACAACCTAGATGTAGATATCTTTGAAGATTGGATGGTCCTTCTATGTATAAATAGGAAAAGAAAATTGCTTTGTCCATGGAGTTAGTTGTTTCATTATTTGTATTTTTATTTTCACTTATTGGGATCGAGAGTGATATTAATTGCTTAGGCGGTGAGAAGTGAGTGAGTACTCCCACCCTTGCTAATGGTTGATTCCTTTCTTAGAGATCATCGGAAAGATTTTTTGGAGAGTTGAGGATGAAAATAAAGCTATTTTTGATATGTACTAATGAATGTTCTTCCATTTTTCGATTTATTTTCTAGTAGTTTTTTGATTTAGTAGTTTTATTTCTTAGACAATAATTACTCAATTATTTGTGTTATTCATAACTAATAATTTCTCTTCTATAAATGCTTCATTTTAATTGTTTTGGGTACTTTCTACCGATCTTTTATAAGCGAAGGAGGTTATATTTTTGTGTAACGATGAAAGTCGTATATGTAATTTTAAACGTTTTATATTCCAAAACATGAGATTTAGTTCAATATGGTTTTGAGTATTTTATGAGTAATTGTTTGAGATAATAAATTGTTAATTTTACAAGCATCAGAAGTAGTGGAATCCAAACCCTAGGCTTATCTCTCCTTGGTTAACAGAAATTAATTAGTTTTCAAGTATTTTGTCTTATAACCTTAAAACCAACCTTAGAAAATAGTCCGAGAATCGAACCTTCTACTTACCACTTGTAAAAACTGCATCACCTTGTCTTTGAATATGCGCTTCAAGATTCTTCAATCTCTTGTTGGATGATTGACAAACTTGTTCTTCGTTTCGTCCTACGTTGGCTCTTTTCTGACATGAGGCAATTTGATTGCACCATCTTGGATCCATACTTCTAATAACTCAATTATCTCTTCAATAGGAAAAGGAAAGTCCGACTTTGTTTGGTCATTCTACTGACGTTGAGTCGGTGCTTGTGCATTTCAAGTTTGGTTGTCCTTCCTTAATGCTTTTGTAGGTTGGGATATTGGAGAAGTATTCTTATGCTGTTGTGCCTCGGCCTTCCTCTTGCTTCCTTCAGCGACATTCATGGAAGGTTGGAGATTGTACTGTTTATTGTTCAGGCGTGTGGTACTGCCTCGAGTTTCTCGCGGTTCCTCGGCTTTTATAGCTTTTGCTCTTTCCAGTAAGGCCGGAGCAGTGGTTGCTGACCGTTTGGCTGCTTCATGAAGCTCTGAGAAAGTCTAGAATCGAAGGTTCTCCAGTAAAGCTCTGTAGACTGGGATCATTCCGTTAATGCACAAGTCTACAAGCTGTTGTTCAGTAACATTTGGATCATGACAATCCAAAGCTTGCACTCTAAATTTCTTCACATAATCGTTCGGATGTTCACTGTTCTTCTAAAATATTCTTCCTAAATTCGAGAGTGTGACCTTGTCCGAGACGAATAAGTATTTCCGATAGAAAGCGTTAACCATTTCCCCCCCAACTGGTGATGCTTCTTGGTGCAATGTTGTTGTACCAGGTGTATGCTCTGCTTGTCAGAGACTTGAAGAATTCGTTCAGACAGACAACATGGTTGTGTTCATGTTTACCTAGTGCTTCCAGGAATCGAGAAACATGTTCTCGAGCATTCCCCGTTCTATTGTAAAGTGTGAACGTTGGAGAAGTATAGCCTTTCAGAAGAGGGATCCTTTGTGTACCAGCAGGATGTGGAAGTTGGTGACGATGGACAAATGATGTCTTGTCTTTTCGTCGAGCCCCAAAAGGCGTTCCAGATATTCACGAGTGATGAAACTCGTGGATTCCTTTGCTGGTGGGTTGTTTGCAGCAAATTCATCATCTTACGGAATCTGGATTGGGGAGATGTTATGATCAGCGGCCGAGGATACTTCTTTTGATTTTCCTTTTTCTTTCTCTGACTGACGCTGGGGCTGAGCCTGTTCAGGCGACAATTTGTTTGTGAGATTCTTAAGATGGGTACATAGCTCCTTTTGTGTTGTAGCCATGTCTATCTGATTCTTGGTGAGAATTTCCTGAATCTTCATAAGATCAGTTATAGTAGGTGGATTTTCTCTGATTTCTTCAGGAGACCAACCAAAGAGAGGATTACTTCCGATGTTGGTTTGAGGAGGGGTGGTATCAATAGCACCACTGTTGGAAGCCTGAGTGACTGGAGTACCACCATTGTTGTTGCTAATGCTAACACCGTTCGGGTTAGGATTTGTAACTGAACCTGACCTAAGATCAACCATTTTGACGAATTGAGATTGCAACCAAGAGATTAATCTCCCACTATGGTCGCCAATCTGTTGATGGGGCAAAACGATTTGCTGTTTTTTTAGGAAAGTAAAAATACGAACGTGCGGACGGGGAATCCTCGACCGAGCAAATTGCTTAACCTCAAGCAGATGCATTGCATGGGAGTGCTTTGATTTCGAGAGATCAATCTGTAGGACTCCGGCCTAAACCAAGATAGTGGACGTTCCATAGTCAATTCGGCCACAAAGAGGGAAGAGGGTTGATCTGTAGGAGGGAAGCTGAGAAATGTGTGAGATCAATGGTGATCAAGGATTATGAATGTGTTGTAGGTTTCTGCAAATGAACTGATGGGTTCGAATAAGTTTAAATTCTACTCAATTGAGAGTGATTGTTCAGATGAGAATTCTTGTGGTAATTCCCATATATCCGTGTCTGTTCTTAATCATGAATTCAGAGACTTATTTATATTGCCAGCATGTAGACACATTGATCTACGGTAAGTGTGACGGTTGTTCGAGTGAAAGAGTGGGAAAGTGAGAAATTGTGGTTAAACCAGTTCCACGTCGTGCAGAGACTTGATTGATTGTCCACCCACTACTTTTCTAACTCCCTCAACTGCTTGCACGACTTACTCACATTTCTCATCGTGGATGAACACATGTGCTGTAGGCCACCAGACCAAAACCCTAATTAATATCTCCCCATGTGACATGATTGATGTCTCATGATTGTGGAGTCTGGAAGGCAGACGTGTATTTAATTAGTCAGTTGTTGACTTGATTAGACGACGAGTCTAAATTTTGTTGAATCGAGCATGATTGACGAATGCCCTATGATACATGGATTGAACATGTCTGCTGGGACATATGTATAGTTCTCGAATGCATGTTGATAATTGAATCAACATGATGAATATTGATAGCCTAAGCAAATATTGCTCGTCTGAGCGAATATTGCCCGCTTGAGAGAATGCTCGATTAATGAAGTATCAAACGTTAATAATTGAATAATATTACTAGTCCTGTATGAGAAAATATTGCTCATTTGATGGATTACTGAATATTGATAGTTGAATTAATATTGATAGTCTGAGCAAATATTGCTCGTTTGAACAATTATTGGTAGCATGACCAAATAAAATATTAATTTAAAATATTGGCAGCTGGACCGAATATTATATAATTAATTAAGATGTTGATTGCTGGATCAATCATAAAATTATCATTGCTTGAACTTGCTCAGAATTATGATTTGCAGAGCATTCAGTTCAAAACCCTAATTTTGATCGATTGTTGATCAATTGATGATTTACTGAAAATCAATCACTGAGTTAGAGAGGGGCTGGCTACATGGGATGATGGACGACCATGTAACGCCCAGGTGCTCGAGTGATCATGCACCAAAGTCCTTTGTAGACCAGTTGGTGAAAGGATGATTAAATGCTGGTTTAATCATTTATTAAAATAATGTTCGTCTAAGCATTAGGCAGTAAAACCTAATTATGGATATATGAGGGACCGACCAAGGGGTATGCAACCGGCCCTTGGTAGTCGACTGAACAAGTTCCAAGTTGGTTGGAAAGAGTTTGAACCTAATATGAACTGTAGAAGATTAATTAATTAGGTCAAAATCATTAATATGATGTGGGACCGGCTTTTGCAAGCCTAAGGGCCGACCTTGGTCGGTCAAGGTAGCATGCCCGTGTCACCATATTTTTCGTGTCTCGATTCTGAGAATTTTGGTATTTTCTGGTGCGCGTTTGAGCAATATTTTGGATTTTCTGAAGAGTTTGATCTTGACTGAAACTCTCTCGATTTTGCTCGAATAAGCAAGTAGAACTTTGCTCGTGCGACCAATATTTTAAAAATATTAAAATGATAATATTTTAATATTTGTCACGAGGAACCTAGTCGGTCATGTGAACATTTGACTTTTTGGTCTTTTGACAGTTTGAGCAATATTTGAGAAAACATGGAAAAAACAGGGTTTTGCTCAAACGAAGGAGTTTCATTAGATGAAGGAAATAATAATACTAATAAAATAAAGGATTATAGGGTGTGGGACCGGCCACGGCTAGGGCATGGCCGGCCGGCTAGTAGGCCCGGTCCCGTGATACCCTTCCCTATTTTTATTTTATTTTTTCATCGTCTGAAGGAAAATATGGAGAAACTAAGAGTTTTGCTCAAACAAGAAAGTTTGCTCGAAATATTATTTTATAAATATTTCGAGCCTAAAATACCCTTCCCTAGACGCCTCTTTATTATTTTATAAATATTATTTTTCTTCCCTACTTTGCATAGGTTTCGTCGTTTGTCCATATTTATGAATGCTCGTTCGTGCGTTCGGGGTGCTTGTTCGTGCATTATTTTTAAGTACACTCACACCATTTTCTCGGGGCTTACTCGATGGTGGCCCAGATGCCCGATCAATGAATATTTAATACTAATTCATGAAATTCAACTGAGAATTAGTCATGAAATTACGGAGTAATAAAATAAATTGAGTATCTATTACCAATCCATGGAATCCAGCTGAGGATCAGCCATGGAATGGGGTAATGAGATAAGATGATTATCTATTACTAATCCATGGAATCCAGCTGAGGATCATGGAATGGAGTAATGAGATAAAATATATTATTTTCTAGGAATTCAATTGATGAATGGCACGCTTGAGTTAATCTATGAATTGCTCTATACTAGCATGTAATATGTCTAGGAGCGAGTTTATTCGGGAATCGAGGTATGATATGATGGAAGCATCATACTCGTTCTGAATATTGGTCGTTTATAGTCAGGGAACAATATGACATCCTGAAGACGTTAACGCTCTATACTAGCATGCAATATGTCTAGGAGCCATCCAATCATTAAGAGATTCTATACACATTCTTTTTACATAGTCAGGGAACAACAGTGTGACATCCTGAAGACGTTAATGCTCTATACTAGCATGCAATATGTCTAGGAGCCATACAATCATTCCGATTCTATGCAGAGGTGCTGATGAAATATGTGAAGTGTCGAAAAGCTCAGCCAAGAGGCTTTACGAATAATATATTCACCATAACTATGAGAGGATGTTCGCTCAGTCAGAGATCGTGAAATAGTTCATGAATCATAAAATATGAGTTTCGCATACATTTCTGAAGTCGTGTCAGAAACATGCAATATCATGATTTTACGATTTTAGCCTTTGCCGAAAATCCACCATCAACAGTTAGAATTGTAGATGATTATCAAAGATTACCGTTGAAGACTGAAGATCGACGAAGACATTTGGAGAACTTCTGTATCAGGTATGTGAAGACCGAACCATTCAATTTTACTCACTATACCATAATTTTATCTATTAAGACTATGTTGTATGACTTATAGTAGATTCATAAAGAAGATGTTTCGAGTCAAGCTTGTCATGTGAAAAATCTCGAAATATGATTTAACAATTAGATGTTCAAAGGTCCTTTACAGTATTAGTTCTATGAATAAATTTGTGGATCAATTGTAAATTGCCCAGGCAAATGATTGTATCACTTGGGAATGTTTCAAACATCACAAGAGAGAAATATGAGCTTACTGGAATTTCTACTCAGGGTAGGTTGGCGAACTCAGTTTGCAAACCATAGATATCTGAGATACAAAAATACAGGAAGGTTGACGAACCAGTTCGCAAACCAAAAGTCAGTCGGGAGCAGTTCACGAACCCGGTTGGTGAACCGTGGTGAACTGATTTTATAAGTTGGATAATTTGGCTAGCAGTTGGCGAACCCGATTCACGAACCGAGGTCAACTGAGTTTGGTAGTCTGGTAGGGTTGGCGAACCCAGTTCACGAACCGCAGCATCCTCACTCGTGAACAAGCCTTCCGGTTGGTAAACTGTTTTACCAATTGTCCCGACAATGTTTAGCAGATGCTCAAAGACTTATTATTTTAATATGTTTAGCATTGCTAGTTAGAAATCTCTTAAACACTTCTAAAACTTCATTGATTACTTAAACACTTATGTGTTTGAAATCATGATTAATTTCTTAGGTGTTTAAACAAATATCAAGTAGCTTTTAGTTCTTTGGATAACTTTCCAAACCGAACAATCATTATACACGGTTCCGTAAACGAACCTATGCGTATAGTCTTTTATTGTAGTTTGGAGACCTAGTTTGTTTGCTTGATTCTCATGTTATATTAGCTTGAATTCTAAGCTAACCCTGGTATTTGAAAACTATAAATAGAGCATCTCTGTCAACTGGGAAAATCAATCCCTGACACCTTGTGTCCTAGTTGATTCTAAAGTCGCCTCTATTGACCTTTTAAGTCTACGACTAAATAGACTTCGCTTGGGGATTCGTGAAGCCGGGTCCGACTATCTTTACCTTGATAGTTCGTGAATCTTGATCTTGGTTTATGTTATCGAGGTTTTTCGTAATCTCTTTCAGGCAAGATAGATAGTAATCACAAAGTTATCTTCGTCTCAGACCTTGTGATTCCTCAAGATAAATATTTAAAGAATGATCTTAGTTGGTGTTCGACGATTGTTACTTAACAGGTGGTTAAGAATCTAGACTGCTCTTCGGGAGTCGTAAGTTCCGGATTTGTGAGGTTTGCTAGCTTGTCTATTGCAAACAAATTTCTACACCTTGATCTTTGATCTAAACGTAAATCAAATAGGATTATGTATTAGAGGCAGATTGGTATCAAAAGTCTTCACTTTGGATGAAGCAACTCTTAGGCTGTGAAGGACGTCAGCTAAGGGACTCAAGTGCGTAGAACCTTGCGAGGTTCAATAGACGTAAAGAGCGCGACTGTAACTGAAACGCTTGAAGGGTGGATTCAGTCTCAACTACATTCCATTCCGAAGTCTGATAGTTGACTAGTGTCTGTAGCGGCTTAATATAGTGTGGTGTTCAATCTGGGCGAGGTCCCGGGGTTTTTCTGCTGTTGCAGTTTCCTCGTTAACAAAATTTCTGGTGTCTTGTGTTTTTCCTTTTCCGCATTATATTGTTTATCTTTATAGTTGGATTTACGCAGGTTTGTACGTATTCAATCTAAGTAGATACGTCTGCTTAATTATAATCGATTACGAGAGTAGTTTCTTGTAGAATTCATATCTTGAAAGATAGATAACAAGTTTAATCACTTGGCATAATTCCGATTGAATTATTTGGATACGACTAGATTGATCTTGGATATTGATTTTTGAGATCGTCCAAGTACTCTACTTAACAATCAGGTTCACAAACCTTGTGTCTATATAGAGTGGAGGTTGAGATATTAACTCTATATACATATTGTCAAGGACATTATTGGTGTACTTGCAATTGTGTTAAGTTTTGTCTATACAAGTTGCCGAACGAAAAAGTTGGGTGTATTTGGTACCCCTGCGTTTTCACATAGTATTGTCATACTCTCTCCGTCCCTTAATAGATGACCTAGTTACTTTTAAACTTTGTCCCTAGATGGATGACCTATATCACTGAAGAAGAAGATATTTCTAAAACTACCCTTTTAAATGATTATTGTCAGTATAAGAAATATGTATAATTTTGATAGTCATTCGTTACATAGTTGTTTTAAAATGTTTTTCCATGGTATAAAGTTTAAGAATATCCAAGGTACGTTTTGAGAGATAAATCGTTTCTAAATTTTACTAAAAGTTTTTTATAAGGGTACAATTATAAAAAAAATACTTAAAATACTCTCCGCTCCCTTTTTGCTTTAAGAATTGTGCAAACTTGAACTAGGTCATCTATTTAGGGACGGAGGGAGTACTAATTTTGCTTACATTGACAAGGGAGACAATTTTCAAAGCCACAACTTAAATGAAGGGAATCCTGGTAATTTTTTACTAAAATTTTAATCGTGAATTGCGTTTTAACTAGGCCAGAGAAGATTCACAGACTCTTATTGCTACCCGGATCTTATGATATCTAAAAATTTAGGCAGAAAACTTCATTGAAATAAAATATTAAACTCAAGAAGGTGCAGTTTGGGAGGGGAATGAAAAAGACAAAAAAAATATGGTTATGCGGAGAAAATCGTAAGAGCCATATCCCAGTATAATTGATTGTAACCAAATTACAATATCCTAAATCTTAATAACATCCAAATTTTCGTATAAACATAATAAACAGAAATCAATTGGGGGCCATGAATTTTAATTGGAGGCCTCCCACTAGAGGACAAAAAAAGGTCACCCAAACATAATATGAGTCACCCCTTATCCAAATATTTTGGTAATGACTAATTACCCCTTATCTAATTAGTGGTAATCTCACTTAATTAGTATTAATCTTACTTAATTAGAGTTTAATAAATTTTTTTTCCAAATGTTACGTTTGAATATTTTTTTTCCCGCACAAATATGTATAAAAAGTCGTCATGATATTTAAGTGTTTCAGTGACGACTCTAAACAGTCGTTATTGTTTAAAAAACGACCCTCAAGAGTCGTCACTGTTTCAGTCGTTAATATTTAAATACGTAGGTGACGACCCTTCAATGTATTTTCGCCATTAATGACTCATTAAAGTATATAACGACTCTTTTATAAGCAATAACGACTGTTCAGAATCATCACTGAAACAATGACGACTCTTGAGGGTCGTTTTGAAACAATAACGACTGTTTAGAGTCGTCACTGAAACAATGACGACTCTTGTAGGCGTTGATTTTTTTTTTAAAATTTCATGACGACTTCTCATACAAATTTGAGCAGAAATTTTTTTTTGCAAACACAAAATTCGAAGAAAATAAAAAAAAAAAACTCTAAAAAATTTTGATTTTAAAGTTTTGGTTTTGATTTTAAAATTTTGATGTTAAAGTTTTGATTTTGATTTCAAAATTGTGATTTTAAAAAAATAAGGGGTAAAATAGTATTTTCACTTTACTATTGATACGCCCCTGAAAATTTTGGGGTGCAAATAAAATGGGTGAGGCCCCTAATTAAAATCTATGGCCCCCAATTAAGCTCTGATAATAAAGACTGCTATAATATTTTATCTAAAAAATCACCGTAAAAAAGGGGATAATTTTTATACAAATCTTTATACTCCCTCCGTTTTAGGAAAAATGATACTTTCACTTTTTCAATTTGACCTATTTTTAGGCAAAAATGAAAAAGTGAAAGTATCACTTTTCCTAAAACGGAGGTAGTATTGTTTTTTTTTGAATATATTGGAACATGTAAGTGAACACAGTGGTCTAAACCATATTTCATATCACTGTTCCATGCCTTGATATTCCGGTTTTTCAAACTAAATAAGAAAGGTTTAGTGTCCTTAATTCCATATGTGGAAATTTATACAGGTGGCACTAGTAGCTTTCTCAAAAAAAGAAAAAAGATGGATCAAAAACTAACGGTGATGATACTTTTATCAATTTCAATGTAACAATCTATTATACTATATAAAGGGAACTCCCCTTAGCAACAGGACTTGAAGCTGCAAAAAGTATTTTCCGAATTTACCCCTGTGTTAATCTAATTTTCGTGCTTTGCAAAAAAATATCTAAGGGCATGTCGGTAATTGAGCTATATTCACTTTTCGGTTAGAAAAACTCTTCAGATTTGATTCTCACAAGATCCAGAGGGTTGGGTTTAGAGTTTTAAGGGTCTAGAATAATCCGTAAGAAATTAAAGCAAACCATAAAAACTTCCCCCTCTTCGTGTGATTGAATTCTTTCATTCATTCTGCATCTTTTCACCACCACAATACCATTAATCAGACAAGTAAAGTTTGAGGGGAAGGTTTAATGGAACCCAATTAAGAACCATTATTCCAGGAGCTCAACTTCTTAAGAGTACTCAAACTCCTTGATCGTTCTTGCTACTGATAAAATTGATAGGTATGGTTTTATTAATGGTGATTTCATTTATCTTTTTGGAAGGTTGAATTGCTATTAGTTTTATGATTGAAATTTATTTTTGGAAGTTACTGATTTTTTGTTTGTGCTTTTGGGTTTTAGGTGATCCAGTGTATCGGTTTCGGATGGGAAGTCGTATATTTTTGGAAGATGAAGATGATTAGAATTTGTTGGTAGGTTACTGCACATCAAGTGTTTGATAAAAAGCCTAATATAAGAAAAAACTATTACTGTTACGGTGCCATCTTTTGTATATTTTTGTTTGTTGGTTTTGAATCTTTTGATTAAACTGATCATTTGGAGTTTAGATTTTCCGTGAGTGTTGTCGATAATGAGGAATCTAGCATGCACATGCGTGCGTGCCCAATATTCTTGTGATAGATAGTACTATCGTGATCATGAAAAGGATACTTATGGACTCTTTGTAAGGAGAGTGGCAGATTGGACTACTAACATCCTATGGGTTTAGATTTCAGCTCAGGAGCTCAACTATATGTTTTGTCTTAATTAGAAGGCCGTTTTTAGGCATACCAAAAACTTTCAAGGCATACAAAATAGTTTTCCCATCCTAGGTGACCTTATAAGGGGTGTCTATTGGGTAGTTCAATTACCTATATACCCTTGAACCTAAAATCAAAAAATAAACAATCCTCAACATCTCTTCTTCTTCCTCCATCCAAACCACCTTCCTTTTCTATATACCCTTGAACCTAAAATCAAAAAATAAACAATCCTAAACATCTCTTCTTCTTCCTCCATCCAAACCACCTTCCTTTTCTCTGAGATTTTTTTTTTCATCACCGTAATTAATTATCGATTCGTGAAAATTCGATCATCGGTTAAATTGAACTATATAATTGATCGTACAAAAAAAAAAAGCAAACGTCAGGTGTTCTAAATCCTCTTCCAATCCATGAATTAAAGAAGAAAAACCAATTGAAGATTAAGGTGTAAAAACTACAATTGAACCAGAAATTGAATCGAAAATTCAACCATTTGAAGCTCCAAATACTGAAATGAGGATAAGAAGGTATTCCCTACAAACCCAATCCGTAATTGTTGTTTTTCATGTATTGAATGGGTTAAATTGCTAAAAACTTAGGGTTTTTGATGGTTACAGTAGCGGGTTCGGCTGATAATTGAGTTGAGTTTTGAGCCGAACTGTTCTTGAAATTTCACCCTGAAAGTGTCTATGAACAGTTCGGCTAAACCGTAAATGTCAATTTTTAGCCGAACCCCAAAATGTGTATTAAATATGTCCCAGAAGAGTGTCAGGTTCGGCTAATACCTTGCAAACCTTCCCAGCCGAACCTGGGAAGTGAAATTTACCCCAGGTGGTTGTCAGGTTCGGCTGACTCGATTAGATCACTTTCAAGCCGAACCTCTCTCTGTAAACACTTCGAAAATATTGATTTGCAGGCTCTAGGTTCGGCTAGCTCGTGTTGTTGAGTTATCAGCCGAACCTTCTCTTTGCACACTCAAGTTTTTTGATCTTGTTTTGGCCATAACTTTTTCGTCCAATGTCGGAATGACCTCATTCTTTTTGCGTTGTGTTTGTCTTTTCATTCTCTTGAAGTTGAAGATAAGATCTCATTGATTTTAATGAGTTTAATATGGACCTTGGTATTCTCCATCATTATACTTCACTTTCTTAACACTTTTAGTAATTTCCACTTTTTTTGTTTGGTTCATCCTATGAAAAGGCTGCACAATAGAAAACATATGTAATAAAAAGCCTAACCCCTAAATGTGTATGAATTTAAGTGTTTCATGGAAAATCAGTATCATGTTCGGCTGATGTGAATTTTTGAATATGAGCCGAACTTGGAAAAATATATAGTTCGGCTGATACGATATTTAGAGTGAAACCCGAACCTAACTCTCATAAATAGGTTCGGCTTGTTATTAGACTTTAATATAAGCCGAACTAGGATCTTGCAAATAGATTGGAAGTTGGAAAATGAAGGTTCGGCGTATAACGTTAACAAGTTCAGCTAGCCTAACTGTTCATCAATTTAGTGGGTTCGGCTTATATTTTTAAGCCGAACATAGTCCTGGTTCGCCGAACCATGATGAAAAATACCACTTTTTGATGATTTCAAGCTACAAAAGTGAGATTAAACATAAAATAGAAGTGTACATGTGTGTTAGAAGCATTGGGTTCCTCATCTATGTATTCATCATCTGGATTTGCTGATAAAAATTATCATCCTAAGTTTGAGTTTGTGTAAAATCATTCTCATAATGTAAGAAATCAGCCATTTGGGAATCATTGTTGTAGTTGATATGTATTTTCCTAGGTTTTTTATATGAATTATGACCCTCCTCATCCTCCATTGAATCAAGAATTAAAATTTGCTCACTTTCTCCTTCTCTTTCTCTCCTTCTTAACCAAAACTTTGATTATTTTTTTCCCCAAAGTTTTTCATCTAAACAACCTTTATAATTCTGAAAATTATCTTATAATCACTAAACAAAATATTTAATTACTAATCCAGATTACTAACCCTAATACGTAAAGGGTATATTTGTCATTTAAAATTTTTGGGTTAAGGGGATATCAGATTTTGTTATTTCACAACCTTTTTTGTCTTTATTGAGTATGCCCAGAAAGATTTTGGTATGCCCAAAATCGGGTTCCTTAATTAGGATATTATTATTACCCATTGTGCTAGAGAATTGTTGGGCCCAATTCCATGTAGCAACTATACATGGTACAGATATATGTATTCCAAATCTTCTTCATATAGGTCAGACTTCGTTGAAAAATACGTGTTGATGGCAAGCAAAAACAAAGAATGAAAACGGCAAGTTCAAAAGAATTGGAACGCTGCAAAAGAACCCGGGGTCTTTAGGGGCGACACAAAACGACAAAAAATGTCATAATCGGGAGGTTAATCAATAATCGGTAGATAATTTCCGGGGCGTTTTTTTTAATGGCCAAACTACCCTTTGCAATCGGTAGATAACTATACAATCGGTAGTTAATCAACAATCGGGAGTAAATTTAGTTTGTATAATTTCCGAATATAAAGTATCCCCAAAATAAAATCCTTTATCTTTTGAATTTTGACTACTTTATAATCGGTAGTAAATAAAGTTATCTTGACTCCCGATTAAAGTAGACCTTTGGCAAAAATGCTACCATAATCGGTAGGGAATTTAGGTTATTTAACTCCCGAATATAGAGTAGCCCCAAAATCAGATTTTACAAAAATCCTCTTTTTTTGGAATTTTGGTTGAGCCTATAATCGGTAAGAAAGGAAGAGTTATCATGACTTCCGATTATACGGTGGCTCTCTTTGCAAATATCCTACCATAATCGGTAGTCAAAATAGTTCAAATAACTACCGAATGTAGAGTAGCCCCAAAATGAGATTTTGCCAAAATCCTATTTTTTCTGAATTTTGATTATCCTATAATCGGTAGTAAATAAAGTTATCTTGACTCCCGATTCAATTATTCTCGAGAATTAAATGAATGTGCCGGCAGTGGCCTGAAAACCAGAAAAAAAATCCCTACGAGACGCTGTCTCGCACTCTGCTAGGTCGAACACAGCCGGGAGGGGCTATGCCCCCCTAGACCCCCTGTATAGCGTACCGGCATTGTATTCATACCACGTCCATGCCCGCACCGAGCTTTTTCAACTGCATTGGTTGAGCCTATAATCGGTAGTAAATGAAGGTATCCTGACTTCCGATTATACAGTGGACCTCTTTACCGAAATCCTAGCATAATCGGTAGTCAAAGATAGTTCATATAACTACCGAATATAGAGTTGCCCAAAATGAGATTTTGCAAAAATCCTCTATTTTTCTAATTTGGTTGAGCCTATAATCGGTAGTCAAAATAGTTCATATAACTACCGAATATAGAGTTGTCCCAAAAATGAGATTTTGCAATCGGTAGATAACTAAACTACCGATTATGAAGAGGCATATAAGTATTTTCATCCTATTTTATCTTTTTGTATCGCCCCTAAAAATGCTAGGCAAAAGAAAATCAATTTATAGTCGGCTATTATTTTTGTTTTTGTTTTGTCGAGATGGTGAGTTTGTACGTCATACTTAACAAATCAAATGAGCGTATATCACGTGAATATTTTTTCCGATGAAGTATACCTACACAAAATTGACTTACAAGATTGTATGAGAATGCTTGAATTCTTTGGTCGATAAATAAGTAATATATATATATACTAGATCTTAACCCGTGCCGTAACGGCACGGGATGTTTTGTCTCTAATACGATATTGTTCACATTCCTCTTACTTCATTTTTTTCGTGAGTAATTATTTTGATATTCAAATAGGTTTTGGGAAACAAAATGGGTTACCTGATCTTTTTATTTTTTACTTAAGCATGCTATTCCAATTTATTATCTGGACGGAGTAACAATGTTGTGCCAACATGAAAATAAAATAAAAAATACAGTAAATAAAAATTTTCCCCATTTATTGTTCCATCATACATAATTTCAAACTTCAAAAGAATATTTCATCTAACAGTACATATACCTAAACTGCCAATCCAACTCCATGATGTTTATGAATACATTTGTTCCGAAATTATTGATAACTAAGGCTCTAAGGAGTGAAGCAAAAACCCATAATATTTTCCCTACTATAGATAAACACTATTTATTTATTTTTTTGCAAATGTGAGAGCTATAAAAATGAAGAACCCTTGGCTATTGGAAGGCTGAGATATACACATGTGAGTTGAAAAAATGAACTTATAATAGTAAATCAAAACATGTGTAAGATTCTTTCTCAATCATATTGATAACATAAAATTGAAGAAATTCGAGGATAAAAAGATTTCACACCAAATATGCTAAGTAGTGCATGAATGACGCTCTCACATCTAGTGTTACTCAAGTAATTTGGAGTTTTAAAGAGCATAGTCATATTGATATTTGTATCTACATAAATTCAACTAACCTTCCGGAGAAAAATTATTAGTTTCAAGGTAGAGCCGACACAAACTGTCACCTTCAATGTATAGAACACACACTTTGGGTTTAATCGACCTTGAGATTAAACAAATACCCCAACATTAGTCAAATAATGTCTACAAATACGGGATCGAAACAAAGTGCTAACGGGAAAAATGAGAGACTAACATCGGTGCTACAAAGAAAATACCCTATATGTATCAAAGTTTGTTAACCAAACATGTATTCAAATTAAAAAGTCATCAACTTAACACAAAAATATAAAAGAACCCAAGTTAAATCAATACTTGCATAAACAAAACTTATAAGAGAATTTTGTAATTATTAAATACCTTTAAAATCACTATTAGAGACTTAATTGCATGCCTCGTTAAAAACTACGGTAGGATGAAATCATCAGATTAATCTGTAGAAATTTCACTGTATATGTAGCAATTCAGAGAAGTTTACACTGGTGGTGATGCGTTCCATCTAAGTGTTGTTCGATTGATTATTTTTTTGGAAGGTTTCGGTTTCATTGGAGAAACCGAGAGGGAGCGTTTCATTATATTCATTATCATTCGAAAATCCAAGACCAACTCGCCCTCGCTTACGGGATCTCAATACAACCTTAGATTTATCTATTGGACGGAGGAACCTTGATACTAAATATGTAGTTTTTAGTGTTATTTATTATATAACGTGACATCCAAATGTTTTTTTCTTCTTCTTAATTTTCATGTATTTTAACCGAGTTTATATTAGCATTAAGACGATCAACCACATTTCTAATTTATAGTGTTATCCTTTTGTAGCAGACACATAATTAACATAGTCAATTACTACTCATGAAAACCTACCCGGTACCACAAACCAAAGGATATCACTTCTTTCTCCACCACCACCATTTTCCATCCCTCGTAGAATATTGGGCACACTTATAACTTTTAATCCCACACGTCATGTATAAAGTTTAGATTTAACAAACTTAGGTCGTCAATTAATTTATTCAACCATATGTTTTTTGTTAATACTGAAAATCATGCGTACGAACGGTTACCAAAGGTAACAGTGGTACCAAAAACAACCATTTTGTCATATATGATTTGGTATCATCCCAAAAGTATTTGTTATCCGCCTTTATTGATCGTGTCAAAAACAACCAACTATACTTTTCACAATATAATGTTACCCGTCATGTAATTTTTTTTTTTTTATTCAAAAAGAAAAAACCAATACCACCGCCATTAAAACCATCCAACGCCACTATTTCTTCCACCAAAACTAATGTTACCGCCTCCACCACTTAGTAATACCTTCCACCGTTTCCACCACTTACTTCTTCCTCTACGACCACCACCACCACTAATATATATTGAAATACTTTTTGTCAAAATTATTATTTATTAAGGGAGATATGTATTAATATTAATTAAGGGACATTTATGATGTAAAATTAATAAATCATTTATTATGAGAAATTAATGAGACATCAATTAATAAAACACTTATACTAATCAATATTTAAGTTGAACAAACCATCACCATAGATTTATCTTCTCTCTAGACAAATCACTTATACTAATTAATAAAACACTTATACTAATTAATATTTAAGTTGAACAAACAACCACTGTTGATTTATCTTTTCTAACAATTCCAACCAAGGTGGAACAATGGTTAGAGGCCACTCTTATGACACAATAGGTCATGAGTTCGAACCTCCCCGTTATAATTTTTGAAATTCCATATCTTGACTTGAGTATTCATTTTTAATTCATAATATTGGAATGAACAACACATGTGCGACTTGTAGGGTGTGGCACGGAGAACCACAACCTTTGATTTATCTTTGCCAAGGATAAATCCTGACCACCACTCAGATAGGCAAAGTTAGCTAAACTATGCTTTATACTATTGATTTTGTCCATATATATTTATGGTTTAGTCCACCAAAGTTTACATGTTTCTTTTTAAAAAAAAAAATAGGCCTCCTCAATGTCAATTTTTGACTCCACCACTGCCACCATCACTGCCGCCCATCCCATGTAGGTTGTTGGACGAAATTCTAATTTTCAATCACAAATGCCATGTATGAGGTAGTTTCATTATTTTTTTTTTTCCGTGTATATATGCTTTTTTTGTATTGCAATCAATTTTATTTTAACATTAAAAATCATGATTTATACGATATAGTACCAAAGATAACAGGGGTACCATTTGGGTGATCCAACTACGATCATGAAAATATTGTCTTGTATGATATCATCCCTAAAATATATGGTACCTTCCTTTATCAAAAGTGTTAAAAACAATCAATCACATCTTCCACACTACGATGTTATCGATGTTGTAACGACAACATAAAATTAATATTGTCCATCACTACTCACCAAAGATTCACCGTCACTACTTCTTCCACCACAAACCAGGGCGGAGCCGGGTTTTGAGGAGAGAGGGAGAAAAAATTCTTGGCAAGTTGGATACATGTGAAAAATGGACTTTGTATCCTATTTTACGATAAAAGAACAAAAATAAATATAATTGTGCTTGGCTCCGCCCTTAACCACCACTAATCTTTCGGCCTCCACCTCTTCTACTACTCATTGTCGCAGAAAATTTCTATTGATTCTAATTATCAAAATAACTTATTAATAGAAATAAATATTATAATTAATTAAGAAAACATTTATAATTAAAATATGATTAGTCATTTATTATGAGCAATTAGTGAAACACTAATTAATAAAACACTTTATAATGAATAGATTATTTATTATGTGCAATTAGTGAAACACTAATTAATAAAGCAATTATGGTATTTAAGTTGAACAAACCACCATTGTTGATTTATCTTTTCTATCAATTCCAACCAAGGTGGAACACTGGTTAGAGGCCACTCTTATGACACAATAGGTCATGAGTTCGAACCTCCCCGTTATAATTTTTGAAATTCCATATCTTGACTTGAGTATTCATTTTTCATTCATAATATTGGAATTAATGCCATGTGTGCGAGTTGTAGGGGGTGTTCAGGAGAACCACATCCCTTGATTTATCTTTCCCACGGACAAATCCTGACCACCACTCAGACAGGCAAACTTAGCCTAGCTTTGTTTTGTATTCTTGATACAAATTTATCTTTAAGATGTTTTCTAAATATAGTAGTACAAATTAATATTTGAAGACTTTTTGAAATCACGGGGTACCAAAATACACCATCATTTCGTAGGCAATTTGTATGGACAAACTTAAACACAATTCCGAGAGTTCAACTTTATGAATCTCAATCGAGGAATAGTATTCCGAGTTATATATTTTTCTCTCACAATCAGAAAGTTTACAGAGACTAGTCCGTGAACCTGATTTACGTGTGAGAGTACTTGGGTGATTCCAAAGATCAATTTCCCCAGTAATCAATCAAGTAGTATCCAACAAACAAGGATGGATGTATCTACTTTGATTGATTAACGCACAACCTGTGATATTTTAATTATAACGATAAACAATATAATGCGGAAAAGAAATAACACAGACACCAGAAAATTTGTTAACGAGGAAACCGCAAATGGAGAAAAACCCCGGGACCTAGTCCAGATTGAACACCACACTATATTAAGCCGCTACAGACACTAGTCTACTATCATACTTCGGAATGGAATGTAGTTGAGACTGAATCCACCCTTCAAGCGTTTCAGTTACAGTCGCGCACATTAAAATTTGAACACCAAACTATATTAAGCCGCTACAGACACTACCCTACTACCAATTAACTTCGAACCGAATTAAACCCTCACATAAATTCAGTTACAGTGGCGTTCCTTACGCCTTTTGAATCCCAATAGGACTCTGCGCAATTGATTCTCTTAGCTGACGTCACACCAACTAAGAGTTGCTTCAACTCAATTGAAGACTTTAAACCAATCTGTCTCCCACAGATAAGCCTATATGTGTGATTTCCTTTTTATTCGTAGATCAAGGTGATGGAAATTGATAGCAATAGACAAAGTCTAGCTAACCTCAAATCCAAACTTATGCAACCCGAAGTGCAGCCTAGATTATTATTCACCTCACAAGTATTAAACTTTTGGAATCAACAAAGTCTGAGACGAAGAGAACTTTGAAGATTTACTATATATCTTGTTCAAGTGAGTATCTCAACAATCAGACAAGATCAGGATACTCGAGCTATTAGATAAACAATAGCTGGACATGGATTCACTAATCCCTATATGAAGTCTTTGTAGTCGCTAAACCCTAAAAGGGTTTTAGGAAGAGGACGAATCTAGTTTTTGCAACTAGGACACACCAAGAAAAGTAGTGTCGGGATTCAAAGATCCCAGTTCTTTGAGGTTATCTTTATATAGACATTCAAAGCATAGGTTACTTTAGGTTTAAGCTAAGATAACTTTGGAACCAAGAAAGCAATATCCACTGTTAGATGAATCTTTGAATATGATTAACATAATCAAGATATACACTCTAGTTAGGATGAACTGTAACCTAACCGTGTACAAGACCACGCTCATGAATGGTTAGCTGAATGATGAGTGTGTAAACACTTCATTTGTACATCTAAAATTTATATTTCTTAGTTCTTTATTTTGTACAATTTAATTGTTTTGTTTAGTTTTACAGATTTTAAGAAATAAAGCCCGTTATGAACTAAAATGCCGGACTTTACAAGTAAAACGGACGAAAATCAAAAGTCAGTCTCAACTCAATTTCTTATGGACCGATCAAGAAGACGACATCCAAGTGCCGCAAACGTACGCATGAAGAGCTACTACTCAAAATTTTGATACAAGAGACGGAAATGGGCTAAGCCCAACGTGGAAGCATGAATTGGAGACATGTTCGAGGCATATACCGATGGGAGTTACAAAGCATAATGGATCGTATGAGATATTGCTGCTCAACACATTTTGTCGTGTGTCAGATGAAGTCAACTAATCCTCTTACAAAATTTAGATCGAAGTGCGCATGGGTTCCGCACAACAAACATCAAGAAGAAAAATGTCTTGGGGAAGTGTCGACATGGAGAAGCTGGCACTTACCTTTTCTTTACTCCCAATATATTTTCCACCAATAAAACATGAAGAAGTGACGACATGGAGAGGTCTTAATGGGGTCTTTATTTGGTTATCTCATGCAAGAGAATCAAAAGAATAATTAATATTTCATACTCAAATAAGGCATGTGGTGGAAATGGTTGCATATAAATGAAGAGTACTACATACGATCAAGGGAGTTAGGCAGTATTAGTGGGATTTTGTCTTTTTTCTTCTAGTTATTTTGACACAAGCAATACAAGAGTGTTAGAGGTGTTTGTCGAGAACGAGCATTTTGTCCTGGCTCGAGATATTATTATTCACACCGGTGGGAAAATTGTACACCTCTCTTCTTATTTGTAAGTCCCTTTTGAGTTTAATTAATAAAGATGAATTTCATTATCTCTTTTGTGCCTTTTCTTCAAAGTATGAGTAGCTAAACCCCTCTTCTAGGATTAGAGAGGAAACCATATTATGTATGCTAGAGTGTTTTAAATTATTTTCTATATTAATATTTCTCCATGGCCCTTATATTCTTGCGTAGTAACGATAATAATTAATCTTTACGTGTCCTAATGCTTGATTAATGAGTTATTTATGTATCATAGAGACCAGCATATAAGTGAAGAAAATATTAGTCATTTAAGAATTTTTATTGATTTGAATGATTTATTTTCCGAAATGTACTTTGTGTCCTAAATCGTCTCGAGACTTTTTGGAGAAGTTTTAGAAAATTATTTAAAATTCTAGTATACATAATAGCGGTGGAATCTCGAAATCCTAGATTTTCACCCTATTTGAATACAAAATCAATTTATCAATCTTTTGGTCTATTTTAGCAGTTCTTGTTAGTATTTTCTTTTAATATTCTAGAACCAATCCTTTCAAAAGTCCGAGAAACGAATTCTTACTTCCACTGTAAAAATTACATTAGTTTTTGGCGCAGCCGACGCGGACTTGTCTTTAGGTTAGGTTTTAGATTTTTATTTTATTAGTTTATATTCTTTTTAGTTCTTTTTTTTTAGTTTTGTTTAATTTATTTTATTTTCTTTGATATTACTTGGGTATTTCCTTGTTTTTATTGTGCAGGTAATATTCAACATTTATTGTGGAATTGCTTACCAAAAAAGGTAAGTAATAAAAACCCAAAAAAAAATTTTTGTTATATTTTTGATTTTATTTCCTTTATAATTTTTTTTTTTTAAAAAATACACATTGCACACACCATATTGCATCGTCAGAATTACCGAATTTAGGAAACCTGTGGAAAAGTACGTTGAACCCGTGTCTTGGGCCTTATGGGAGTTACCAGCCGAAATTCCACAAGCCTCAGCCTCGTACCTGTAGGTATATTTTGCTGAGGTAGCCCAAGATTACCTAATTTAGTAAACCCTACATTTGCATGTGCACGTTTTTCTTGTTGAACAATAGCATTGCTGCTTGTGTATGCGCCGTTGGGTCCGTGTAGGACATAGACTTGAAGAGAACGACCTTTTTGATTTGAGTCCGACCCGCTACACGGATTTAGGTGGTACTTCTATATTTGACAAAATGGTTAATGAAAATGATGGTGAAGTCCCGCCAACCAAAACCCTTAGGGACCGTTTGAACCCTTCTAGAGTAATGCGTGAACCTGGGGTTGTTTTACCGTCCACTACCGTTAAGTTTGATATTAAACCTGGGACATTTGGCATGCTGCGTAAGTTTAGGGGGATAGAGAATGATAACCCTTATACCCACGTAAGAGACTTCGAAATGATCTGTGACACAATGAGTTACCCGAATGTCTCTAAAGATGTGGTTAGGTTGCGTTTGTTTCCCTTTTCCCTAGAAGAGAGAGCCAATGAGTGGTACCATTTGATTCCTTCTAAAACAATCACCACCTGGGATGGCCTTGTAGAGGCCTTTGTTAAGAAGTTCTACCTACACCACAAGACTAGCTGTTTGTTGGGCGATCTATCCAAACCTTTAAGCAGAAAATAGGTGAGAGCCTACATGATTAGGTAGAAAGGTTTAATGAATTTTTATACCAATGCCCGCACCATGGCTATGATAAAGGCCACATGGCCCAAATATTATATGAGGGCCTTGATAGTGAAACCCGAATGCAGGTAGAAACAATGAGTGGTGGAGAATTTACCCATCAAGACCCAGATAAATGTTTTGACGAGTTCATCGAGTTAGCTGAAAAGACTCGTCAATGGGCTTCAATGAGGGAGCCCGAAATAACTAGGAACCCTATCCATAGGGTCAATAGAGTTGAAAATGGGTCTGATATCCTTAGGCGTCTAGAGGCCTTAGAGATGAACCAAGGGTCTAACCAGACTATGAGTTATAACAGTGAGCCCAGAACTTATCCATGTACCATTTGTGGTGACCAAAGTTATACTGGATCTCAGTGCCCCTTGTTTTACCTAACTGAAACTACCCGTGACCAGGTTAGTGTCCTACATGGTGGTATGAACTCTAAATATGAGGGTCGGCCCAAGTTTGATCCCTATTCTAATACGTATAACTCTGGTTAGAGACATAACCCTAATTTTTCGTGGTCTAAAGGTGCCCAACAGGGTAGTCAATCTAGCAACCCACCACCAGATTTTTCTAGGAACCAAGCTCAAGTCCAAGAACCGAGCCAAGTTGATAAAAAGGTGTCATCTCTAGGGGAAAGTATAAGACTCTTAATTGAGGGCAATGCCCTAAACAATTCCCAGACTACCCAAAATATCAACCATTTAAGTCAGAAGCTCGATGACTTTGTCCTGACGAGTCAACGTTACCAACAAAATAGTGACCGAGCAATTAGCAACTTAGAGACTCAGATAAGTCAACTTTCAAGCAGGCTAAATGATAGGGAGAATGGAAGATTTCCTAGCCAACCGACTCCGAATCCAAAAGGAGTTAACCAGTTTAATGGCTCAGGTAGTTCTAACCACAACGAACATGTCAAAGCAGTTATCACCCTTAGGAGTGGTAAAACTCTAGAGAACTCGGTAGAACCACCTAAGGATAGTAGTCCAGCTGAAAAAGAGACTGAGGTTGACCAAACTTCGTCTAAAGACCCTAATGGGCATGAGAATGCTAAGAGTCCAAGTGAGGAAGCTATCCCTGAGAGAGTGTACATACCACCTGCACCATTTCCTCAAAGACTAGCTAAGAAAAAGCCTAGTACATATGCTGAAATCCTAGACATCTTTAAGCAAGTCAAGATTAACCTGCCCTTGTTAGATGCAATAAAACATGTACCAACTATGGCCAAGTTCCTTAAAGAGATGTGCACTGTCAAGAGAGATGCGAGTGTCCATAAAAAGGCATTTTGACCCAACAAGTTAGTTCCATAATCTCACAAAAGTACCCAGTCAAATTTAAAGATCCTGGTTGTCCTACTGTCACATGTGTCATAGATAAACAAATGATAGACAATGCTCTATTAGATCTTGGGGCTAGTGTGAATCTTTTACAGTTCTCGGTATATGAACAACTTGGACTAGGTGAGATGAAACCAACTAGGATAACATTACAGTTAGCCGATAGGTCAGTCAAAATCCCACGTGGAATTATTGAAGACGTTTTGGTTCAGGTAGAAAACTTTATCTATCCAGTTGACTTTGTGATTTTAGACACTCAACCTGTCTCTAGTCAAGATATCAATATCCCAATCATCCTAGGTCGTCCGTTTCTAGCCACTGCAAATGCAGTCATACATTGTCAAACTGGCCTAGTAGAATTTTCATTTGGGAATCAGAAAATCTTTGTGAACGTTTTTAAGGCGTTACAAGCCCCACCGGATCCCGAACACTATGAGTCTATATGCATGATTGATTCTCTAGTTGAGAATACCTTTACCACCAATAGTGTTAGAGATCCTTTAGAGGCGTGCTTGGCCTACTTTGGAGCCTACTATGATGAGGATAGTCATTTTGAAGAAGTTAATGCGTTGTTAGACTCCGCGCCAGTAATGAATTATGGAAAATGGCAGCATAAACCAGAACCTCTTCCGCCGACCATAGATAAACCCCTCCCATCATCAGTTAAGGCCCCCACCCTTGAATTAAAGCCGCTACCAGATACACTGAAATACGTATTTCTTGGTAATGAGAATACTCTTCCTGCCATAATTGCCTCTGACTTAGAGCCCGATCAGGAAAGTAGACTAGTTAGTTTTCTCCGTAAGAACAAGACTGTAATAGGGTAACTATAGCAGATTTGAAAGGAATTAGTCCTGCTGATTGTATGCACCACATCTACCTAGAAGAAGGTGCCAAAACCTCAAGAGAAATGCAGAGACGTTTGAATCCTAATATGAAGGAAGTTGTTAAATTGAGGTGCTCAAGTTGTTAGATGCGGGTATCATATACCCCATATCTGATAGTAAATGGGTCAGCCATGTCCAGGTTGTCCCAAAGAAGTCTGGGATTACGGTAGTTGCGAATGAGAACAATGAATTGATACCTACCCGTGTTACCACCGGGTAGAGAGTATGTATAGACTACCGTAAGCTGAACTCATCTTATAGGAAAGACCACTTTCCTCTACCATTCATCGACCAGATGTTAGAAAGATTAGCTGGCCACAGCCATTATTATTTCCTAGATGGATATTCTGGTTATAACCAAATCCCTATAGCACCTGAGGACCAAGAGAAGACAATCTTCACTTGTCCATTTGGTACTTTTTCTTACAGGCGTATGCCTTTTGGTTTGTGTAATGCACCCGCAACATTCCAACGTTACATGCTAAGTATCTTCTCGGACATGGTTGAACGATTTCTCGATGTCTTTATGGACGATTTTTTGGTTTTTGGATCCTCTTTCGATGAATGTTTGCACCACCTTACACTATTTCTAGAACGTTGTAAAGAAAAGAACTTAGTCCTTAACTGAGAAAAGTGTCATTTTATGGTAAAATCTGGAATAGTGTTAGGACATGTGGTGTCCTCTAAGGGAATAGAAGTTGATAAAGCCAAGGTTAACCTAATTGCAAAATTAAGACCACCTAAGAATGTAACAGATGTTAGATCTTTCCTTGGCCATGCTGGATTTTATCGTCGTTTCATTAAAGACTTTAGCAAGATTGCCTTACCTATGTCGAACCTACTTGATAAAGATACTGCCTTTGTGTTTGATGAAGCATGTGTTCAAGCTTTTGAGAAGCTTAAATTATTGTTGACTTCTGCCCCTATCATCCAACCACCCGATTGGAACCTCCCATTTGAACTCATGTGTGATGCCTCCGATTATGCGGTTGGTGATGTCCTTGGCCAACGACGTGATAAAGCACCTAGTGTGATTTATTATGCTAGTAGGACCCTAAACGATGCCCAGTTAAATTACACTACCACTGAGAAAGAAATGTTAGCCATCGTTTTTGCTTTGGAGAAATTTAGATCATATCTCCTACGGTCTAAGGTCATAGTATATATCTGATCATGCCGCTCTTAAATATCTCCTTTCGAAGAAGGACTCAAAACCTAGGCTGATCAGATGGGTATTGCTTTTCCAATACTCTAGATATTCGTGATAAGAAAGGGTCTAAAAATGTAGTAGCTGACCATTTATCCCGTATCCTTGATGAGACTAGATATGATGAGAGAACGATCCTTGACATGTTCCCTGATGAACAATTATTTTCCATCTCTGAGTTACCCTGGTTTGCTGACATTGTTAATTATTTGGTAACTGGTCAAATGCCTGACCATTGGTCTAAATAGGATAGAGTTAAATTCTTATCTGAGGTTAAATACTTTTTTTGGGATGATCCATACTTATTCAAGTACTTCCCTGATCAGATCATCCGTCGTTGTATTCCTGACAACGAAATCTCCAGTGTCCTGACTTTTTGTCATTCTGGAGCTTGTGGGGGTCACTTTAGTTCTAAGAAAATAGCTGCGAAGGTTCTGCAATCCGGTCTTTATTGGCCAACTCTGTTTAAGGACTCCCACCTATTTTGTCAAAGTTGTGAAAGATGTCAGAAATTAGGGAAGTTGACCCGACGAAATATGATGCCACTTAGTCCTATACTAATAATAGAAATATTTGATGTGTGGGGTATAGATTTGATGGGTCCCTTTGTCAATTCCTTTGTAACTTTTACATCTTATTAGCCGTTGACTATTTGTCTAAGTGGGTTGAAGCAATAGCCACCAAGACAAATGATCGCCACGTCGTGATCAAGTTTGTTAGAGACAATATTTTCTCTCGATTTGGTATGCCTAGAGCAATCATTAGTGATGGAGGTTCCCATTTTTGTAATAGGTCTTTTGAGACACTCATGAAGAAATACTCCATTACCCATAAGGTTTCTACACCTTACCACCCACAAACTTGTGGCCAAGTAGAAGTGTCTAATAGGCAGATTAAACAGATTTTAGAGAAGACCGTAAACCCTACACGAAAGGATTGGTCTTTGCGCTTAATAGAAGCTTTGTGGGCTTACCGAAACGCTTTTAAGACTCCACTTGGGATGTCCCCGGATAGACTTGTCTTCGGTAAAGCCTGCCATTTTCCTGTAGAATTAGAACACCGAGCTTATTGGGCCATTAAAAGGCTAAACTTTGACCTATCTACTGCTGGTGATAACCGTAGACTTCAGCTCAATGAGTTAGAAGAAATTCGTAATGATTCTTACCAAAATGTGAAAATTTACAAGGAGAAAACCAAAGTTTTTCACGACAAATCGATCCTTCGAAAGTCGTTTACACCAGGCCAAAAAGTTCTCCTGTATAATTCTCGCCTTCACCTTTTTCCTGGTAAGCTTAGATCTCGTTGGACTGGCCCATTCTATATCAAGACCGTGTATCCGCACGGTGATATTGAGGTTAGGAACCATGATACTGGAGAGACTTTTAAATTCAACGGTCAAATGGTTGAAACCGTTTATCGAATTGACCAACCCTCAAGTGGAAAATACAAATTTCTTGGATCCCGTTTATCACGACTAATTTTCTGCAGGTACAGTCAAGTCTGGCTGGAGACATTAAACTTAGCGCTTTATGGGAGGCAACCCATCTTTGTGGTACATGGTCCTGGTAATATCTTTCCCTATCTCTTTTCTTTTGATCAGCATTTCTCTTTGTTCATGCATTCATATTTATATCTGGAACATCGAGGACTATGTTCAATTTAGGTTTGGGGGTAAGGGAGAAATTTTTTAGTTGTATCAAGAATCTCCAACATTTAGAGTCACATAGTATTTGGTTAGCTAAGTTTACATACTGTTTCTCACCAAAAAGATGGAAATTCGAATTGCTAGGGATAAAATTCTAGTGAGACATTAGAGAAAAGACATTGAGATCATTGACAATCAGGAGAGAACATGTACCTTTTAGAGGGTAATCATGATGGACCTAACCATCCATGATAGAAAGACAATTCGGTCAAAAGGAAATGTCACAAAGACAAAGCAACCTCACAATGTAGTCTTAGTTACCGGATTACGACTCTCTCTCAGTAGAAACTTATCATCATCAACAAGCGGAGCGACATCAAAATCTATGAAGAAAGTTGAAAGCGTTTAAGGTTTATAAGCAACAATAGGAAAAAAAAAAAAAAAAATCGAAATCAAAGTTGAAGACTTAGAGAAAAGAAAATCAAACGATGTAATTAAGTTGTTGAAGTTCATGATACCAAGATATTACAAGTTGCGAAGATCCAAGTGCTAAATTCCTTGTCTCATGGCCATGTAAATATTAGTCTTGTTATTATCGTGTTTCATTAAAAAAAAAATGAAAAAAATGAAAAAAAAAATAAGAAAAAAAATAAGAAAATGAAAAATATTATGTACATTTAAATTTTGTTGTTAGTTTTGTTCAATAAGGCCATATGGAATTAGAAATCTATAAGGAAGTTTCAAGCAAGGAATCGAAGAAAAGAGTTAATTGTCAAGGTTCTACGAAGTTCAAGAGTTTATCATCAACAATTGAAGCCGAAGAAGACGTTGTTTATACTGAACACTATGAGAGAGTCAAAGAGAGATGCATATTGGTTGCTTTGTTAGTCCGCTTTTTATCTGGCACAAGATCTTTCTAGCACTGGTTCAACTCATCACACGTAATTTGTCCAGCTGTATATCAGACGTCCCTCTCATCTTTATCTCTCTCCTAATCTTATCCAGTTGTAAAGCGGATGCATCTTACAATGTTTATCTAGCTGTTAGCGGATATCTATTTATATAGCAGTATTGCGGATGTGTCTCCCCTTTTCCTATTCAGCTTTAGAGCGGATACTTTTAATATCTATGGCATTCTAGTTATTTGGCGATAGGTTAAGAATATGTATGTCCTCATAGCTCTTTGAATACTTGTGACCAATTTGGAGTAAAAGGTTTTGTGGGTACACCTCTGGTAAACCCTCACGAGACTATAACTCGTCCACTAGGGCCACCTAGGGGTTTAAAGGCTTATTGCATACGCTAAATGTAATCGCGATGCCTGCGACAGTGAGTTAGGATTTTTATTTTTGCTCGGGACTAGCAAAATGTAGGTTTGGGGGTATTTGATGAGTGTGTAAACACTTCATCTGTACATCTAAAATTTATATTTCTTAGTTCTTTATTTTGTAGAATTTAATTGTTTTGTTTAGTTTTACAGATTTTAAGAAATAAAGCCCGTTATGAACTAAAATGCCGGACTTTACAAATAAAACGGACGGAAATCAAAAGTCAGTCTCAACTCAATTTCTTATGGACCGATCAAGAAGACGACATCCAAGTGCCGCAAATGTACGCATGAAGAGCTACTACTCAAAATTTTGATACAAGAGACGGAAATGGGCTAAGCCCAACGTGGAAGCATGAATTGGAGACATGTTCGAGGCACATACCGATGGGAGTTACAAAGCATAAAGGATCGTATGAGATATTGCTGCTCAACACATTTTGTCGTGTGTCAGATGAAGTCAACTAATCCTCTTACCAAATTTAGATCGAAGTGCGCATGGGTTCCGCACCACAAACATCAAGAAGAAAAATGTCTTGGGGAAGTGTCGACATGGAGAAGCTGGCACTTACCTTTTCTTTACTCCCAATATATTTTACACCAATAAAACATGAAGAAGTGTCGACATGGAGAGGTCTTAATGGGGTCTTTATTTGGTTATCTCATGCATGAGAACCAAAAGAATAATTAATATTTCATTCTCAAATAAGGCATGTGGTGGAAATGGTTGCATATAAATGAAGAGTACTGCATACGATCAAGGGAGTTAGGCAGTATTAGTGGGATTTTGTCTTTTTTCTTCTAGTTATTGTAGGATCTGAATATCGCAACATCAGTATTTCGCGAGATTAGTAAACGACATCATTGCGAGGGCGTCGCAAAAGAGTAATATAAATGACGCAATGAATGACGACAGCCAAAACACGAGAAAGGTGTGAAGACCTAGCGAAGTTTAGGAGAGCTGCGAGAATGAATACTTGTACACTTACGATATTTCGCAAGTCATTCCCGAAAATAAAGGACAGCTTAGCTGTCATCCATTGTATACTACCCTATATAAAGAGTCGAATGAGCCTATTGTGGAGAGATCTTTTTCGGAGTGTTAGACAAGTCATTAGGAGAGAGAAAGTGCGTGTTGATTGTAATTTCTTTAGCTCTTTTCTATCTTACCTTGTAAACATTCAAGGAATTAATCAATAAAATCATTGTTATTCATCTTAAAATGTCTTAGTTATGTGGATTATTGTGAGGGGTGTAGTGTAGGATTTCCTGCAACTACATATTGGCGCTAGAAAGGGTTGTTTGAGTAAGGATTGACATCGTGGTTTGAAAGAATTTGGAGTAGTAGAGAAGAAATTTGATATAATTTTCAACAGTTTACCAAAATTAAGAAATGGCTAGAAGGAAAAATGCATCTGAGCAACCAACAACTGTTAGGAGAAGTAGGAGACTTGCGGAGAAGAGAGAAATGAAATGGGAGAATCCTCAAGAAGGAACATAAGGAATGATGAAGAAAATCAAATTCAATCACCAATTCAACCCAAGAGTGGATAGAATTGTGGATTATGATAGAGTAAGTGTGCATACTTGGAGATCAGACTCTGTGGACGAAGGGGAAGAAGAACAACAATTGGTAAACAATGGACAAGAGGGGAGAGACCGAGAAGGGAATGGAGAAATAATTCATGGAAATGAAGAGATCGCAGCATTAGAGGCGTTGAGGCAAACAATACATGAAGAGAGACGATTAGAGGCGAGAGGAACGTGCAAACTTGACAAGACAGAATCATGAGCTGAGGATGGAAAACATGAGATTACAAAATAGAAGGTCGAGAAGCACTACAAGGTCAAGCTCAAGATCAGTTAGAGAGGAAAGAAGGAGAATTTTACCTACAGAAAATGCTGATGAAGAAAACCAAGAGGAAGCGCAAAATCGGGGCACAGAATATTGCGAGAGAAGAGAAATGATGGAAGATCGTTATATCCCACGTCCCGAGACTCTTCAAAATGAGCAGAATGGTGGAAACCAAGGAAATAGGCAACGTCGGGAGCGAGAATCAACCAATGGATGAAGAAAATCAAGAAGAAGGAAGAAGAATATTGCATGGGAGAGAAGCACGGAGGAAGCAAAAAGAAATTGAAGATGAAATTTAAAGACACTATGCCGAACAAGCACCTCTAGCTCGCGAGAGAAAAGACCGAGAGCGAAATGGAAGAACAGGGGAGTTAGAAGAGGCAATTCGCGAATAATCATGATAATCGAGAAAGAAGGCGAGAACAAAATCGCAACAATGATAATATTAATGAAGAATATGAAAGAGCACAAAGGAGAGCTGATAGGCACCAAAGAAGAGAAATCGATAGATATAATGGTGTGCGAATTCGCGAAAGAAATGAAGGAGAAGATCGCAGAGAAATACGAGAAGAGAATGATGAACAAGAAAGTCAAAGTAGACTTGAACGCAGGCGAAGAGAAGCGTAACTAAAAACACCAGTGGATTCAAATTCTGATGTAAATAAACAAATTTTGAGAGAATTGGCATAAATGAGAGGAATGATAAACAGTAAAAGGGGAGGAGGAAAGAGACAGTTGGATGAAGCAATAGAAGAAGCTGCGAAAACTCCGTTCACACAAGATATACAATTAAGAGGAATACCACCGAAGTGCAATTTACCGACATTAACCAAAGATTTTCGATGGAACAACTTGTGCGATCTGACATATCAAAGCTTATATGAGATGTATGCTACAATGGGAGAATCATGATGCTATATTGTGCAAATATTTTGCATCAAGTCTGACATGAGAAGCTTTGAAATGTTTTGAAGGGCTACCGAAAAATACAATAACATCTTTCAATCACTTGCAGGCTATATTTTTAGGGGCATATATAAGTAATAATTCCTCGCGACCGGGTATTGAAGATGTATTTGGGTTAAAACAAAGGGTTGGTGAAAGTTTGAAGCATCTAACTGTGAGATGGAAGACAATGTGTAGCGAAATGGCTGGCCGAGTGGAGGAGAGATATCTCATCTTATCATTCATTAATGCTATGTTTGCGACAAATCTGTTATATATTCAAATTTTTAGAGTCGAAAATACAATCACAATGACTGAGTTGCGAGAGCTTCAGGAGGAGTATATTGCTCTAGAGGAAAAGCAAAATGAGATGGAATCATACCCTGTCGCGAATACAAGTTCGGGAGCTGCGAATGCAAGTTTGTTACCCAAATTGATAAACAACTGTGGCGAGTACCTCGCAAGGTCAACAAGGAGTGAGGATACCAAATGATGGTCAGCAAAAATTGGTAGCTATGGGGAGTCGCGATCAGGAAGAATTTGAAAGAGAAAGAAATTTCTACAACCGTGGCGGAAATAATAAAATTCAAAGGCTTGATCAACCGCAAGAAACCTATGGAGGACAGAGGCATAATCCACAAGAGACTTATGGAGGCCGGAGGCAGAATTATCATAGAGGACAGCGAGGTCATAGAGTCGTATGGGAAGAAATCAAGATGCCACCACTAAACGCTAGCGTGGAGAAGATATGGGAAGCTATAATCCTGATGGAAAACATACCTGCACCATGGAACATGGGGAATGAACCACCTCCAGGTGACAAAAGTCATGAATTCTGTTCCTATCACCATTTTCATGGACACTTAACGAATGATTGTAGGAATATAAAAAGAATCATCCTTAGAATGATAAATCAAGGGAAGCTAAACCAATTCTTAAAATGTGAAGAGAAGACTCAACCATTACCAACACCTCCGAGAAAATAACGAGTAAATACGACAAAAGGAAAAGAGACATTTGTAGTAGAAGTTGGAGCAAAGGCAAAAATCTTGTTCTGCAACTCTATCGTACATTAAATGCAGGACAATTGAAGATTTTCATGATAGTATTCTCGGTAGGGTTTTCGCAAGAGATGTTGACAATAGAGAAGTAATGAATATCGCGAAGTCATCGCCACGCGATAGAATGGCAAGCGCAGATTATTTCTTTTACGCGGAAGAAGTACACAGAAGGTGGCGAGTTGCATGACAGTCCATTAGTGGTAAGATTAGAAATTAATCCAAAACTCATTGATAATGAAAGTGATGGTGCGAGAAAATTCATGGGCAATAAATAGAATCTTAATTGATACTTTGGAAGCTCTGTAAACATCCTTTTTACCACACCTACAAGACTATGGGGGCAAAGATGAAGATTTGATACCTTCAACGTATAAGATTTATGGTTTTAACGGTACTGCTAATAAACCTAAAGGAGAAGCTCGCATGCGAATACCATTGAATGGGTTATCAACTGAAATCTTGTTTTGCATAGTCGATGTGGAATCCCCCTTATAATGCATTAATTGGGCGACCACAGTTACATGAGATCTTGGGTGTAGCATCAACTTACCACCAGTGCATCAAATTTCCACATCCCGGTGGTGTTGGAGTTATAAAAGGAGATTGGGCTGAGGGACAAAAATGCTATGAAGTCGATGTGGAGTCTTGCGAGGAAAGGGCATTTCAACGAGAAGAATTGGAAAAGGAATATCAAAGAAGAACAAAGAAGAGAAAGACTGATGGTGGACACAATAGAAGTGAGAGATGAAGATATATTGCGAAATCAGTGCTTAAAGACAATTGAAAATTGCGATGGTCTCGCAAAAGGGAAGGAAATATGTGGAAATATGAACGAAGAAACAGAGAGCAACAGGAGTAAGAGGTGTAAGAAATAAATAATTGAAGGAGTGCGCGAAAAACTCGCGATATATGAATATGATGAAAATTTGGTTAAATAATACAGCGAGATCTCATAAAATGAAGCAAGACTATGTGATAATTTCACAAAGAAGATGAGAAGAAATAATCAAAAAGCAATGAATGATTACAAGAATTGACAGAAATGAATGAGTGAGAGAATGGGACGAACCTTTATGGCGTACACCTAGTTCGCGAATGATATTTCGTAAGAGGCAAATGTAAGACCTAAAGTGCGTCATATAAGGGGTATCTCTTGACATGGCTCGGGAAAAGGTTACACCGCCCACAGGAACCTGAGCCATGAAGATTTGGGGCCCATGAAAGCCTATCCGGGGGAGATACCTTGGATTTCCAACTATATATATAAGGTTATACCCTGGTTGGACGACCGAGGGTCTCTTCCAAGGAGTCGAGTGTATGACCAAGGCGCCGAGGTACACGGTTGAGCCAAGAGTGCCCAGGGCATTTGAAGTGTCTCGGCCATTCTTGGCAAGTCTTGGCACATCTTTTCGGCCCGAAGAAAACTCCACTTAGGGTGCGGTCTCGTAACCATAAACCCTATAGGTATAAGGGATAAGAGGCTGCGAAAACAACTGGTTGTTGTTAAGACCGGATGGGAGGAGCTAGTCTTGTATGGCCGATGTACGCCTCCTTGAAGGGGCAACCAGGGAGATGATAAGGGCGGCACCCTCCATTAGGGAGCTGATAAGTGTCAAAAGACGCAAATGTCATGAGGCTCTATTTTCGCAAGAAAATTTAGGCTTGTCATATTTGTGCGATGATCCTGAAGAGGAAATAATACTAACGCGAGGGTAAGACGAGATCAATGGGTCTTTACATGAAAGTGTAAAGACGTCCTGTGATTTCGTCGCAAGACGGCAATGTCATGGGGCTTTAAGTTCGCAAGAATTTTTAGGCCTGTCATATTGTCGCAACAAAAGCATCCTGTAGAGGCAATAATACTAAAGAAATGATAAGACAAGATCAATGGGTCGTTACATGAAAGTGTAAGGACGTCCTGCGATTTTGTCGCAAGACGGCAATGTCATGGGACTTTATGTTCGCAAGAATATTTAGGCCTGTCATATTGACGCAAAATGAGGGGTGGCAAAATAAGACCTTTAACTAGGAAGGCAAAATAAGACCGCACAAAAACAATGATAAGGCAAGATCAATGGGTCATTACATGAAAATGTATAGACGTCCTGCGATCTTGTCGCAATAATGAATTTCAACACAAATAAATATAAGACAAAACAAGAAGTTGGGTAAGCAAATAAGCTTGCGAAAATGGCTATATTTCTTCATTTATTTGTGAAGGGTTAGCAACAAAGATTTGCGAAAATAAGAAGTATTATTACTTAAAGATTATCAACTTAATCTCTCATGTGAAAATAAATAACGAGAGGCAAGTATGGGAATGATTAGAGTAAAAACTTGTTATTTATTTCCATATGATAGATTCTGATGAGAATTACAAAAATGGATGGCTAGAAGGATAAATGTACAAGCATCACAAGAAAAAAGGGAAAATGGAACTATCTCTTAGCTTATTCTTCTTCTTCATCAGATTCTTTATCAGATTCCTCTTCTTCGCTTACATCACTATCAGAGACATCTGAGGAAGGCATATTTTCAGGAATTTCATCAAGAAGACAAGGATATGAGGAACGAGGAATGCGATGGTCATTACAAACTGTTTCAATAGTTTGATTGCGAAAACGAACAGTGTCATTATTAAAACTCGCTACTGTAGTTTGTAATTGCTTCTTCAGCCTGGAATACTTGTTGTTGCGAAGAGAAAAATCCTTGGCAAGTTGTGCTTTCTCAGATTCAAGTTCCTTGATTCTAGTTTGAAATCTCTTCTCAGATTATGTGAAAAAATGATAATGAATTAGCAACTTAATAGCAGTTTCACAAAAAAAAGGTGGTAAAGTAATGAAGAACAAGAACAACCTTCTCGATCGAAATCATATCTTTAACCAAGGCGGTATGCTCGGCATGAAGACCGACGCTAACACCTAAGTTATTTACAGCGTTATCTAGAACTTTCGCAGCCCAAGCGAATTCATCATCACTATTTATGACAAGGGTGAACGAATTTGATTTTCTCGCTCATTAAGTATGGCATTTTGGCGAAGAGATTCATCTCGTTCAATTTGGACTTCAAGAGAGTTTTTTGGAATTTTGCTAATGCTTGTGCACCTTGATTAGCAATGCGATCCTTATCATCTATGTGGCTGCTAATTTTCTTCCTTAGAATATTATTATTCTCGTGGGAGCTAAGATATAAACGTTTAAATCGGTTGGCTAAACCTAAACTAGATCTATGCTCAATTTCTAAGAGATGAAATTTGGTTCGAAGTTCATTTAATGAGAGAGAATTAATCTTGTTTGAAGAACTACTTAAAGATTCATTGAGATGAGCGAGAAGAGCATCATCATCCATAGGTTCAGGGAATGAATGGAGAAGGATGGCTTCTTCAGAAAGATTATAAATGTCTGCGAAAATGATAAGTCAGGCAAAGAAAAATAAATGACAAAGTAGAAACGAAGAAAAGAGATTATACCATAAAGTCACGATTAGCACTTTGAAGAGTAGATATTTTGTTCTTCCGGGTGGAAGACTCAACTTCCAGTTGTTGAATTTTTCGAAAGAGAGGCGGTCTCACTTTCATCCTTCTTGCGAGATGTCGCAACTTCAACTTCTAGTTCTTTGTTCTTCTCCTTAAGTTGGAGATTTTTCTTTTCAAGATTGTTGCGCCTCTTCTCAAGATCTGAGGCAACGACAAAGGAAGCTCTCCCAGACTATAAAGGAAAATAAAGGAATTGTTAAGATAAGGTTTATAATCGAAATCACAAAGAAATAAAGAAATATGAACATACCAAGGCACTAAGTGCATTTAAGAAACCGGGAGTCATTGTGCAGGAAACTCCACGAAAAGAATCATTATCCACTAGCAGGGGGGCATCGCAGATATTTGCGAGAGCTTCGCAAGTAGCAGAAAAACAATCATCTCCCATTCCTTGCATAGAATCAGAGAAAACACTAGATAATTGCGCCATAGCAGATTCGACCGAATGATTCTCCTTCGCAAAAGAAGTATCAACCTCATTTTCATCTTCATCAGAATTTTCGCTGGTTTGGGAATTAGAATGAGAAGAGGGATGGATTTTCCGTATTTTAGAAGATGGAGCAGAAGATTTATCCTTGCGAAGAGTGATTTTATTCTTGCCTTTAGCCTTCGCAGCTTCAGGAATGTCAATTTCTTCAACGCCAACCTTCGCACACGAATGAAGATAAGAAACAGAGGCAACAATATTGTTAAAAATAATAAGGAAAAATATTTCTTACTTCATCCGTGATTGAACGAAGTATCGCCAGAGTACTCGCTTTTGGATTTCTTTTGTAGCTCTTTCTTAATTTGGTGATCTGAAAAATTCGCAAGATTAGATATAAGAGGGAGTGAAGATTGTAAAATAAGTAAAAGTTAGGAAGTATACCTCTTTTGCCTTTTCAGGCCAATTAAATACCCAAGGGTGATAATTTGCGAGATTCGCAGGGAGTATATTGGAACCTGAAATGTAAGGTCCGCTCAAAAATAGTGGAAAGACAGACCACCTCTCATCTTTAGAGTAGCGAGGAACGTTGTTCTTGCCAGAATGACAGTCAATATCTAGCATGAGTATCTTATCGTCGGAAACGTTCTCTTTTCTTTTCAATCGGGCACCCCAACGAGATTTATCATTCTTCATGTTTATTACTTCATAATTTTCAAAAACGTTTTCTACAGTGTACTTTTCAGCGACTATCTCTAAACTTGCGAAGTTAGGATCTTTAACGTTATCAGGATATAGAGATCCCTTACCAGCGCCGCGATTGGCAAATTCAAGCATTAGACGGATGCAATCACCACTTAATTGATAAATAGCTCGCGAAAAATTCTTATGAGCAAGGATTTCATAGAACAAGGGCAGTTCGGAATCGTACAGGGGAATGGGAAGACCTGCAAGGATTTGACCTAGCGAGATTATGATTTTCTGACCATCACACTGATGATCAGTAAACAACTTTGCAGAAAGAATAGATGAAGATTCTTGATTGGGAATAGTAGACAAGGTGAAACCTTTCTCTTGTAATTTCTTTTGAGTTTCATCTAAAAGGGTTTCATATTTACGACCAGGAGGAGCCATTCTTAGAATATGGGAATGATTAAAGAATTGAAGATCAAGAGAAAGAAGAAAAGGAAGATTTACTGATGGCGAAAACGCAAATTGCGGAGGAAGAGAGTTGAAGAAAAGTTGCAGAGGGAAAGTAAAAGAGAAGAAGAAGAGGGTGAGAAAACTATATATAGAGAAAAGAATTCTCGAGAAAACAAATACATTTAATGCGAGATGGGACGTGAATGGTCAAGAAAAAACGGTTGAAAGAGACGTGTCAAGAAAAGAGTGGAAGAAGAAATATGTGTAATAAATTCCGTGTAAAAGTACGGGATTGTAACAGATAAAGATGAACAGTTGCGGCATTTCAAAATATTGGTTCTCATGACATTCTCTTCTTCGCAGAGAAGAATGGGAAAAGGCAAGATGTAGGATCTGACTATCGCAACATCATTATTTCACGATATTAGTAAACGACAGCATTGCGAGGGCGTCGCAAAAGAGTAATATAAATGACGCAATGAATGACGACAGCCAAAACACGAGAAAGGTGTGAAGACCTAGCGAAGTTTAGGAGATCTGCGAGAATGAATACTTGTACACTTGTGATATTTCGCAAGTCATTCCCGAAAATAAAGGACAGCTTAGCTGTCATCCATTGTATACTACCCTATATAAAGAGTCGAATGAGCCTGTTGTGGAGAGATCTTTTTCGGGGTGTTAGACAAGTCATTAGGAGAGAGAAAGTGCGTGTTGATTGTAATTTCTTTAGCTCTTTTCTATCTTACCTTGTAAACATTCAAGGAATTAATCAATAAAATCATTGTTATTCATCTTAAAATGTCTTAGTTATGTGGATTATTGTGAGGGGTGTAGTGTAGGATTTCCTGCAACTACAGTTATTTTGACACAAGCAACACAAGAGTGTTGGAGGTGTTTGTCGAGAACGAACATTTTGTCCTGGCTCGAGATATTATTGTTCACACCGGTGGGAAAATTGTTCACCTCTCTTCTTATTTGTAAGTCCCTTTTGAGTTTAATTAATAAAGATGAATTTCATTATCTCTTTTGTGCCTTTTCTTCAAAGTATGAGTAGCTAAACCCCTCTTATAGGATTAGAGAGGAAACCATATTATGTATGATAGAGTGTTTTAAATTATTTTCTATATTAATATTTCTCCATGGCCCTTATATTCTTGCGTAGTAACGATAATAATTAATTTTTACGTGTCCTAATGCTTGATTAATGAGTTATTTATCTATCATAGAGACCAACATATAAGTGAAGAAAATTATTAGTCATTTAAGAATTTTTATTGATTTGAATGATTTAGTTTCCGAGACGTACTTTGTGTCCTAAATCGTCTCGAGACTTTTTGGAGAAGTTTTAGAAAATTATTTAAAATTCTAGTATACATAATAGCGGTGGAATCTCGAAATCCTAGATTTTCACCCTATTTGTATACAAAATCAATTTATCAATCTTTTGGTCTATTTTAGCAGTTCTTGTTAGTATTTTCTTTTAATATTCTAGAACCAATCCTTTCAAAAGTCCGAGAAACAAATTCTTACTTCCACTGTAAAAACTACATCACTGAAGCTAGACAACTGAACTATAAGCTTGAGCATTTTCATAAACACTTAAGACTTAACTCGAAACTCAATCATGCGATCAAATATGTCTATGGTGTTTTTAGAGATTGTTCAAATGCTAATTATCTCGGAGAAATACTTATATGTGCATATGAATTTAATCGACATGGTAAGTAGGTGTATAAGGTACAAATACTTAACCTATTCGTGAACAGTTATGTCATGGTACATGTACCAGTATGTAAACCTTAAGACATAACCGAGTTCTGGTGTTCACAGAACTCTTTCGGTATGTGTACTGGTACCGAAAACACGAGGGTACCCAAATATACCTCAATCTAAAACTTTTCCACCTATAAGTCCTTTCTCCGAAACTGATTGTCTATGGATACGAGATCGAGACAATACAACAATAAGATAACTTGTGTGATTGACAATGGATACAAGATCGAGACAATACAACAACGAAGTATGATTACTTGATAATAGGTTCGGACTTAACCAAACACAATAGGATTGCTATCAAGTAATTAGGAATTAATGTTTGTGTATTTTACTTCTAATTATAATAAAAATAATTATAATTGCGGAAATAGAAAAGTAAAAGACACAACAAGATTTTGTTAACGAGGAAACCGCAAATACAGAAAAACCCCGGGACCTTGTCCAAAATTGAATACTCTCAGAATTAAGCCGCTATACAAAATCTAAACCAACTTCGTATAGTTGAGACCAAGCAACTAAATATATAGTTCACCTAGTTCCCTCAATATCCCTGCGCCTCCAACTTGCAATAAGTCACGCACTTGGAACAATTCCTTTGGTTTGTATTACAAACAGTAAAGGAACAACAAATCTGTTCGGTAACAACTCTTTTCAAACAAGTGATATGAGTTTGACAAAAGGCTCTTCCGTTTATCCCAATAAACTCCTTTGTCAGGTTCTTAAATCAATTTATTCAACAACTACCGAAGTAATTGTTTAGACTAAGCAATCAATACTATAAATCACAAAGAATTGTATTGATGCCGATATACTCTACTAATCAATCCAATCTATCAAAACATAAACCGATTATAGTTGGATCCCTAGCCGATCAAGTTTTGTGCACACCAAAGATTATGAACTCAAATAAGAAATCATCTTTGTCTTCAAATCTTCTTAGATCTTCAATAAATACCTGCACATAAACACCTTGAATCTCTTGTGATCAATCACTCACAGAACGGAGTCTGTTAACAATGGATTATCACAAGACGTCTTTAGATCTACAAATAGTCTAAAGATCCCCGTCGAAACTTCGATCTAGTTTGAGTGAATCTTATATCAGAAGAGAAGATTCCCAAGCATAAACAAACTAGGTGCAATCAAAGTTCAACAACCGTTAGTCAATCAAATCAATCGAAAACTAATAATAAACTGCAATTATCTAGTTTCCCACCAACGGTACTCGTAGAGCTTCCCAATCCCAAAGAAGTCTTTAAAACGAGCGGTCGTAAGAGATTTCGCCTAATTAGGGTACTTTCCTCTCTGAATAAACGACTCTACCAGTAACAACACAACTAGGTAGTTTTGCTGGCTCTGAGGATTAGTTTGGTCGAAATGCAAACTTAGGTATTTATAGACCAAGGAAGTTTGGACACCAAGGAATTTCCAAAGCCGAATATTCTCAAAGATATGCAATAATCCCAAAATCGGTTTTCATAATTCTCGCTGTCCAAATATTAACCGAAATCTCAGTAGAAAATCTCCAATTAGTAAATGCATATTACTAATTTTTATTTTCTAAAGATATGCATTTAATTGCTGGAAATTAAATGCATATAAAACTAAAAACCTTAATTAAAATATTCTCAATTTATTTCGAACCGGGATTCTCCTTTAGTTAAGGAATATCTTTGAACAATAATAGACAAGAATTACTGCACATGTTCAAAGTATGTCGACATCTTTACTTTGTAAAGCCTTTTTCATATTTACAATCTTGGAACCGATTTGCCACACTTCCAAACGAGTTTAGAATTGATTCATCTGACTTCCAAGAACTATGTGAATTGATTCAAATCACCATTAATGGGTTTCACGGGTCTACCAAAACACAAGGCTTCGGTTCTACCTCCGTGTGGGTACTAGGATCGGTCACACTAGCTTTCCAAAAATTGGTTGACTAGGTACTAGGATTAGTTACCACATTATTATGGTATTTACTTGTGATCGGTTGCACAAGTCATAGGATCGATTACCAATTACTAAGACTTGTTGTACCTCTTACAAGCATCGATTCCACATACTTGTGATCGGTTGCACCTCTTACTAGGATCGGTTCCCCAATGTCTAGAGTTGGTCATACCAATTACAATATATCGATCATACCATCTCAGGTGATTACTTAAGATCGGTTTCACTAATAAAAGTCATACCAATACAAAAGTCAGGCACTGTGAATAGTTTTACCAAGATACATAAACAAGTTATGTGCGGTTATACTAAACACACATATTGGTAATCCAAAGATTTGCAATGAATAACAATACCAATAAACCTAGCGATTTTCCTTTTGATTCACAAAACATGTTTATGAATTGTACCTCCTTTAAACGAATGTAAAACATTGTTTCCTAGGATGAAATCTTCACCCATACCCATACATAATCACAATAGCATTTATACAATTATGTCGATGTCTTATATACGAAGTTCAAAAGATAGACGTTATACTTCGTATTATAATTCCTTAATACTACGTCTAACTAGAGTATAATCATTCACAGCTTCGCAGTTATGTTTTAAATATGCACGACTTGAAAGATAAATTAGGAATGAAACAGTTCAAGTCAAATATTACTAACCTCAAGATGAAGGATGATGTTGTCGATGTAGCTCTTTACTTCTTCGCATTCTTCAAGTCTTCACGTAATACTTGTAAGTCTCATATCCTAGTAACTTTGTAGCTAACCTATACGAAGTTGACTCTAGTAAATAATCAAGCGACTCTTTAAATGAGTTTTGATTCACTAAAATATGACAACCAAACTTGACATACCAACGCTTGGTGGGTTCAACCGAGCTATGCTCTAAAAATCTCCCCCTTTGTCAATTTTAGTGACACAACTCTTACATCATATGGATAAACAAATTACAAGAATTCATTATACATACGCTTGATTCCAAGTTTCAATAGCACTATAACTTGTATACATTCAATCCATAAAAGCCTCTGTTGACATTATAATAACAAAGCTAATACTCCCCCTAAAGGTAACATAGCTAGATTTTCAATCCTCACGTTTTTGTTATTCCCTTTGTAGTTAAGATAACCACAAGTATCAATATGATATGTTACTTCCCATTAGTCTATGATTTACTCTTTCGTTGTATATAACGTTTAAGCACCATTGTCCTTTCTTTAGTGATACCAAATCACTTGTTTACTCCATATATTTCTCCCCCTTTTTGTCACAAATGACAAAGGTACGAGCAAATATAGGACAAACCAAAAATAAATTTAAAAATCTAAAAGACTTGCAAAACCTATAAGAGTTAAGCACGAGGGTTCCACACACCATTTTAGATAACCAATATCAAAACCGAAACTACAAGTAATTTTGTTTTGATATGTTACCAAGGAAACAATTGCCCGAAGAAATTTTCCCTAATAGTTTAGCAAATTACAGATTGACTAAGCACCTTAGCTCTTTTGTTAAACCGATTGTACAAATACAATCGCTTGTTCGATAAGACCAAAATAAATATCAGAATTAACTCAATTTCTCTCATCAGGTTCTAATTATTCGAACAATAACTTAGACCTTTCACTTTAAACAAGACAAGTACTAGGTTTGTTAACTAGTATTTCTTGTTAAGGCATTTGATTAGACTTGAATAACCGAATCCTACAATTTGATAAGTCTAACTAAGATCAGAATTAACTTAGTTTCTCTTATCCGGAATCGAATTGGACTAAACAATTGATCCCGAAAACCTTTTTGTTAAGCCATAAACAATTCATACAAACCAAATAAATCAACTTGCATAATTATTTACCTCAACCGGAAGCAATTAAAATAAACATAGACATTAAAGTACCGCAATTGCACCGAGATTTCGTTAAGCCTAAACAATTGATACCAAACAATAAACCAAGATAACAATAGTTTTTTTAACCGGAAATGAATCACACACACATCCATACACAAATAATAGAATAAACATCAATTGAACCGAAATTTTGTTAAGCAAAAGCAAAATATATGCAATAAAATCAGGCTTTTCTTAAACAGGAAAACGATTAACTAACAAATACGTTACCTCAAATTTCGCATCCTCTTCTCCCCAGAAAGATATATCATTAAGTGCAAGTTCAAGATATAACTCTCCCCCGTTATGTTGTCATCCTCTCGCAAGACAAAAGAAAAACAACAAAAAGGCAACCTTTACCAGAGAAAGGTTGAAAACAGGTTTTAACTAATGCTATGCAAAAGTTGAAAACCCCGAAACACATATGCTTTTATGCTAAACCAAAATGATTCAACATATTGTGACTTTTTTACACATGAGTTTCAATCGGAACCCCTTATGATCCTTTGATGAAGCTTACCAACATGGGCTAGAACTTAATCCTGCTAAACCAAAAAGTCACCCAAACCATAAGGGTTCACACCATATGAGATCGAATATTAAGGTTATGAAAACCGAAATCAAACATCCCATAAACACATAGCAATAATATAAAGCATTGAAGCACATGCTATGTAATCGAAAACTATCACAAGAAAAATTATAAAATATTAATTTTATTCATAAATAAGATAGTTTTATTCAAAATAGACTTTATTGAAATAATCAAAAACTTATGTCTATTCTCTTGGAAATAATTATTGGGAGGAACATTCCTTGTGATCAAGTACTTTTCGATGCTCTTCTTCTATTTTCGATTCTTGGTTCCAAAACTCTGATTCAATCTTTAGAATTCCTTTAAGAGTTTCTGGATCTTTTCGAGCAGCAAAGCCCAACTGTTTCTGAAAACAGTCAAATTGTTTACCAAGAGTTTCAATATGACCTAGAAGAGATTTGTTGTAAGAATTCGGTGAAATCCTTTCAACAGTTTTATTACTGGATTGACCTCCAATCATTTGACATATAGTCTTTTTAGAGACAGCCGTATTGCTTCTCATGTCATCAAAATCATCTCCCACGATGAATTCACAAATTTCTGTAATTATACATGGAAAACCGAGATGCCTCTTTGATTATTTGACTGACAATGATTTTGATCATTTGACTGACAATGATTCCATATAAATCAATTTGAGAGTCTTCTTTTAACAGACTCTCAAATTAAGAGACACATCCTGTCTTCTTTTAACAGAAAGAGGAAATCAAGAGACACATCCTCTGATGACCGGGTCAGATGGGATGATATAGATAGGATCAGATTTCCTAACAATATTGATGACAAGCATGAATTTAACTCGTTTTGTTGACAACCCATAATTTAGGAAATACGAAACTCTCAAGAGAATGGAATTTACTACTGAAAAGAAATTCGATCCAGATGTCCAAGATAAGGATTATGTATTTGTGATTGGGTTTGTATGCTGGTTGTTGGTTTGAGAAGCCATAGTTTTACCAAGGTTTTTGATGAAGGAATGGACTTTTCTAGTAATGCCTAGGGTTTTAGGGTTTTGCTTATAAGTTGGATACCTTATTGGATTATGGAAATCTTTGTATTGATGAGAATAATTCTGTTTCCATATTTGTTATGAGAGAAGCAAAATATCCGGTCTAATGTTATTGACCAGAAATTTAAATTTGAAAGTGAAAGAAACTTTCCCTCTGAAAGAGCTATAATCACGGCAATAGAGTTTATCTACCATTTTCCCAGTCTGTCGATCTTCCAATGAGATGTGTTGAAATGGTATCGTGCTCAATTTCAACTCCAGTAATCAAATGATTACATTCCACATTGTACTCAATAGCATTAGAAATTGTCTTACAATCAACATAGTAGAGTCCTTGACCAACAAGAGTAACAAAGGTAAGATTCTTATGATCAACAATATTCGCATAAAAAAATCTTACCATATCAGGTGAATATTTTTCAAAATCAAAAAGCTTTCCCCAGTTCCGATCTTGATTCTATCAAAATCAGAACCGAGGCTTGTGGGGAGACAATTCCGATTTTATATCTAGGTCTTTCTTTTGGAAAACCAATTTTTCAGGGACTGGATTTTTAAATCGGATTGATTCTATTGTTCTGTACAAAAATCTGTTTACTCTTTTATTACCATAATTTGATAACATCATTTGAAATTCACTCAAGAATTTTTTAATAGAGTATGAAAAGATAAATTTGAAAAAAATATGATATTTGTTAAAAATACCATTAGAATCACAAATCCTGTAATATTTCAAAAGATCACTTGCTTCATTAAAACAGTTGTGAGGTGTATGAAGCAATCCATTGTTAATAAAATTATTAACTGAAAATCATTCCTTGTAAGGTTACAAGGTTTCCAAAATCGCATCCTAGGCAGCGATACATTGATAGTCTTATATCTGAAAATGTACATATATATACTTTGATAGGACATCCAAAATATATTCAAGATTCCAGATTTTTCAAGAACACAATAGCCATGGTTCATATGATTAAAAATTATGAGAGGAATCTTATGCATTTTCGAGATACAAACTGTCTCATAGGGCATTGTATCAATGTTACTAAACATGTTAGTATCCAAGGCAATGATACACAATCCTATGATATCCAACGGATTATGTAAGTCCCTCAAGACATACATAGATATAATTCCAAGGCCTAATACATTTAGGAATAAGAGTATTACATACTTTATTTGTGTCTTCCACCACGAGTTTTTGAAGTAGTCAAATCCTGCCGTTACGTTAACTGAATCAGACATAGATTCAATTCTTATAGGTTGGATCGCATCAAACACGGATTATTAGATCTTTTCGTGTTTGCCTGCTCTGATACCAATTGAAAAGACGAGGGTACCCAAATATACCTCAATCTAAAACTTTTCCACCTATAAGTCCTTTCTCCGAAAGTGATTGTCCATGGATACGAGATCAAGACAATACGACAACAAGATAACTTGTGTGATTGACTATGGATACAAGATCGAGAAAATACAACAACGAAGTATGATTCCTTGATAATAGGTTCGGACTTAACCAAACACAATAGGATTGCTATCAAGTAATTAGGAATTAACGTTTGTGTATTTTACTTCTAATTATAATAAAAACAATTATAATTGCGGAAATGGAAAAATAAAAGACATAGCAAGATTTTGTTAACGAGGAAACCGCAAATGCAAAAAAACCCCAGGACCTTGTCCAGAATTGAATACTCTCAGAAGTAAGCCGCTATACAAAATCTAAACCAACTTCGTATAGTTGAGACCAAGCAACTAAATCTATAGTTCACCTAGTTCCCTCAGTATACTGCGCCTCCAACTTGCAATAAGTCACGCACTTGGAACAATTCCTTTGGTTCGTATTCCAAACAGTAAAGGAACAACAAATCTGTTCGATAACAACTCTTTTCAAACAAGTGATATGAGTTTGACAAAAGGCTCTTCCGTTTATCCCAATAAACTCCTTTGTCAGGTTCTTAAATCAATCTATTCAACAACTACCGAAGTAATTGTTTAAACTATGCAATCAATATTATGAATCACAAAGAATTGTATTGATGTCGATCTACTCAACTAATCAATCCAATCTATCAAAACATAAACCGATTATAGTTGGATCCCTATCCGATCAAGTTTTGTGCACACCAAAGATTATGAACTCAAATAAGAAATCTTCTTTGTCTTCAAGTCTTCTTAGATCTTCAATAAATACTTGCACATAAACAACTTGAATCTCTTGTGATCAATCACTCACAGAACGGAGTCTGTTAACAATGGATTATCACAAGACGTCTTTAAATCTACAAATAGTCTAAAGATCCCCGTCGAAACTTCGATCTAGTTTGAGTGAATCTTATATCAGAAGAGAGGATTCTCAAGCATAAACAAACTAGGTGCAATTAAAGTTCAACAACCGTTAGTCAATCAAATCAATCGAAAACTAATAATAAACTGCAATTATCTAATTTCCCACCAACGGTACTCGTAGAGCTTCCCAATCCCAAAGAAGTCTTTAAAACGAGCGGTCGTAAGAGATTTCGCCTAATTAGGGTACTTTCCTCTCCGAATAGACGACTCCACCAGTAACAACACAACTAGGTAGTTTTGCTGGCTCTGAGGATTAGTTTGCTCTAAATGAAAACTTAGGTATTTATAGACCAAGGAAGTTTGTATACCAAGGAATTTCCAAAACCGAATATTCTCAAAGATATGCAATAAACCCAAAATCGGTTTTCATAATTCTCGCTGTCCAAATATTAACCGAAATCTCAGTAGAAAATCTCCAATTAGTAAATGCACATTAGTAATTTTTATTTTCTAAATATATGCATTTAATTGCTGGAAATTAAAAGCATATAAAACTAAAAACCTTAATTAAAAGATTCTCAATTTATTTCGATCCTGGATTCTCCTTTAGTTATTAAGGAATATCTTTGAACAATAATAATAGATAAGAATTACTTCACATGTTCAAAGTATATATGTCGACATCTTTACTTTGTAAATCATTTTTCATATATGGAATCTTGGAACCGATTTTCCATACTTCCAAACGAGTTTAGAATTGGTTCATCTGACTTCCAAGAACTATGTGATTGATTATACTATCAAATCACCATTAATGGGTTTCACGGTTCTAACAAAATACAAGGCTTCGGTTCTACCTCCATGTGGGTACTAGGATCGGTCACACTAGCTTTCCAGAAATTGGTTGACTAGGTACTAGGATCAGTTACCACATTATTATGGTATTTACTTGTGATCGGTTGCACAAGTTATAGGATCGGTTACCAATTACTAAGACTTGTTGTACCTCTTACAAGGATCGATTCCACATACTTGTGATCGGTTGCACCTCTTACTAGGATCGGTTCCCCAATGTCTATAGTTGGTCATACCAATTACAATATATCGATCATACCATCTCAGGTGATTACTTAAGATCGGTTTCACTAATAAAAGTCATACCAATACAATAGTCAGGCATTGTGAATAGTTTTACCAAGATACATAAATAAGTTATGAGTGGTTATACTAAACACACATATTGGTAATCCAAAGATTTGCTATGTATAAAAATACCAATAAGCCTAGCGATTTCCCTTTCAAATTCACAAAACAAGTTTATGAATTGTACTTCCTTTAAACGAATGTAAAATATTGTTTCCTAGGATTAAATCTTCACCCATACCCAAACATAATAATAATAGCATTCATATGATTATGTCGATGTCTTATATACGAAATTCAAAAGATAGACGTTATACTTCGTATTATAATTGAAAAGCGGGGGTCTAACAACCACACCCAATATTTCGCTTAGCAATCTGTATGGACAAACTCCAATATACTTTCTAGAGAATCAACTAGACAGTCAGACTCAATCTAGATAAAAAGTATATCAAAGAGTTTATATCTCAATATCTCGATTTGATCTTTACTCAAGCAAATAGAAATCTGCGAGTCTTTATCAAAGAGAGATAACTTGGATGGTACCAAAGACCAATATCCAAGTGTCAATCAATTTAAATCAACAACCCAAAAGGTCGAATATCCTAATTGATTGAACAACGCACAACCTGTGATATTTCAATTATATAAACAAATATAATACGGAATAGAAATAACATACGTAGACACGAAAAATTTGTTAACGAGGAAACCGTAAATGCGAGAAAACCCCGGACCTAGTCCAGATTGAACACACACTGTATTAAGCCGCTACAGACTCTAGCCTACTCCAAATTAACTTCGGTCTGGACTGTAGTTGAACCCCAATCAATCTCAAACTGATCCAAGGTACAGTTATGCTCATACGCCTCTGATCCCAGCAGGATGCTACGTACTTGATTCCCTTAGTTGATCTCACCCACAACTAAGAATTGCTACGACCCAAAGTCGAAGACTTTAATAAACAAATCTGTATCACACAGAAAAGTCTACATAATAGATAAATCCGTCTCCCACGAGTAAACCTATGAGTTTTGTTCCGTCTTTTGATAAATCAAGGTGAACAGGAACCAATCAATAACGCGGACTTATATTCCCGAAGAACAACCTAGTATTATTGATCACCTCACAATAATCTTAATCGACGCAGCGAAAAAAAATATTGCGGAATCACAAATGATGAGACGAAGTGTTTGTGATTTCTTTTCTATCTTGCCTATTGGAGATATAAATCTCAAGCCATTTATTTCAATTGTACTCGTACGATAGAAACAACAAGATCAGATCACACAACTACAAGAAAAGTAGTATAAGTCTAGCTTCACAATCCAAATGAAATCTTTAAGTCGTTAACCTGGTTTTAGAAGAAGAAAACCAAAGGTTAAAGGAGAATCAACTCTATCTTATCAAACTAGTATCACACGTAAAGTGTGGGGATTAGGTTTCCCAGTTGCTAGAGTTCTCCCTTATATAGTCTTTCAAATCAGGGTTTGCAATCAATGTTAGCTTGGTAACAAAGCATTCAATATTCACCGTTAGATGAAAACCTGATTAGATTCAAGCTAATATTTCTCAACCATTGGATCGAAAACTTAGCTTGTTACACACAAATGAAATGTTCAATTTTGGGTTTATGAACCGTACCCAAACATTAACATTTGTTGGCTCAACAATAGTCAACCAAATGGTTAGCCGTATGATCACTCTCATATCAACCATATTCTTCTTCACCATAACTAGTTCAAATGACTCAAATAAAATAGTTAGATAGTTGTTCAATTGCTTAGATCTTATGTAACTACACAAGACACAATCGAAGCAAAAACGGTTTGATTCACTCGAATCGGTTCATGAACTTTATAGCCACGGTTTTCAAAAGCATTCCTTAGTTTATATAAACATTAGTTCAAGAACAACCGGTTTTAGATATAACCTACTCAAGTTCGCGGACTGGTTTCGCGGACTTAAGCTCATGGAAGGAGTACACAAACTCCAGCAAAAATTCTCGGGTGAGAACTTCCGCCAGTTCGCGGACTTGGCTTGCGTCATTTCCATATCTCTTGATCAACAAAGTTTGCAAACTTTGGTTCAAGGAATAAGGACTTATACATATATGTGTTCCACAACAATGCTTATATCCTACCAATGGTTATGTAATCTAAACTCTCATTTCAATCATTGAAACATTCTCAGAGAACGTTATATAACCGTTATTCACAGACCATTTTTCGTCAGAGCAATTTCCAAAGTGATTGAAACATAACATGACTTTCGTCACTAGGTAAAGATGAATTCAGTTAAAGCGAAAGCTTACCAACACATATTTCGAGAAATAGATAGGCGAGTTAAACTCGGCTCGAAATAGCAAATGTGTATAATGAAAGTCTATATGTCTAAACGACTTTTGTCTCAAGAGTAGGAGATAGAGTAAATAGACTTTTGAGTGACAGATAAGTTCAAGTCTCCACATACCTTTTATCGATGAAGTTCCACCGGTTCCTCGAGTAGTCCTTCGTCTTGTATGATGATTGCCATGGAGTTCTTGAGCCAACTACACTTTCTATCCTAGTCCGAGACCTTTAGCTACATAGGCTAGAAATCAATACTTATAGTTTTGATCACTAACATTGACAAACATGCTTGAGATAGCAATGCATGCGAGTTCGACCGAGCAATGCTCTAACAATAATTCCTTAATACTATGTCTAACTAGAGTATAATCATTCACAGCTTCACAGTTATGTTTTCATTATGCACGACTTGAAAGATACGTTAGGAATGAAATAGTTCAAGTCAAATATTACTAGAGGAAGGATGATGTTGTCGATGTAGCTCTTTACTTCTTCACATTCTTCAAATCTTCACGTAATACTTGTAAGTCTCATATCCTAGTTACTTTCTAGCTAACCTATACGAAGTTGACTCTAGTAAATAATCAATCGACTCTTTAAATGAGTTTTGATTCACTAAAATATGATAACCAAACTTGACATACCAATGCTTGGTGGGTTCAACCGAGCTATGCTCTAACAGGTACGGATACCATTTAAACATAACCGAGTTCCGGAGTCCATAGAACTTTTGTAGTATGCGTACGGGTATGGATACCATTCAAACATAACCAAGTTACGGAGTTCACAGAAATTTTATAGTATGCTGGTATGGATACCAAACCGGTTCCGTAACTAACAATTATTTTCTAGTACGCGTACTGGTTTGCGTACCGATCCGGATTCACGAGTTCACAGACTTATAAAGGTGTGCATACTAATATGCGTACAAAAAATTTGTTTTTCGACATATAACTACCCCGTTACGTGTACTGAGCACATGTATTACGGCTTCAGACTTATAACAGTTTTCCCAGTTTGTAAGTCTTATATGTACATTGTCTTGCATCCGAATTTATAGTAGTTCTATATTTCTCTCTAAATCGAAACATTCCCGAATAACATTAATGACACATATCATTGTTCTGGGCTATTTTCGAATGATAATTCTTTAATCATGATTTTGATTGCGAACAATAAATTGTCCTTAATTAACCGAAATTCATCAAGTATGAACAAGCTTAGAAATCAAGATATAGTTTTGACAACTAAATTTGTAGATTAGAAATCAAGATATAGTTTTGACAACTAAATTTGACAACAAGCTTGAGATAGCAACACTTGTGATTCGACCGAGTAACACTCTAACACTTTTTCATAGACATAGATGGAAAAAATTTAATCTATTTCCTTTTTCCTCAATCTACGTGAAAACTCTGAAGCTCTCATCTAAAGTGAAACGGAGGGGGTATTGTTTTATGATTATATTGGAACATGCAAGTGAATACAGTGTCCTAAACCCTATTTTTATACCACTGTTCCATGCCTTGGTTTTCCAATTTTGTTAATCAAATACGGAATTTATATTTTCATATGTGGACATTTGTACAGGTGAATATGAGACATCACCCTCGAAGAATGAAGATCAACGAAGACATTTGGAGAACTTCATCAAAAAGGTATGTGAAGACTGAACCATTCTATTTTCCTCACTATCTTACCACTCTATCTATTTGAGACTATGTCGTATGACTTCTAGTAGATTTATATATTGTAAAGAAAATTTTTTGAGTCAAGCTTGTCTTGTTAAACATCTCGAAATATGATTGAAGCATTGGATGTTCAAACATCCCTAACAATATTAGTTTAAAACAAATTATTTTTCCAATTTTGCAAATCAAATACATAATGTATCTTTTCATATGTGGACATTTATACAGGTGTCATCATTACCCTTCTCAAAAAAAGAAAATAAAAAACGGGATGGAAAATGAACGGTGAGAATATTTTTGTCAATTTCAATGCAACAATGGTAGATACTATCGTCATCATGGATAGGACTCTTTGTGAGGAGATTAGCAGATTGGACTACTAATATCCTATGGGCTTAGACTTCAGCTCGGTGGCCTAATTATATGTTTTTTCTTAATTTATAATATTACCATGTAGCAACTACATGGTACACAAATATATATGTATTCCCAACCTGCTTCGTGTAAGTCAAACTTCCTGAAAAATACGTGTTGGTGGCAAGCCAAAAATAAAATATAAAATAATCATTTTATAGTTTGTTTTTGTTTTTTCGTGACGGCGAACCTTAAATAAAATAAAATATGTGTTTAATTTCGAGAATAAAATAAAATAATCATTTTATAGTCGGTTATTTCGTTCGTTTTTGTTTTATGAGTTTGTATGACATTTAACCGATGAAATGTGCCTAGGAGACGTGAATATATTTTTCGATAAATTCTGTACACGAATTTAACTTGAAGATATTGTAGCTTTAATTTGATCAAATATACATATGTAGACCCAATAGAACTAGTAACCAGAGTTCATCACCAAATCGATCAAAGTTAACGACACATGTTGGCAGCCTACATCGCTTCAAAAAAGCTCCAAGAAACGGGGTGGAAAATTCTTCAAAGTCCCTTATTGGATCTCCAAGAACCCACAAGGAACTTTCTTCACACTCACGCTCAAGAACCCACCAATTAAATTCTTCACACTTCCATATCAAGAATCAACTTTTGAAATTCTTCAACTTCTCTTCTTATAAATACTCATATACATTTCCCTCTCACTTCACTTCACCCCACAATTCAGTTATTTCTCTCATTCACTCACAATCTCTCATCTCAAGAACATCAATCAGGAAATATATAATGGCGAATAATAAGAATATTAAGGGCCAACATCAAGATCCGGTTGTGTTAACCGTGGTGAATACAAGCTATAATGAAACTATGGGTGATGTTGTTCATATAGTTCGTTTGAATTGGAATGGAGACGCAAGGGACGATCAGATACAAGTCACATTCACCTACAATCCTTCCTCATTTGGCAATTGGGTTAAGGAGGCATCTTCTCAAAGACTCTTCTCATTCTCCTTTAAGTCAGACAGAACATGCTCCTTCTTGAACACATATTGTATGCTAACAAGAGCATGGTGTTTGGATTCGAAGGAACCACTTTTCCTCCTAATGGCCTTATTTGGTAATTTATGATTATCTATTTATGATTATAGATAATTATAAATTGATAAATGATTTTGATATAATCATTTTTAAAATAAATTTTCCCAAACACATTTTTCAAATAATTGATTATCTTAAATGATGATTTCAAAAAAGAGAGGAAAAAACAGTTTACTGATTTCGCATTCTCGTAAGAGTCCATAAGTAACCTTGCGTATATTTCATAGAGAATATCTGAAGGTAAACCTATATCCATTAACTGCTCTCCAGGACATTCTTGAGCTTTAGTATTATCTTCTCTGATAGCAACACTTCTTCTTGGCATTATAAAACAGAATAGACCTGGAGGGTTACACATAACATAAATCAAACATGCCTATATTATCCAAACAAGAAAGTCCAAATCCCAAATCAACCTATATTATCCAAATTAACCCTAAGCAAGTCAATTCACAAGTAAAAGATATAACAAAATTTACAATAGTAGTAAAACATTTTTCAAGTATAGGGATTTGTTTAGTATTCCTATTATCTCTATGACAAGCCGACATTAAAACCCCAAAACATTAACACAAACCCTAGAAGAAATTCAAAAAGAAATAAACTAAACTAAAGTTCAAGAATTATGATAAAACAACACAATTATGATTCTGGAAAAGGTGAGGAGAGTCACCTTGGAAATTAAGATTCTTCAGAAAGTCGATAAATCTATTGGAGCACTTCAAACACATTCTCCATAAACCATAGAAAGACAGAAGTTTTATTGGAGAATCTTCTCCTTCGTTCCTTACAGAGGTATCATCTTCATGAGAAATTAACCGTGGCTCTGTTGAATTGAAGAATTAGTATCTATCTATTGTTAATCTAGCACGAATTTGAGATATCACATCTCTTGGGATACCCATTTCTCTCAACTCCCCTTGGTCTTCTGCATTCACAGATCCTTGTTTATCCATTACACTAGATCCTTGTATATCTTCATCTTTATCCAAATCCTTAACTGTATCCATTACGATTTCAAACTGCGCCAAAAAGAAATTAAGAAACAAAAAAATTCATATGAAGAATGGAGCAGATAATATTGTATCCATTAGGATTTTCCTCCTAATGGCCTTGTTTGGTAAAATTTATGATTATCTGATATACTCATTTTTAAAATAAATTTTCCCAAACACTTTTTTCAAATGATGATTTAAAAAGAGAGAGGAAAAAACAATGATCAAGGATTATTTTTTTAATCATGTGTTGTCTTTTTATCTCTCTCTTGATAGTTTAGAGAAAATAAGAAGAAGAAAAAATTCAATTTGAGTTTGTTAGAAAAAATAATTGATTATAATAAAATTTTCAAAACAACTTTTTTCTATTTATGGAAATAATAGATTTTTCCAATTATGATTAAAATAATCAATTATTATAATGGTTACCAAACACATATAAAATCCATTATAATTTGCATAATGGATTATGGACTGATAATCCATTGACTCTAATAAAAAAGTAAAAATCTCTCTCTATTTTCTCTCCGAAAAAATAAAACGAAAACCCTAAAACACTAATCGCCGCACTGCTCAGATCGGCTCCTTTGGAGCGTATCTGAGCAGATCAATCTCATCTCTAACCTTATTATCTTGTCCTTCTTCATCTCTGTAATTTTTTTAGTTTTTGGTTTGGGGTTTCTATCCAAAAAGCTTCTTCTGTTATTTGCTTTTTATGTTCTAGGTTATCAAGAGCTTGTTAATTAGGAATCGAGTTCTACTATTTAGGTTATGTACTCCAACAACCTCTAGTAGTCTTCCTCTTTTCTTAATTGAATCTAGTTTTTAGTTTAAATCTTTTTCTTATTTCTTTTTTTTCTTTTAATTTTTGTGTTCTCTTGATTGGGTTTCTCTTTTACCGTTGTAACTTAAATTCACAAAAGTTTGATGTTTAAAGAGGTTTCTTATAAAGGGTTGATTTTTTCATCAAATATTTTTCAAGATATTGCTGGTTTTCAATCAAGCAGAACTAAAGATTCACATCAGAGTCCACTTCAACCTCAGGTCCTCATCATCAAGCTTCGGGCAGCCGGCAGCAACAGTAAAGATTATCTCTAGTCATCGTGACTATGTTACAGAATCACACTCCCACAACAACATGTTTTCTAAAGACACGGACACAAACACAAGCTTCTACAAAGACACCTAAGACACCAAGACCGATTTCGATGCCGATCCAGACCTTTCCAGACCGATTCAGCCAGGTTACTACCAGGTTATGCATACCTATGTCACCTGTTTTACTATGAGTCTGAAAAAAAACCTTGAGAAACGGTTGGATTTTTTGATCCTGACATCTCTAATGATTTTGGAGTTGTTATATGGTTTGGATGTAATTAATTTGTTCCAACCAGGTCCGTTTAAACTTGTTTTGTTACAGCTGGATTGGTTAGGAATGATAGGAATTGGTTATCAAATTGGGTCTCGGGACTATGGCTTTAAGTGGTTTGGATGTCAATGTAGTCTGTTTTAACTTATTGTAACTGTTGGATACTTTCGAGTCAGTCCTGTAAATACTTCTGATCTTGAATCATACTTTTATGATGAATACAATTGAGGCTTGCCTCTTTTTCGGAAGAAAAAAAAAGACTGATAATCCATTAAAATAATAGTTACCAAACAGCCTCAATGTATCTGAATTTTTACTAGATAAACAGAACTCTTTCTATGGAACGAATATGGTGGGCGACTATATAAGAGATACACTCAGTCACAAATATGGTCTGTCTTTCGGAAGTAACATCAACTATCTCACAAAAGTCGAGGTCTCTCAAAAGATATCCAGTGATCAACAGCTCCGGGAATGTGAATTGGTCAACAAATTGCATGTAAGAAAATCCAAGTGGGGGACTGCTGTATTAGGAGAGGATGTTGTTAAATATGTTGCGCTTGAGACTTACTTTGTCTACAAGATGATGATGTAAACAAAATGCATGGGTGGGAGAGCTGCGTTATCATTTTGTCTGTTTGTTTAAGTTTTTTTTTAAACTGTGTGTCTGTGTCCAATGAATATATTGAGTCTTGGCTATGGTCGGAGGCCAAGAGTTATTACCACTCAAACTTGTTCTCATTGGTTTTCGGATTTTGAAAGGAGAAAAAATTGTGTTGCACTGTTGCTTTGCTTAATCGATAAATAATACATGGCCATGGTTGCTTACTTTTTAACAATAGGAGAATGAACCCATAGAGCAGCAATCAAAAGTTAAAACTATTATTCAATTGAATCACCAAACGACGCATACAAACATAGATAACAAAAATAAAAAAGATCCTACGGAACTTAAATCGAAACTGTCGAGATATGCTGCTAACGGTTATGTCTTCTAGCTTGGGCTGATGATCTCTCGAATAACAAGTTCAATAAGTTCGAGCAATAAAGCAGTTCTGTCAGTTAAAGGTGATGAACGAATAGATCTGATCGAAACCCATTCTCGCAAGTAGAACCCTCGGACCATCCATGCATCTCTCGATCGCCAAATCCAAAGCATCATAATAAGACTTTGCCAGTGCATAATTCAAAATCTTGTTGAAACTTTGAAGCATAGTTTCGATGACATGAAGTCAATCGAACTTTCACTACAGTATCGTTTTCGATCGCCTTAGTTAAAACACGAACTGAAGAGAGAACCAAGAAATTCTATTTCGCTGACTTTGAGGACTTGGCACCTGGAAGCTTGATAGGTTTGCGTATTTATTTGTTTCGGTACTCTCTATAGGAGTTGGACTGGCATGATGATTTTGCTTGATAACGCAACCCGTTCGGAGCACTTCTCTATCTGTTCCTATTTTTTTACTATCTTAAAAAGAACAACTAGTGTGCCTAATTGTGTTTTATTTTCTCCATGCACCTACTTTTACTCTACCGCATGTGTTTATATGGGTTATATTAGCATTAGCATGGTAACAAAAATCTTCTACAAAATTTTCGAGGATTTGGTTTCCTATTTTAACCTTCGTGAGCGAATTAAATACAAATAGTACGTCTTCTTTACTATCATGATTTCCATATGTGGGAATGAATTTAAGATTTCCATACTTGGGGGTATCAAGATTTCTTAGCCATATAAATAGAGACATACGCATACATCTGTGTATTACTCAGCATTAAGAGCTCTCATTCTTTATTTTCTCTCAACCCTGTTTTCTTATTTCTATAGCACATTATCATCAAGATCTTCATTTATTCATTATCAAAGCTCCGGTTTGTCCATTCTCTTTCTTAATATAATTTCGGTGGCTTTCCTAGCAAATAAATATAGGTATGCACTCAATACAATTTTCTTTTTTCATTTTTATTTGTTTGCTTGTAGATTTTGTTATACACATGTGTTATTTGTTCACTTGTAGATTTTGTTATACACATGTGATATAGCCGATCGATCCATCTCTAGATGGATTGGACGCGGGTAGATTTTTGGAACCCTTTTCACCAGTTGGAACATCACCTCCGGTTAGATATCCAATTCCAAGGACAATGGTGTCATTATATATACTCTAGGAAATTGGTAAGGTAACATATATAATTTTATATTAATTAATTAGGTCTTGGTCCAAGTCTCTCTTCAAAAAACTTTGTTCCCCATTTTACCATTCTTTCCCTTGGTCTCTTTGGTATATATATATACTTTTTTTTTAAGTAGGGCTTAGTCTCCGTAAAATGGATTATTGCTTCAAAAAAAAAAAAATCATGTATTATATAAGAAGTCCTTAAGCATTTTATTATGTTTTAGTTACTTAAGTAGTCACATTTTTTTTTTAATATTTACGTATTTAATGTTTTATGCAATGATTAATCGACTGAATGGAATCATGTACATAACAGAATCAGATTTTATTTAAATACTAATAATAGATTATGAAATTATGCACATAAAGTAATACAATAATATGAAAGACTAACGGCTTAAGGACTTTTGTTCTCTTCCAACTTTCAGATTGATGGAACATATCAACATTTTCACGAGGATATCTGATGAAGTAGATGAGCTGGCCTTGGCCTATTTGGAAGCCCGAGACCCAACATTGGTTAAGTTGCAGAAATAGAGTTTTATTCCGGGAGAAGTTTGTTAGTCAATAACTTTTATTTCGCGTTTTTAGAGTTTACATGTTTATCTTGTTTAAGTTTATCCTTATCTTTCTTAGTTTACAAGTTTAGGATTCTATTTAAGCTTATGAACCTATGTTTAATCGGTAGCTCTTATAAATAAAGAAGAAAAGATTAAAACTCAACAGAGTTTATATGTTCAGTTTTTGTTTCAATCTATAAGCCTGCATCAGTTTTGGCGCTAGAAACTAATCACGTCCATGGCTCGAGGAAGAGGAGGCGGACGTCGAATGGCTACTCGTGCTAATCCCCATGAAGAGGAGGTGATACAGTCTGAGAGGATTACGGAACTTGAACAACAGGTTCAAGTGCTCACCCGTCAGTTGGCTGTTATGCAGGAACAACAAGAGCACCGTCAACATCTAAATCAACAAGAAGAAGAGGATGATGATGATGAGGAAGACATGTATAATGTCTTCGCTGGTAGCGTGGTGGAAAGTCAACACACTGCATATCAATACCGTGGTTCCAGGAATTGGGAATCAGGATTGAAAGTTGATATTCCTGACTTTAATGGTAGCTCGCATCCAGATGAATTGATTGATTGGATTTGTGATGTGGAAGAAGTCCTGGAGTTTAAAAGGGTTCCAGAAGATCTAAGGGTCTCATTAGTAGCAACGAGGTTCCGTGGAACGGCTGCATCGTGGTGGCAGCAGTTGAAATCTCACCGGCAAAGACAAGGTAAAACGAAGATTGATTCTTGGGAAAAGGTTAAGAAACATCTGCGTTCTGCTTTCCTTCCTTTTAATTATACGAGGGAGTTGGCTCAACGAACTCAATGATTGAGTCAAGCTGGGGGGCCTATTGATGACTACACTAAAGAGTTTTATCAGCTGGCATCCAGATCTGCTCAAAAGGAAAGTGATGAATAAATGGTTACCCGATATATCGGTTGCCTCGATCAGCACTATCAAGACACTTTAGGTTTGTTTAACCATTGGAATGTGTTAGAGGCACATCAGCGGGCTCTTAGTCTTGAAAGACAAGCATCTCATCGCAGCGGAAGACATACTGTGCCTTATGAGAATATGGCAAGTCCATTTCCTCCTGTTGTCTCTGCTAGTCAGCAACAACGGAGTAGTCAACCAAAAGCCAAAGGCGAGTTGAAGTGCTACAAATGTGGTGATGCTGGTCATTTTGCGAATGAATGCAAAAAGGTAGCTCGCCCCGAGACAGTACGTCCTGGTGGTACTGGAGGAAAAAATCTGTTCATTGAAGATGTTGGAGAAAGTCATGTCCAGGAAATTACCGGGCAACCTATATTTGACAAGGAAGAATGCGAGATAGAAGAACTCTCTGGTGATGTCGGGCCACTATTGCTCCTTGGAGGGTCTGGGTACGATTGCGGTGGCATTGATATTTCCTACACTAAGAGGTCAATGGTAGTACAAAGGGCTTTCTTCACTCCTAAAGAAGAAGACAATGATCGCTGGCTACGCAACAACATATTCCATTCAACTTGCACCATTGAAGGTAAAATCGGCCACTTTGTTATTGATGGTGGAAGTTGTGAGAATGTTATTTCCGCAGAAGTTGTGAACAAGCTCCGTCTTAGTACTAAAGAACACAGTAAGCCGTACAAGCTTTCATGGCTTAAACGGGGAACTGAGGTAAGTGTTTCTAGGCAATGCTTGGTTCAGTTTTCAATTGGTTCTACTTACCGCAATAAAGCTTGGTGTGATGTAGTACCTATGGATGCTTGTCATCTCTTGTTGGGGAGACCTTGGAAGTTTGATTGACATGTTTCTCATGATGGGAGAAAGAACACTTATTCGTTTGTGTTTGATGCTAAACGTATTATATTATTACCCAAAAAGGATATGTCTTTCAACCGCATGCCAACCTTGTTAACGATGCAGCAGTTCGAAGAAGAAATGAAGGAGTTAGATGTCGTATATATTCTAATGGGGATGGACTGTGGTAGTGATTTCGATGCTCCAGATGCGGTTAAGCCACTGTTAAATGAATTTAAAGATGTCTTCCCAACTGACCTGCCTGAAGGACTCCCACCGTTACGTGACATTCAACATCAGATGGATTTGGTTCCTGGTTTTTCCTCACCAAATCGTCCTCATTACCGTATGAGCCCAAAAGAACACGAAGAGCTGCAACGACAAGTTATGGAGTTATTAGCAAAAGGATTTATCCGGGAGATCTTAAGTCCTTGTGCTATTCCGACATTACTTACACCGAAGAAAGATGGCAGTTGGCGGATGTGTGTAGACAGTCGGGCAATCAATAAGATAACAATTAAGTATCGCTTCCCAATTCCTCGTCTTGATGACTTATTGGATCAATTACATGGAGCTGCAATCTTTAGCAAGCTGGATCTGAGGAGTGGCTTTCATCAGATACGCATCAAGCTTGGGGATGAATGGAAGACCGCATTCAAGACGCGAGAAGGATTATATGAGTGGTTGGTAATGCCTTTCGGTTTATCAAATGCCCCTAGCATATTTATGCGAGTAATGAATCAGGTACTAAAACCATTTATTGGAAGGTGTGTTGTTGTCTATTTTGATGATATACTTGTGTATATCGGTGATTTTGAGACTCATCTAACTCACTTGAGGGAGGTACTTACGGCGTTGCGTAGTGAAAAGTTGTACGCAACAACCAAAAATGCTCTTTTTGTACAGACAAGGTTCTTTTTTTTTTTGGTTATGTGATTACCATAGAAGGAAACAGGGTTGACGAGAGTAAGGTTGATGCACTGAAAAGCTGGCCTAGTCCTTCCACCCTAACTGAAGTTCGAAGTTTCCATGGTTTTGCGTCTTTTTATAGGCGTTTTATAAAAGATTTCAGTATCATAATGGCTCCCATTACAAATTGTTTAAAAGGTGGTCGTTTTACTTGGAGTGAAGGCGCGAAATAAAAGTTACTGACTAACAAACTTCTCCCGGAATAAAACTCTATTTCTGCAACTTAACTAATGTTGGGTCTCGGGATTCCAAATAGGCCAAGGCAAGCTCTTCTACTTCATCCATAATGAATTTGTTCTTTATATTGACCATGATGCACTGAAGTATATTGGCCAGAAAAACTCCATCCGACCAAGACATTCTCGATGGTCTAACTATTTGGAGGAATTCACTTTTGTACTAAAGCATAAGTCAGGTGCCCGGAATCGAGTTGTTGATGCATTAAGTCGACGTAGATCGCTTCTTACCACACTCAGCCCTCATGTACTTGGTTTTGAGTCTTTACGGGATTCACTTGATGATGATCCATATTTTTCCCCAATCATGGTGGCGGTGCAGAACAAGCAGCGTAAGGATTTTATCATCCAGTAAGGTTTTTTGTTCAAAGGAAATCGTCTGTGCGTCCCAGATGGCAGTCTGCGGTACAAGATTGTTAAGGAATTGCATAGCGAAGGACATTTTTGTCGGGATAAGACATTACTTCTTGTATCAAACTCTTATTTCTGGCCAGGTTTAACTAAATAAGTTGAAAGATTTGTCCGGCGTTGCCATATTTGTCAAGTTTCCAAAGGGGTTGCGACAAACGCAGGTTTGTACATGCCATTACATGTCCCCAAAACACCTTGGACTGATATTAGTATGGATTTTGTCCTTAGTTTGCCTAGAACTCAGCGGGGAATGGATTCAATCTTCTTCGTGGTTGATAGGTTCTCGAAGATGGCACACTTCATTGTCTGCAAGAGGACAACGGATGCGGTAAATGTTGCTCAACTATTCTTTACAGATGTGTACCGGTTACATGGGTTGCCCTCCTCTATTGTTTCTGATGGGGATACACGGTTCTTAAGCCATTTTTGGCGAAGTTAAAATGTTGAGAACCAGTCTGAACTTTAGTACTGCATACCATCCACAAACAGACGGGCAAACTGAAGTTGTTAATCGTTCACTAGGTAATCTCTTGCGAAGTCTAGTTGGAGCTAACACAAAGTCATGGGATCAACAATTATTTCCAGCTGAATTCGCTTTCAACAGGTCAGTTAATCGCAGCACTGGATTTACCCTTTTTATATTGTGTATGGATATAATCCTAGATCAGCGCTAGAGATGGCGTCTATCCCTGATTTAAAGAAGTTCCCAGAAAAGGTTACCAATGTTGTCACTCAACTTCAGGAGATTCATGCTACTGTGCACAAAACACTAGTTGAGACTAATGAGAAGTATAAAGCGGCAGTTGACCGAACTCGTCGTTTAGTAGAGTTTGATGTTGGTGATTATGTTTGGGCTGTTTTAGCAAAGGATCGCTTCTCTGCTGGTGAATACAACAAGCTAGGCCCTCGCAATATTGGACCCTTGGAAGTGCTGGAAAAGATCAATCCCAATGCATATCGTCTCCGACTACCAAGTCATTTGAAGACTGCGGATGTGTTCAACGTCAAGCACCTCATTCCTTACTATGGTGATAATTCAGAAGATGAGCAGAAAAATTCAGAGACGAATTTTCTTTGCGCTGGGGAGAATGATGAAGTAGAAGAGCTGGCCTTGGCCTATTTGGAAGCCCGAGACCCAACATTGGTTAAGTTGCAGAAATAGAGTTTTATTCCGGGAGAAGTTTGTTAGTCAGTAACTTTTATTTCGCGTTTTTAGAGTTTACATGTTTATCTTGTTTAAGTTTATCCTTATCTTTTCTTAGTTTACAAGTTTAGGATTCTATTTAAGCTTATGAACCTATGTTTAATCGGTAGCTTTTATGAATAAAGAAGAAAAGATTAAAACTCAACAGAGTTTATATGTTCAGTTTCTGTTTCAATCTATAAGCCTGCATCAATATCATATCAAAAATTCTTTCTCACGTTACTCCTACTGAATCCCTCTTAAACTGCAAACTAGTATGCAAACAATGGCGCAAGCTCCTTGGTCATACAAATATGGGTCTACTTTTCTCTGTTGCCACTTTTGAAGATCATGCAGGATGTGCTCAACTTTACTATGCAGATTTAGATGACATTTGGAACTCTGATCCTGATAAGTTTTGTTACATTATAAGTACAACTAAGATCAACCATACCCCAATTGACGCAAGAGCGGATGGAATGATCATTGTTGGTTCTTGCAATGGTTTGGTTTGTTTTGCTATGACCCATAACATTCTTGGCCCTTTCGGGGATCCAATCTATATATTTAATCCAGTTACAAGAGAATATGTAGACCTTCCAAGATTTGAACAAGCAAAAGGTGACATTGTGAGTTGATTTGGTTACCTTCATTCGACGAAGGAGTACAAATTTATAAGAATCTTGTATCCAGACAAGATCTATAACTCTAACGTCAGTATCGTAGGTTGGGTCCAAGTATACACTCTTGGCAAGAGCAATACTAGTGGCTACTGGAGAAATTTAACAACGATATCTGACTCATTATACTTATCAGGTGTTTTTGTAAACGGATCACTTCACGGGAAATAACAGGACAACCACAAGATCGTGGCTTTTGATCTGACTGGAGAAGAATTCAGAGTACTACCACCACCACCGCTATGTATCCGTTATGGGGGAAAAGATATGGAATATCAGCTGATTTCCATGGGAAGGTATTTGTGTTTCATTGAACAAGTGTGCGGCGAATATGTGAACATATGGTCGTTTAAAAACAAGAATCATCAGCCACAATACAATGAAACTAGTATTTATGATGCCAATTTTAGCTCTTGGAGTTGGATGAAGGAGTTCAGCATACAACGGGAAATAAATGCCCTGTTATTATCATCCTTTCGCGATTACGGATGATGATGATATTTTGTTGTGGTATGATGGATCTCTTTGTTGTTACGATACTAAAAGCAACACTTTATGTTAGAGCACTGCTCGATCGAACTCGCAAGCGTTGCTATCTCAAGCTTGTTTGTCAATGTTAATGATCAAAACTATAAGTCTTGGTTTCTAGTCTACTTATAGTGATGTCTCGGACTAGGATAGATTGTGTAGTTGAGCATTAGACTTCACGACGTTCATCAATTGAAGACGAAAAACTACTAAGAAGAGCTTGTGGAACTTCATCAACAAAAGGTATGTGGAGACTAAAACTCATCTATCACTTGGAAAATCTATTTCTACTATATCTCATATATTAAGACAAAAGTCGTATTACTATATAATTGTATATTATGCACATTTAAGATTTCTAGTTGAGTTTAACTCGCTTACATATTTCTCAAATATGTGTTGGTAAGCTTTCGCTTCAACCAAGTTCATCTTATATTCTTGATGAAAGTCAAAAGATGATCATGTGAAAATCGCCGAGTAACATCTTACATGGTTTGTGTGATACAATCATTTGGTGTAGACTTGGAATGTTTCGTTATGATTATTTCAATAACTTGAAAATTGCTTTGATGCTAATAGTGTGTGAAAACGGCTATTGTCATCCTCTAAGAAAGTTTCAATGATTGAAATAGAGTTTAGAATACTTAACCATCGTTGGATTATAAACATAGTGTGCATTCTTGCATGTATGTGATCCATGGCCGGAACTAAAGTATGCATACCCGTATGCGTACTTGTAGTTGTGAAATTCCGTGTACCAAGTACACATACCGGTGCGCATACATGCGTAAGGTATAGGCCCAGGAATTTCTGCTGGGTTTTGGAAGTGTACTTAAGTATGCGTACCCGTTCGCATAGTGGCGAACCCAAACTCAGACCGGCTACTTAGGTATGCGTACACGTATGCATACTTGAGTGGTTAAAGTTCAAAAATCGGTTGGCTCATGAACTAATACATTTATATATTAAGGAACGCTTTCTTTGCAAACCGTGGCTATGATGTTCATGAATTGATTCGAGTGAATCAAACCGATTTTGCTTCAATTGTGTTCTTGAACAACTCTTTAACTAGTTTCATTTGAGTCATTTGAACTAGTTATGGTTAAGATGAATAAGGATGATATGAGAGTGTTCATATAGCTAACCTTGGTTAACTACTGTTGAGCCAACATGGTGTACACGCTTAGGTACGGTTACTCAAACCTAAATGAAGGAACATTTCATTTGTGTATAACAAGCTAAATTCGATCTAACGGTTGAAATATATTAGCTTGAATCTAATCAGGTTTTCATCTAACGGTGAATATTGAATGCTTTGTTACCAAGGTAACTTAGATTGCAAACCCTGATTTGAAAACTATATAAAGGAGAACTCTAGCAATTGGAAACCTAATCCCCACACCTTCTATGTGATACTAGTTGTATAAGCTAGAGTCGATTCTCCTTTAACCTTAGGTTTTTCACGAAACCCTATAGGTTAACGACTTAGAGACTTCATTGGGATTGTGAAGCCAGACCCAACTATTTTTTCTGTAGTTGCGTGTTCTAATCTTACTTCTTCTATTGTGATTGAGTATTATCTTTGCTAAGATTTGCTTGAGATTTATCTCCGATAGGTAAGATTAAATGTAGTCACAAACATCTTCGTCACATCGTTTGTGATTCCACAATATCTTGTTTCGCCACCATACTGTTAGAGCACTGCTCAGTCGAACTCGTAAGCGTTGCTATCTCAAGCTTGTTTGTCAAGTTTAATTGCCAAAACTATAAGTCTTGATTTCTAGTCTACTTATAGCTAAGTCTCGGACTATGATAGAAAGTGTAGTTAAGCTCTAGACACCACGGCGTTCATCATGCAAAGACGAAGAACTACTCAAGGATCTGGTGGAACTTCATCGACTAAAAGGTATGTGGACTTGAACTTATGTATCACTCAAAAGTCTATCTACTCTATCTCCTATCTTGAGACAAAAGTTGTATTGCTATATAGACTTCGATTATACACATTTTCTATTTCGATCCAAGTCTATCTCGCTTATCTATTTCTCGAAATATGTGTTGGTAAGCTTTCGCTTTGGCCAAGTTCATCTTTACAAATGACGAAAGTCATGTTGATTATTTCAATATCTTGAAAATTGATTTGATGAAAAATAGTGTGTGAATAACCTCTATTTAACATCCTCTAAGAATGTTTCAATGATTGAAATTAGAGTTTAGAATATATAACCTGGAATGGATATAAACATTGTATGTGAATTCATACTTGTGTAAGTCCAAAATCCTTGAACTAAAGTATGTGTACTTTACTGGTTCAGGATGTCCGGAAGCTAAGTTCGCGTACCCGTACGCGTACTTCCGGAAGTTCACATCCCGTGAATTTCTGCTGGAGTTTGTGAACTGAAAGCAAACTCAATCCGGGTACTTAAGTATGCGCACATGTATGCATACTTGAGTGGGTTATTTTCTAAAAACGGTTTATTCGTGAACTAAGACATATATAAACTAAGGAATGCATATTTGCAAACCGTGGCTATAATGTTCATGAATCGATTCAAGTGAATCAAAATCGTTTTTGCTTCGATTGTGTCTTAAAGACTTCTATGAGATCTAAGCAATTGAACAACTCTCTAACTAGTTCTTTTGAGTCATTTGAACTAGTTATGGTGAAGATGAATAAGGTTGATATGAAAGTGCTCATATGGCTAACCATTGGTTAACTACTGTTGAACCAACTAGGTGTACACGTTTAGGTACGGTTACACAAACCTAAATGAACGTGCATTTCATTTGTGTATAACAAGCTAAGTTCGATCTAACGCTTGAAAGATATTAGCTTGAATGTAATCAGGTTTTCATCTAACGGTGAATATTGAATGCTTTGTTACCAAGGTAACTTAGATTGCAAACCCTGATTTGGAGACTATATAAAGGAGAACTCTAGCAACTGAGAAACCTAATCCCCACACCTCTTGTGTGATACTAGTTGTATAATCTATAATCGATTCTCCTTTAACCTTAGGTTTCTACCGAGACCCTGTAGGTTAACGACTTGAAGACTTCATTGGGATTGTGAAGCCAGACCCAACTATTTTCTCTGTAATTGCGTGATCTGATCTTGCTGTTTCTATCGTGATTGAGTGCAATCGTAAGATTGGCTTGAGATTAATTTCTCCGATAGGAAAGATTGAAAAGTAGTCACAAACATCTTAGTATCATCGTTTGTGATTCCACAATAGCTTGTTTCGCTAGTCGATTAAGATTATTGTGTGGTGATTCCGACGTTGTATGAGAAGGTTACGAGCAAAATCAATGATTAAGCCCGTCGGTTCCCTGAAACTGGCAGGCTTTGGAATCGTGAAGGGCAGCCCCTATCCTAACACCGGGTGCTAATAACAACCCAATTCACTAACTAGTCGAGATTACACTGAAGACACAAACTTCAGTCTTGATTTCTAGTCGTTCCAGAGAGTGATTCACGGCGGCAATGGTTCTCAAATGAGAACAATAGAGAGGGGGATTTGAGAGTCTCATCTGAAGCCAAGATCGGGGGTTTTTCTGGCTGTATCTCTGTGCCGGGAAATTAAGGGAACTGATGCTGTTACTTTCCATCTTGTGGGAATGTTTTGAGGGAATTTGATTGATTTAAGAGGCAAAGGAAAGATGGGTTTGGACAGAATTCAAGTATAAGAAGGATACAAAGCTCAGGGTATTGAAATTGTGGAAGTTCTGGGTTTAGTTCAACCAAGAAATCCAGGGAGAAGACTTGAGTTGCTGCCATCAATTGTTGAAGATGAATGAAGGAGATTAGTAAGCTTATATGCGGCTGATGAATGATTTGAATGAATGGGTTTGTGTTCGAAATGTCAAATGCAATGCAGGGAAGGAGCAGTGAGCTTTAGAGTCACCCAGCAAGCTTAGAACGGAATTACTAGTATCTGGCACACAATGTGCTTGTAAAAAGTCCTGAGTGACCAGCCTTTCCATTGTTGCTGCTCTAGCCATGGGTGCTGTGTATGGTGACCATTTGTTGAAGCTGCAGTGATGTGGCTTCCATGGTTACGTGAGTGATGGCATTAATGATTCGAGTAGGGAGCCAGGGAAGATGATCAATTTGTTGCACCGTGGCTATGATGGAGAAGAATGGACTGTCTGCTGTGAAGGTTGCTGCCATTGGCAATTATGGAGTTGGGAACTGAGTCGAACTGCAGCCAATGCCGATATGATGCTGTTGAAGTGTTGCTGCCATATTGGTGGACTGTGGTGATATTGGCAGCTATGTATATGAATGATGAAGACTTCAGGGTTTCGTTTTCCGCCGTCGATTGAAGACTGAGAGGAAGTCGAGTTTAAGACGAGAATGGGGAGAGATGCCAGCAACTAATGGCTGGGTTAAGTTTTTAAAGCTCGAGAAGAAATGGTGATGTTCATCGTCATCAGCAATGGAAAGAGTCAGCTGGGACTGTGGCGGCTTATCGGATGGTCATGGGTTTGCTGAGAAGAGACGGAGTTTGCTGATTGAAAAATGCTCGAACGAGTTGGAGGCTATGATCGCTGCTGCGTAATTGAGCTGATGTGAACTGAGCAGAGAATGATACAAAGAGCTATGGACTGAGCTTGGAAGTGGATTGAAGCTGCAATGGGTGAATGAACTGAAGTACATTGCGGTAATGGTTGTGCAGCTCAGTGAGTAAAGCTCAAATTGAGCTGTGCTGCTATGAGATGGAGCTGCAGCTGTGAGGGATGTCTGACAGGTCAAGGTTTGCTGGCAGTGAATGGTCGAGGCACTATGAAGTCAGATGGATTTGATTGGGTTTGATGGGTCTGTAATTCAGACTTGGATGGAGCTGTTGGTGTTGAGTGGTAGGTAATGGGTTCTGCCAAAGCTACAGGTGATGGGATTGGCAAGTGAGAGTAATGCAGTTGGCTGTGATGTTACAAGTTGAGCAGGTGTTTGGCTGAATTTGCGAAGGGAACTAGTGCAGAGCTGAGATTACAGGGTTGATAGTTCTGGCAGTGAGTTATCCAGATTGTTGTTGGTGTTGGAGCATGATGCATTTGTGGCGAAAAGAAAGAGCAGTGAATGGCAGTGGTGATATTGATTTCCTGGTGCTGTTATTGCAGCAGCTGAGTACAAGATGCTTGTGAATTGCATCTGGAACTGGAAATGGTGTTGAGTTAGCATTGGTACTGCGGGGAATGAGCTGAATGTACGAGCAATTGCAGGTAATGGTGAATTTGCAAGTGAACTCGAAATTGCATAATGTGTTGCAGCCGAAAGCGGCTCGGTCATGAGATGTTGATGCTATTTATGGTGAAATGTTCCGGTGTGCTGGCTATGACCTAGATGGAGGTGCAATGATTAGTTGCGGACGCAGTTCAAGGAGTGAGTTACAAAGGGGAGCAATTCTGAAGATGTTGTTGATGAGAGTTTGAAATGAAATGTTGGTGCAATGCATTCGCAGAAATTGTGCGAAAACGAGTGAAAATGGAGCGCCGGTGAGCATAGTTCCGTGTGAGTCGGATTCCGTAACTTGAAGCATGAATCGCAATATTTCAGTGAATCGCGAGGGGGTATGAGTCGGATACAAAGAGTTGGCCGCCGGACGTATGAGCTACGAGTCACGCTTTTGGGTGCGTTTTCGCAAGAACAAGGAATTGGCTTAGATGGTATTTTGTGAATGTTTGAATTGCAGGGAAGTAAAGTTGAGCTACTGGGAGTATGCACTAGCTAGTGACAGTTTCTGATGATAGAACTGGCCTGAGACGATTTTCCGGCGACGGATTCCGGCGACCGGTGACCGGATTCCGGTGATGACGTCAGCAATCCGGTGACCCGTTTTGAACCCAAAAATTTTAGAGACTTATTTTCCACACATGGGCTTGGTGGACCACTTGGAGATGGGTTTTGAGAAAACCTACATATAAATAGAAAAGTCTTTCTCAAACCTAGAGATATCTCCATTGGGGAGACTTCTACTTGTTGTCTAGGGTTTCACATGATAGTTTTCTTCTTTGCTTTCTATGATGATTTCCAAAAACACAAGTAACTAAGTTTTTATTATTGGTTGAAGATGTAGTTGGATTTTGCAACCAAGTTATGATTTTTATGAATTAGTTTTCTCTCAATATTATCGTATGATTTCTACGGGTTACAATAATTGCATGATTGATGGATTGCAATATGATTGAATGTTTGTTTAGTTAAGTCTAGAATTGATTGAACTCACATCCATATCTATAGCTATTTTAGGGTTTTCATCGAGCGATAACCTTGAATATGAGTAGCATGATATGATGCTAGGTTGTAGTGATACATCCTTGTATTCATATGTAGAAATTGACCTTTGTCCGAATTGTTTGCGCAATGTATTACAATTGCATTGATTAGCCTATTTCTGAAACTTAATGCTCCTAGGAATTGAACTTGATTAGCGCAAGGCGTTAGGTTATTCTTTAGGTAGATTTCACATACGCAGCTCTAATGTGTGTGTTGATAACTTAAGAAATTTACTTTGAGTATTCTTGCAATAAGGTATTCTATGGCTTTTGATGATAGCGAGATTAAATACGAATTCTATTCATATATTCATAAACTTGTTTACAATTGAAGATGAAACCTTTATCCAATATTTTCACCTCATTGATTTGCGTACTTTATTTGCTTTTTGTTTATTTTTATTTACACAATTAGAAATTCTTCCGGGTGTTTTATATAGGAAACCATAACAATTTGACAACCTAGACCTCTTTGTGGGAACGATCCTTTCTTGCCCTTGCTATATTTATATTTTGAGTAGTAAGAAAGTGTAATTTCTTTTTGACGCTTACGACCGCGATCAAATTTTGGCGCCGCTGCCGGGGAGGCAGCGGTTGTTAATTGTTTTTGGTTTCTTATTTTTGTATTTAGTTTTGTTTTACTTTTTCTTATTCTTTGGTTCTTATTCGAGTTTTAAGAATCTCGTTTCAGGTACCAATTGCTATGGACGGAGCATATTGGAGCAATCAATAGGGCTTTCAACCTCAACAACATGAAAACTATCACCCTTATGGGGAATACAATCAAAACCAATCCTTTGGTTATGGTCAATATTCCACGTACCCTTTTAGTTGTTCTCATACATTCCAACCTTCTTACGGTGGGTATGTAAGTGAGCAACCACAAGGAGGGGAGACTAGTTGTACTCCTAATAATTTTTCCTCTAGTTTGGTAGATGAAATGCAACAATTTATGGACAGCATGGAGTCAATTCGTAGACAACCAAGCGTGGAACCAATTTCATCGACCGAATGTGCTCATAGTATGTTTGGACCAATTTCTGATCGTAGTTATGATCATCCGCCCATTCAAAGGGAATATAATTGGCCTAACAATACTGAAGTAAGTAATTCTACTTTTTCTTTGTCGAATGAGCTTTACAAACAAATGGAACACTATATTCAGAATTTGGATGGAACACTCCAAGAGCTTCAAAAGGGTGTTTCCACTTTAAGACAGGGTATTGAAGAATACAAGGAGGAAATGAATAGTTATGTTGAAAAAGGCGAACCTTCGGGGACTTTTGTTGATATTTGTGTAGTTAACTCAACTCTTGATCGTAATAATGATCATTCACCTATTCAAAAGGATGAGTTCGAGATTAGCAACACTAAATTCAGCGAGGACCAATGTTATGATGACTATGATAGTGATGATGATTATTATGAAAATACATCGTTTGAACCAACTCATGGTGACATCCCCGAGGAGTGTACAATGGAGTCTTTTTGGGATCAAGATGAAGACGAAGAGGAATATGTCGACACTTGTGTAGATTACTCAAGCATTGATCTTAATAATGATCAAGAGCCTATTCAAAGGGCGGAGCTTGAGGATGATGCATTTTCGAGTGTTCTAGAAAAGTTTCTTATAATAAAATTTGGATCCGCAAAAGAGTATGTACCTTACAACAAAAAGGAGTGTGTTGAGAATGAGACCGTTATGACCAATATTGTGGAAGACCCAATTGAGCTTGCATATGATTGTAATGATGATGTTTATGTCGATACTTTGGTTAAGGCAGAAACGGACGAAGAATGGTTGCAAGGTTTGATAGAGGACCATGATATACAAGAGGTGGATAATTCACTTGAGTTTTTCAAGGATGAAGAGGATTCCGTGATACAAGAGATTGTGCAAGGTTTATCTAACCCTTTGCCTATTGTTTCTTCTCCTTTACCTCTTATTGGTTTGAATGTATGTGCTTCGAGAATATTGTTGAATGACTTTGTTTCTCGTTTTCCGCCATTAGAGATACTTGATTCTCATACTATGCAGGTTATGGAACAAGAAACCGTGGAAGTATCCGACTTCTATATTCTTTATACACTTCCAAGTGTAGACAAGAATAAGTGTGGGGGAAGCTTTTATCGGCTCATAGCTTCACTTTTGCTTTATGTTACTAATATTTGTGTGAAGCTAGTGTTTGCAAAACAGGTTCTATGGAAGGATGCCCAACTTTTCAGATTGTTGGTATATGGACGATAACAAAAGAGTCGGGCTGACGACTTTAAACCAAGCGCTAAGTGGGAGGCAACCCACCGGTTTTGTATCTTTATCCTTATCTTTTTATTTTTATGCATTTGCTTTTATCTTTATTTTCTTGTTTTTGCATATCATTTGCGGAATTTCCCACCTTGAACCTTCTTTGGACGATTCAATTTTACATTGAGGACAATGTAAAGTTTAAGTGTGGGGGAGCATTTATATGTTTTAGTTTGTTTTATGCCTTTAAAAAAAAAAAAAAAAAAAAAAATCAGAAAAACCAAGAAAAAATTTGTGCTTTTTGAACTCCGAAATCTAGAAACTTGTGCCTTTAGGATGACACCATTAGTGGATGGAACCATTTTGAATGCAGGAGTTGAGGAACCACTTAACTAAAAGGGGACGAACATAGCTCAGAAATCACAAATTAACATGATAGTTGTTACCATATCTCGGAATATCACCATATCACATTCTATTTTTATTTTTTCCATATTTATCTATTGTTCTCTAAGTGCTTTGGTGGGTCACTAAACATCGACGTGTTATTACTGCTAGGATGAAATAGAGTGGTTGAGTTACTAAAAAAAAAAGAAAAAAAAAAATTGAAAAAGAAAAGAAAAAAAAAAAAAGACCGATCAATTAGACCAAAACGGAATAAGAATGACACTTGGATAGCAGTATGTGTGAAACATAGTCCCTGTCTCCGTCGCCTAAACAAGCGCGGAATGCAGGATCCAAGGCAACTATCATGTACTTGCTGACAAGAAGCATGCGCTTGGATCCAAAAGATCTAATCATGCCGTCTAAAAAAAAGAGAAATTGGATCCAGTTTGATCCAATCATATAAGAAAAGAAAAAAGAAAAGAAAGTTTTATATTGGTTGAATAAAGTCACTTTTGGTTCCCTTGTATATGCCAGTGAGTTGATGTAGGATTCAAACCAAGTAGCTCAATCCAATAGGATTAGGTTCATCTTAGCAAAGGACCTTCGACAGATATGGGAAACATCGAACACTTGTGAATATCCGCCAACATCTACATCTATATCCATCTTCTTAATCTTTTCATTGTGATTGTGGTTTGTTAGTTTCCGAGTATTGTGGCTTGTTCAACTATCTAATTAGAGTTTATTTACTAATATATGAATTGAATTTGCAAGGTACCTCCTCCCCAGTAGTCATTTTGGATTCGTTCATTGATTTGTCACAAATAGACGGAGTTGGAAATATAGGTTTTGTAGGTATATCTCTAGTAAACCTTCACGAGACTATAACTCGTCCACTAGGGACACCTAGGGGTTTAAAGGCTTGTTATTTATGCTAAAATTAACCGTAGCCTCGACGTCACGGAGTTGTTGTATTTTAGTTTTGTTTGATTTGCTCGAGGACTAGCAAAGTCTAAGTGTGGGGGAATCTGATAGGTGTTGTAAAACACCCAATTTTATATCTAGTATTTATGCTTTATTTGCTATTGTCGTGTAAATTATGTATCTTATGTGTGATTTTGAGTTTCATAGGTGTTTTGGAGCTATTAAAGCAAAAAAAAGTGGAACTCGCTCAAATATTGGATTTCTTCTCATCATGTTGAACAGAACGAGAGGACAAAACCAGTGGCGAAGGAATGAGGTCATTCCGACGTTGTATGAGAAGGTTACGAGCAAAATCAATGATTAAGCCCGTCGGTTCCCTGAAACTGGCAGGCTTTGGAATCGTGAAGGGCAGCCCCTATCCTAACACCGGGTGCTAATAACAACCCAATTCACTAACTAGTCGAGATTACACTGAAGACACAAACTTCAGTCTTGATTTCTAGTCGTTCCAGAGAGTGATTCACGGCGGCAATGGTTCTCAAATGAGAACAATAGAGAGGGGGATTTGAGAGTCTCATCTGAAGCCAAGATCGGGGGTTTTTCTGGCTGTATCTCTGTGCCGGGAAATTAAGGGAACTGATCTTTGTTACTTTCCATCTTGTGGGAATGTTTTGAGGGAATTTGATTGATTTAAGAGGCAAAGGAAAGATGGGTTTGGACAGAATTCAAGTATAAGAAGGATACAAAGCTCAGGGTATTGAAATTGTGGAAGTTCTGGGTTTAGTTCAACCAAGAAATCCAGGGAGAAGACTTGAGTTGCTGCCATCAATTGTTGAAGATGAATGAAGGAGATTAGTAAGCTTATATGCGGCTGATGAATGATTTGAATGAATGGGTTTGTGTTCTAAATGTCAAATGCAATGCAGGGAAGGAGCAGTGAGCTTTAGAGTCACCCAGCAAGCTTAGAACGGAATTACTAGTATCTGGCACACAATGTGCTTGTAAAAAGGCCTGAGTGACCAGCCTTTCCATTGTTGCTGCTCTAGCCATGGGTGCTGTGTATGGTGACCATTTGTTGAAGCTGCAGTGATGTGGCTTCCATGGTTACGTGAGTGATGGCATTAATGATTCGAGTAGGGAGCCAGGGAAGATGATCAATTTGTTGCACCGTGGCTATGATGGAGAAGAATGGACTGTCTGCTGTGAAGGTTGCTGCCATTGGCAATTATGGAGTTGGAAACTGAGTCGAACCGCAGCCAATGCCGATATGATGTTTGTTGAAGTGTTGCTGCCATATTGGTGGACTGTGGTGATATTGGCAGCTATGTATATGAATGATGAAGACTTCAGGGTTTCGTTTTCCGCCGTCGATTGAAGACTGAGAGGAAGTCGAGTTTAAGACGAGAATGGGGAGAGATGCCAGCAACTAATGGCTGGGTTAAGTTTTTAAAGCTCGAGAAGAAATGGTGATGTTCATCGTCATCAGCAATGGAAAGAGTCAGCTGGGACTGTGGCGGCTTATCGGATGGTCATGGGTTTGCTGAGAAGAGACGGAGTTTGCTGATTGAAAAATGCTCGAACGAGTTGGAGGCTATGATCGCTGCTGCGTAATTGAGCTGATGTGAACTGAGCAGAGAATGATACAAAGAGCTATGGACTGAGCTTGGAAGTGGATTGAAGCTGCAATGGGTGAATGAACTGAAGTACATTGCGGTAATGGTTGTGCAACTTTCGATGAGTAAAGCTCAAATTGAGTCTTTGTCTTGCTGTGAGATGGAGCTGCAGCTGTGAGGGATGTCTGACAGGTCAAGGTTTGCTGGCAGTGAATGGTCGAGGCACTATGAAGTCAGATGGATTTGATTGGGTTTGATGGTTCTGTAATTCAGACTTGGATGGAGCTGTTGGTGTTGAGTGGTAGGTAATGGGTTCTGCCAAAGCTACAGGTGATGGGATTGGCAAGTGAGAGTAATGCGGTTGGTCGTGATGTTACAAGTTGAGTCAGTGCTGGCCGGTGAATTTGCGAAGGGAACTAGTGCAGAGCTGATATTACATGGTTGATAGTTCCGCAAATGAGTTAGCCAGATTGTTGTTGGTGTTGGAGCATGATGCATTTGTGGCGAAAAGAAAGAGCAGTGAATGGCAGTGGTGATATTGATTTCCTGGTGCTGTTATTGCAGCAGCTGAGTACAAGATGCTTGTGAATTGCATCTGGAACTGGAAATGGTGTTGAGTTAGCATTGGTACTGCGGGGAATGAGCTGAATGTACGAGCAATTGCAGGTAATGGTGAATTTGCAAGTGAACTGAAATTGCATAATGTGTTGCAGCTGAGCAGCTCAGTCATGAGATGTTGGTGCTGTTTATGGTGAAATGTTCCGGTGTGCTGGCTATGACCTAGATGGAGGTGCAATGATTAGTTGCGGACGCAGTTCAAGGAGTGAGTTACAAAGGGGAGCAGTTACAGATGCTGTTGATGAGAGTTTGAAACAGAATGTTGGTGCAGCTGCATTCGCAGAAATTGTGCGAAAACGGAGTGAAAATGGAGCGCCGGTGAGCATAGTTCCTAAGCGGATTTGAACTTGAAGCATGAATCGCAATATTTCAAGTGAATCGCGAGGGGGTATGAGTCGGATACAAGAGTTGGCCACGGACGTATGAGCTACGAGTCACGCTTTTGGGTGCGTTTTCGCAAGAACAAGGAATTGGCTTAGATGGTATTTTGTGAATGTTTGAATTGCAGTGAAGTAAAGTTGAGCTACTGGGAGTATGCACTAGCTAGTGACAGTTTCTGATGATAGAACTGGCCTGATACGATTTTCCGGCGACGGATTCCGGCGACCGATGACCGGATTCCGGTGATGACGTCAGCAATCCGGTGACCCGTTTTGAACCCAAAAAATTCAGAGACTTATTTTCCACACATGGGCTTGGTGGACCACTTGGAGATGGTTTTGAGAAAACCTAAACTTGGAAAGAGTATCCTTTTGGGGAGAAGCATATAAATAGAAAAGTCTTTCTCAAACCTAGAGATATCTCCATTGGGGAGACTTCTACTTGTTGTCTAGGGTTTCACATGATAGTTTTCTTCTTTGCTTTCTATGATGATTTCCAAAACACAAGTAACTAAGTTTTTATTATTGGTTGAAGATGTAGTTGGATTTTGCAACCAAGTTATGATTTTTATGAATTAGTTTTCTCTCAATATTATCGTATGATTTCTACGGGTTACAATAATTGCATGATTGATGGATTGCAATATGATTGAATGTTTGTTTAGTTAAGTCTAGAATTGATTGAACTCACATCCATATCTATAACTATTTTAGGGTTTTCATCGAGCGATAACCTTGAATATGAGTAGCATGATATGATGCTAGGTTGTAGTGATACATCCTTGTATTCATATGTAGAAATTGACCTTTGTCCGAATTGTTTGCGCAATGTATTACAATTGCATTGATTAGCCTATTTCTGAAACTTAATGCTCCTAGGAATTGAACTTGATTAGCGCAAGGCGTTAGGTTATTCTTTAGGTAGATTTCACATACGCAGCTCTAATGTGTGTGTTGATAACTTAAGAAATTTACGGAGTATTCTTGCAATAAGGTATTCTATGGCTTTTGATGATAGCGAGATTAAATACGAATTCTATTCATATATTCATAAACTTGTTTACAATTGAAGATGAAACCTTTATCCAATATTTTCACCTCATTGATTTGCGTACTTTATTTGCTTTTTGTTTATTTTTATTTACACAATTAGAAATTCTTCCGGGTGTTTTATATAGGAAACCATAACAATTTGACAACCTAGACCTCTCTGTGGGAACGATCCTTTCTTGCCCTTGCTATATTTATATTTTGAGTAGTAAGAAAGTGTAATTTATTTTTGACGCTTACGACCGCGATCAGCGTTGAATTGATCAATTGGTAAATCCAACCTTTGGTTGTTGATTGAAATTGATTGATCCTTGAACATTGGTCTTTGTTACCGTTCAAGTTATTTCTCTTGTATTCAATCAGGCTCGCAGACTTCTATTTGTTTGAGTAAGGATTGAATCGAGATATTGAGATATAACTCTTTGATGTACTTTTCATTAAGATTGAGTCTGAATGTCTAGTTGAATCTCTTAAAAGTATATTGGAGTTAGTACATACAGATGCTAAATGAAATATTGGGTGAGGTTGTTGTACCCCCACTTTTTCACATACGATTAAGATTATTGTGAGTTGATTGATAATACTAGGTTGTTCTTCGGGAATATAAGTCCGGTTTATCAATTGGTTCCTGTGCACCTTGATTTATCAAAATACGGAACAAAACTCGTAGGTATTTCCGTGGAAGACAGATTTATCTATTCCGATAGACTTTTCTGTGTGAGACAGATTTGTTTATCAAGTCTTCGACTTTGGGTCGTAGCAATTATTGGTTGTGGGTGAGATCCGCTAAGGGAATCAAGTGCGTAGTATCCTGCTGGGATCAGAGACGTAAGGAGAACGACTGTACCTCGAATCAGTGTGAGATTGATTAGGTATCAACTAATTCCATTCTTAAGTTCGTTGGTAGTAGGCTAGTGTCTGTAGCGGCTTAATACAGTGTGATGTTCAAATCTGGACTAGGTCCCGGGGTTTTTCTGCATTTGCGGTTTTCCTCGTTAACAAAATTCTGGTGTCTGTGTTATTTCTTTTCCACATTATATTTTGTTATATAATTGAAATATCACAGGTTGTGCGTTGAATCGATCAATTGGTAAATCCAACCTTTGGTTGTTGATTGAAATTGATTGATCCTTGAACATTGGTCTTTGGTACTGTTCAAATTACTTCTCTTATATTCAGTTGGGCTCGCAAATTACTATTTGCTGATTGCAGATTGAATTGAGAGAAAGAGATATAAAACTCTTTGATATACTTTTCTCTAGATTGATTCTAACTGTCTAGTTAATTCTCTGGAAAGTATATTGGAGTTTGTCTATTCAGATTTCCAAACGAAATATTGGGTGTGGTTGTTAGACCCCCGCTTTTTCACTTTATACCTTCTTGTGGATGAGAGGGAACACTTTTATAAATTCCAAGCAATGCCCCATACGAACACCATTGTTTCACTTAAGGATCTTGGACTACATGAAAGGAAGTATGAAGTTCTTGATTAAATTTAAGAGTGATATTGATTGCAGAGATTCAAAATTTATCATTTTTTCTCCATATATAACCAACAATTTTATTGGCATCTATTCTTGTTATGTTTAAGGATTATAATGTTTTAAAGCTACTAATTAGACCGTGTAGTACATGTATATGTATGTTGCCATATTTGGTTGACTGTTGATAAGAACATGCGTGTATATATATATATCTTAAAATTATGCGAGATATGTTCAGAGCTAGACGAGACCCGAAAATGATAGAAACCCCCAAAATCCCTCGCCCATACTGACATTCACATAATAATGACCCCTCTGTTTTCTCCAGTGGGAGATGATGTCACCTATTAGGGGAGAAAGTGGGGGAGAGATTCTATAGGGTATGTAGCAGCTTCGGATAAGAACATACCGACGTCATCATTAGTGCTACACTTCTCTCACTAAATTTCCCCCACAAGTTTCCACCACGAGGTTTCAATGGAGATAGTGGACTAATGCCACACAAAAGGGCCCTTGCTAATCTCAATCGAAGGGAGCAAGGGGCTAAAATTTTAGAGCTTAAGAGCTTATTCGAGATCTTATTTTATTTTAGTCAATTTTATTTGACTTCGGAGCTTATTCGATCTTTTATTTTGTTTTTCCTTAGGAACGTCGACCTATTTTGGAAATTTTGTTCTTTTAGTTTTACAATCTACGTTGTTTGACTTCTGGGTCATTTGACCTCAACTCTTAACTCAGGTTGGCATTGGCTCAGTCTTTCAGTCCATGGTGTTTTGAATCTATTTTATTTTACTCTTATTTGCGAGTTTTTGCTCGCGACCTCTACTTTTGAGGTCGAGCTGTTTTCATCTTCATGACTTTTTAAGTCTTATATATTTATTTGACCTTTTTCGGCTTTAAATATTCTCAGGTCGTTTAGTTGTTCGACCATCTTATTTTTATGTGGCTTAATTAGCTTTGCCATCTCTGGCCATCTTGTTTTTGTCTGTTTCCTTATGGCTTTAGTTAGCTTAATAAGTTTTTCCTTCTTTGGCTACTTTGCAGCTCGATTATATATATTATTAGAGGCATAATTATCTAATTCAGCCTCGCCTACTTTGCAGCTTATTTATATTCCTTAATTTGTCGATTTCTCTTTTGAGGTCGCTCATTCATAATTTTCGTTTATCTTTTATTTCTCTTTTCTCCGCAGAGATAGTGGGTTTTATGAGTTTCTTAGCTTATCTGCTAATGATGCGGGCTTCATCGCTATAACAGAGATAATCGGGTCATATTTCCAAAGCTACCGGGCCAGGGTGTTATTATGTGTCGGTCAGAAACTAGTCTGGAGATTAGTAGTTGGTCTTAATCTTCGACATGCTCTCTACCAAGATATGGTGTTTCACTATTCTTTTTAACATAGCAATGTCTTTTTTTCCTTTAACCATACGACTACGACCCGATACACCTTAATGAACAATATTAATTTCGAGAAATAATTTTTGAACTTACAAGTTTTTGAAAGTTTGTTTTACCAAAAAAAAAAAAAGAAAAAAAAATCGCACGATGATTTCATTGTCATAATTATTTTCGACTTCTAGTCGTTGTATTTTCCTATCGGTTTTATCTTAATTCAATACATTTTCACTTTTATTTAATATCGGCTAATTTTAGGATTGGGGTAAATAAAAAAAAACCTATCAACGTATTAAAAAAATTTGTTTGCATTGTGGATTTTTAACTACAATATTTAACAAGCTAATTTCAAAGAAAAAAAAGTACTCCTCTTTATTTTGTTTGCTGTATACCTAGTGAGTACAATCTTAATCATTTTCGGTGTCCTTCGTTTCTTCATATTGAACTGCAGAAACTAGAGAAACAAAGTCTTATACAACACAATTTTGCTCACTTCTTAAAATAAAGAGGCGGTTGGGGAGGAAATAAAGAGGTGGTTGGGGGAAGGTGAAGAAGATAAAGGAGCATTTAAGATAAAGACTTAAAACAACTAGAGAAAAAAATAGGGGAGAAGGTATTTAAGGCCAGCAAAAAGGATATGAGAGAATAAAAAGAGATATGTTCAGAGCTAGACGAGACCCGAAAATGTTAGATACCCCCCATCCCTCCCCCAACTTTCCTCGATACTCACATTCACATAATTTAAGGCCCCCTGTTGTTAGATCACTGCTCGGTCGAACTCGCAAGCGTTGCTATCTCAAGCTTGTTTGTCAAGTTTAGGTGATCAAAATTATAAGTCTTGATTTCTAGTCTACTTATATCTATGTCTTGGATTAGGATAGAATGTGTAGTTGAGCTTTAGACTTCACGGCGTTCATCGATTGAAGATGAAGATCTACTGAGGAGAGCTTGGAGAAACTTCATCACAAAAGGTATGTGGAGACTAAAATTTATCTATCTTTCAGAAGTATATTATATTTGTTGATGGTGGATTTTCGACAAGGGCTAAAATCGTAAAATCATGATACTGCATGTTTCTGACCCGGCTTCAGGAATGCATGTGACGATTCATATTTTACGATCCGTGAACTGTTTCACGGTCTTTGACTGAGCGAATATTCCTCTCAGAGCTATGATGAATATGTTTCTTGAAAGGCCTCCCCGGCTGAGTGTTCGATGCTTCACACATTTCATCATCACCTCTATGTAGAATCTAATTGATTGGACGGTTCCCTAGACATAATGTTTGTTAGGGAGCTTAACGCCTTCAGGAGGTCACGCTGCACGTTGTTCCCTGACTACATAGACAGACCCACCTCTACATAGAATCTTAATGATTGGGCGGTTCCCTAGACATAATTGTTTGTTAGAGAGATTAGCGCCTTCAGGACGTCACGCCGCACGTTTTTCCATGACTACGTAGAGAGACCGCGTATAGAATCTCTTGATGATTGGGCGGTTCTCTAGACATAATTATTTGTTAGAGAGCTTAACGCCTTCAGGACGTCACGCCGCTCGTTGTTCCCTGACTATACACCCCCTCGGAATGAATATGATGCTTCAACTATCTCATATCTCGATTCTGCAAATAGATTAATTCTAGCGTGTCATTCGCCAACTGAATTCCTAGAAAATAATCTATTTTATCTCATTACTCCGTTCCATGGCTGATCCCCGACTGATTTCATGGATTAGTAATAGATAACCATTTCATCTCATTACTCTGTTCCTGAATTCCTCGGCTGAATTCCATGGATTAGTAATAGATACTCAACTCATTTTATTACTCCGTTACATGAATCATTCCCAGCTGAATTTCATGGATTAGTAATAAATATTCAACAATCAGGCGTTTGGACTATCACCGAGTAAGTACTGAGAAAATGGTGCAAGTGTACTTGACAATAGTGCACGAACGAGCACCCGAACGCACGAACGAACGTTCGAAAATATGGACAAACGAGGAACTTATGAAGAAAATAATATTAAATAAAATAAACAAGAGGCGTGGGACCGGGCCCACTGGCCGGCCGGTCATGCCGCCGTGGCCGGTCCCCCTTTCCCATTATTTTATTTTATTTTATTCTAATTTGTTTCACTCATCTCATGGAAACTCCCCCATTTGAGCAAACTCCCTCGTTTGAGCGAAACTCTTAATTTTCCATACTTTCATCGAACAAAAATAGGGAAAGGTGTCACGGGACCGGGTAACCTAGCCGGCTGGCCATGCCCTAGCCGTGGCCGGTCCCACACCTCACAATCCCTTATTTTCTCATATTATTATTTCCATCATCTCATGGAACTCCATCGTTTGAGCAAAAACCCTAGTTTTTCAATATTTTCTCAAATATTGCTTAAGCCACGAAAAAGCCAAAAAGTCAAATGATCACACGACCGACTAGGCTATTCACGTCAAATATTAAAATATTATTACTTTAATATTCTCATAATATTGGTCACATGAGCGAAGTTCTACTTGCTTATTCGAGCAAAATTGAGAGTTTCAGTCAATATCAAACTCTTCTGAAAATCCAAAGTATTGCTCAAACGCGCACCAGAAAATATCAAAACTCTCAAGACTGAGACACGGACATTGTGGTGACACGGTCATGCTACCTTGACCGACCAAGGCCGGCCCTAAGGCTTGCAATGATCCGGTCCCACACATCTTTATAATTTTGACCTAATCTGCTATCAATTGCTCATATTGGGTCAAAACTCTCTCAATCGATTGAGACTCGCTCAATCGACCGTCTGATGGTCCCACAACCACCAAGGTCCGGTCCCTCATCTCTTCATAACTAGGTTTTACTACCTAACGCTCACACGAGCATTATTTTAATAAATGATTAAACCAGCGTTTGATCGTTCTTTCACCAACCGGTCAACAAAGGACTTTGGTGCATGCTCACTCGAGCACTCAGGTGCTACATGGTCGACCATCATCCCATGTAGCCGGTCACTCCTTCACTCTGACCTATTTTCAGTAAATCATCGATTGACCAGCAATTTGTCAAAATTAGGGTTTCGAACAAATGCTCTAAAAATCATAATTCTGAGCGGGTTCAAATACTAATAGTTTTATGTTGATCCAGCAATCAACATCTGGGTTAAAAATATAATATTCGGTCAAGCTATCAATATTTTAATTAATATTTTATTGGGTCACGTTACCAATAATTCATCGAATGAGAAATACTTGATCAGTTGCTCGAATATTGATCCAACTATAAACATTCAGTAATTTATCGAATAAGCAATACTTGCTCAAATGATCGAATATTGATCTAACTATCAATATATTCAGTAATTTACCGTCGAATATTGATTCAACTGTCAATATTCAACAATGAGCAATATTTGCTCAGACGAGCAATATTTGCTCAAATTATCAAAATTTGTATGTTGATTTAACTATCAACATCATTCATTCGAGAACTATACGTCCCAGCAGACATGTTCGATTCATGAATCCTAGAGCATTCAACAATCATGCCCGTCTAATCAAGTCAACGACTGACTAATCAAATACACGTCTGCTTTGTACACACCACGTTCGTGAGACATCAATCACGTCACATGGGGGATATTAATTAAGGTTTTTGTCTGGAGGCCTACATCACGTGTGTTCATCCACGATGAGAAATGTGAGTAAGTCTTGCAAGCAGTTGATGGAGTTAGCAAAGTAGTGGGTGGAAAATCAACCAAGTCTCTGCACGACCTGGAACTGGTGAAACCACGATTTCCCACTTTCCCACTCTTTTACTCGAGCAACCGTCACACTTATTGGAGATCAATGTGTCTACTATTCTGGAAATATAAATAAGTCTCTGAATCCACGACTGAGGGGGACACAATTTTTCGAGCAATCACTCTCAAGAATTCCATCAATCGACCATAACTTATTCGAACTCAACAGTTCACATAAAACTTGCAGAAAACTTAAACACATTCACAATCCTTGACCATCATTGATCTCACACACTCCTCAGCTTCCCTCCTACAGATCAACCCTCTTCCCTTTTTGTGACCGAATTGACTCTGGAATGGCCATTGTCTTGGTTTAGGCCGGAGTCCTACAGATTGATATCTCGAACTCAAAGCATTCTCATGCAGTGCATCTGTTTGAGGTTAGGCAGTTCGCTCGGTTGAGGAGCCTCCGTCATACGGTCGTCTGTCCATTCCCTAAAACAACCAGCGAATCATTTTTCCCCATCTATAGATTGGCGACCAAAGTGGGAGATTAATCTCTCGGTTGTAATTTCGCATTTTCACAAAGATGGTTGGTCTTAGGTCTAACTCAATTACTCCAAACTCTATTCAGAATCTTTCAAATAGTAATGTTCCTCCTTACAACACTCTACCTAATGGCACGGCCGAAGGAGATATCCCAACCTTGATTGAGTTGGTATGGGTACAGGAGATCCACACAAGGAACATGGACCTGATGAAAGAAACAATAAACAACATACTTAATTTTCTCATGAGGTTGACATCAGATTTGAGCGGCGCTCCTACTCGAGAAATTACGACAATGAGGGTTAACTCTTCGACTGATGATCATCCCCAAGCCAACAGTTTCATTACTTATGAGTAGCCGGTGGATCAAGAAGTTGCACACCTAGTCGAAAATTTGTGTGAACTCTTGCACATCTCCAAGGATCAGCGTGCGAACACGTTTGCTGCACTCAACCAGATATCGTCTGATGTGCAAATAATTCCATCATCTCTAGTAGTTGAGGAAATGTCCATAGCATCTGAACACTCGATCAACAACATCACCTTCAATGATGAATACTGAATGGCGGAAGAAGGACATAACCGAGCCCTGTTCGTAACTGCTTCAATCAAGGACTCCGAATTTAGGAGAGCTCTTATCAATACAGGCGCTTCTACAAATCTCATCACTATGAAGACCCTCAAGGCATCCAAAGTTCCACAAGGCAAAATCGTTCACCATCTCATACTGATGACGGGTTTTGAAGGAAGCCAAAGTCACACATACGAATACACCTATGTGGGCCTGAAAGTGGGACCAATTTAATCCACAGTCAAATTTCATGTGATTGAGAAAGATCCTGACTATCACATGATACTCGGGCGACTGTGGCTCCATGATAATAAGGTTGTTCCGTCGACTTATCATCAATATATGAAAGCTTTGCTCAATAACAAGATCGTCCGCATTTCAGCCTCAGTTTCTACTTATGCTCCGGTTTATGATGCTGAGTTCCTAGAACCACCAAAAAGCATCCCCGAACCTCCAAACAGGATCTACAGTACCCCACTCCCAGGTTGGAAGTCTATTGGGAAAGCTGCCGACAGATCATCATCTTCAGATGCTAAAGCAATCAAACCATCTGCCACACCGCTCAAGCGTCGTCAGGATCAAGGTACGACTCATAAGAAATCCAACTTTATTACCAGTCATGATGCGGAAGGAAGAGTCATTTATCTCCATTGCAAAGATTAGCAATTATAAGGGGAGGTCGATGAAAAGTCTCCCCGCCCTGAAGAATCATGCCAGAGAGTACAATCGCCCGATGAAGAAATTCAAGATGCACCACGGTAGCTACAAGACGACACGGATTCCACCACTGATGATCTTGAGACTATCAACATCAGAACAAATGAGAACCCGAGACCAATCTTAATTAGTTCTGCTCTCTCGCCGGAGGAACGAGAAGGATTGATAGGTCTGTTGAAAGAGTATCAAGATATCTTTGCTTGGACGTATGAAGAGATGCCCGGTCTAAACTTCAAATTAGTCACTCATCATCTACACATTACTCCCGGCTCCAAACCTGTCAAGCAACCGCCCAAGCAGTTTAGACACGATGTTGAGAAGCAAATCAAAGTTGTGATCCAGAAACTACTAACAACAGGATTCATCAGACCCATTCAAAATCCAACATGGCTGGCGAACATTGACCCAATCAAAAAAAAGAATGGTCAAATCCGATGTTGTGTGGACTTCAGGAACTTGAACAAATGTTTCCCAAAGGACGACTTTCCCTTGCCCAACATTGATATGTTCGTCGATGCGACCAGTGGTCATGACATGTTCTCATTCATGGATGGTTACAGTGGATACAACCAAATAAAGATGTACGAACATGATGCTAACAAGACCGCGTTCCGGACTCCCATTGGAAACTTTCACTACATGGTGATGCCTTTCGGCCTGAAGAATGCAGGAACCACTTATCAACGAGCCATGACTGCAATATTCCATGAAATGATGCACAAGCAAGTGGAAGACTATGTTGATGATGTAGTGGTAACACCGAAGACTCGAGCATCCCACCTAAACATTCTGAGGCAAATCTTCAAAAGAAGCAGACAATACAAGCTTAAGATGAATCCTCTGAAGTGCGCTTTTGATGTTTCTTCTGGAAAATTTCTGGGGTTCCTAGTCACCGCAGAAGGAATCAAGGTTGACCCAAACAATACGAAAGCCATCACTACCATGCCCCCTCCACGGACTGTAAAAGAACTCCAGAGCTTTATGGGCAAGGTAAATTATATTCGGCGTTTCATTCCTGGGTTGGCTCAACTCATTGCTTCGTTCACTCCTCTGCTGAAGAAAGGAGCAAGTTTTGCATGGACAACCGTTCAACAAGAGGCATTCCATAAAATACAATAAATATTATTATCATCTGCTTTCATGAAATCACCGGTGCAAGGACGGCCACTAATACTTTACACAGCTTCCAGTGACGTCGCTATCGGAGCGCTTTTCGTTCAAGAATACGAAGAAGGCATCGAACGTCCGATCTATTACTTCAGCCATACGATGAGAGACGCTCAACTCCGATATCCAAAAGCCTAAAGAGCATGTCTAGCATTGGTTCATGCGATCCAGAAATTTAGGCACTATCTACTATTAAACAGAGTTGTGCTTGTGGCCAAAGCTGATCCCATAAAATTCTTACTGTCGAAACCTGCTCTGATTGGAAGACCGGCAAAGTGGCTACTTCAGATATCTGAGTTTGATATAGCATGTTGTAGTTGCAGGAACTACCAAACTACACCCCTCACAAGAATCCATACAATCAAATCATTTTAAGATGAACAATTATAAGTTTTATTGATCAAATTCTAGAAATATTACAAGATGAAAAGGAGATAAACCAAAGAATTACAACCACTCTAAACTTTCTCTCTCTTAATGACTTGCTCCACACTCGGAAAGATCCCCCTTCGTAAGACTATTCGGCTCTTTATATAGAACATTACATAGTGGATGACAGCTAAGCTGTCCTTTATTTTCGGGTATGCCTTGCGAAATCTCGCAAATGTACAAATGTCAAATCTCGCGACACTTCTCGATCTCGCTACATCTTCACATCTTTCTCGTGTTTTGGCTGTCATCATCCGTTACGTCGTTTTTACTTCCATCCCGCGATGTCTTCGCAGTTTGTCGTTTATGGACTTCGCTAGAATCTTGGTGTTGCGATATTCTGATCCTACATCTTGCCTCTTCTCATGTCTTCTCTGCGAAGAAGAGAACGTCATGAGAACTAGTATTTTCAAAATTCCGCAGCTGTTCATTTCTTCATATTTTTCTGTATTTGTATGATTCCGTACTATTACGCAGAATTTATTACACGTACTTTTCTTCCACCCATTTCTTGACACGTCTCTTTCAACCGTTATTTCTCAACCGTTCACGTCCCTTCTCGCATTAAATGCGTTTATCTTCTCGAGAATTCTTCTCTATATATAGTTTTCTCACTCTCCTCTTCTTCTTTTTTACTTTCTCTCTGCAATTTTTCTTCAATTCTCCTCCGTAATTTCCGTTTCGCTCTCAAATCTTCTTCTTCTTCTTTCTTTTGATCTTCAGTTCTTCATTCATTCCCATACTGAAAATGGCTCCAACCGGTCGCAAATACGAAGCTTCTTTTGAAGAAATTCAAAAAGATCTTCAAGGAAAAGGTTTTACTTTAACCACCATTCCCGGTCAGGAATCTAAATCCATTCTTTCTGCCAAGTTATTCACTGATCATCATTGTGATGATCATGAAATCATAATTTCGCTTGGTCAAATTCTCGCCGGTCTTCCCATTCCTCTTTATAACCCTAACATTCCATTATTCTATGGAATTCTTGCTCATGCGAACTTCTCGCGAGTTGTCTATCAATTAAGCGGGGATTGCATCCGTTTAATACTTGAATTCGCCAATCGTGGCGCTGGTAATGGGTCTCTTTACCCAACAGAAGTTAGGGATCCACAATTTAAGGAATTGGCAATACTCGCTGAAAGATACACAGTTGAGAGTTTCTACGAGAATTATGAATTCATTCCTATGAGGAGGGATAACACTCGCTGGGGTGTTCGTCTGAAAAGAAAGGATGACGTTGCTAACGATAAGCTCCTTATGCAAGACATTGACTGGCATACTGGTAAAAACAACGTCCCGCGTCACTCTAAAGACGATAGATGGTGTGTTTTTCTATTGGTGTTAAAGGGGCCTTATATCGCAGGCTCGAATGTACTTCCTGCGAACTTCGCTACTTATCGACCCTGGGTATTCAATTGGCCCGAGAAGAATAAAGAGGTATATCTTCCAACTTCGTGTACTTCGTAATCTTTCATTGGTTGCTTATTCCCTTATCCTTTGATTCTCGTGAAAATTTTTAGATTGAAAAGTTAAGATTGAGCTACAATCGGACCGGGAAGGTTAGCACTTTAGCTGCTCTTCGCTCCGTCATGGATGAAGTAAGAAACACTTTATATATTTTCTTAATAATATTGTTGCCTCTGTTTCTTATCTTCATTTGTGTGCGAAGGTTGGTGTTGAAGTTGTTGGAGAAGAAGAAAACCCTGAGGATGCGAAAGCCAAAGGTAGAAATAAAAATCCTCTTCGCAAGGAGAAGTCTGTTGTTTCGCCTTTGAAGAAGCGAAAACTTCACCTCCCCTCTCATTCGAATCCTCAGTCAGGTGAAAATTCTGGTGATGAGGAATATGATGATGTGGATATCCCTTCTTCAAATTCTCCAGCTGGATCTTCTATGGCACAACTGTCTATAGGGATGGCCATTTGCCCCACCCAAACCCATCCCCGTGGGTACCCGTCCCGTTTGGGTAGGGTTTTACCCGTATAAATGGGGATGGGTTCGGGTATGGGTAATACTCGAAACCTAAGCTACGGGGATGGGGTGGGGATGGGATTCAAGGTCCCCGCCCCATACCCGCCCCGTAGCTTTCATATTATAAGGGTTTAGACTTTTATGCTAGAATTCATATCGAATTTTTATACTTCTACCACTTAGTCGAGCTTTCTTTCATTTATTTTTATACTTCTACCACTTCTTTCATTTATTATATTCTTGATCGTTCTTGTATATTCATCACTTTCGCTTCTTCGTTGTGATCAGACACATTCTTTAAAAGTTAAAATAGTGAAAACGATACAGATAATGCAATGGTTAACATGGACGAAGATAGAATGAGAAAGGAAAAAGTAACAAAACTAATAAGTCATTTACAGATTCTTTTGTTCACTTTAAGATGAATTTCTAAATTTTAAATTTTAGAATGCATTATTCTTATGTTATTATTTTTGTTTAAGTTTTGATCATAAATACATATATGTATTAACACCGTGTTACGGGTAACCCATGGGAAACCCGCCCCATACGGGTATTCCCCATACCCGCCCCGCCTCAATTCATGTGGGTAATGGGGAGGGTATGGGTATTTTTTTTAGGAACGGGGCAGTGATTGGGATTGGCATACCCGCCCCATGACCATCCCTAGCTGTCTAGCATCTTTTCTGATTCTATGCAAGGGATGGGTGACGATCGCCTTTCTAATACATGCAAGGCTCTCGCGAGTATTTGCGATTCACCTTTGCTTGAGAGTGATAGTTCTCTTCATGGAGTCTCCAGATCAGTGACTCCTAGCTTCTTAAATTCACTTATTGTCTTGGTATGTTCTCATTCTCTTATTTTTTTATAGTTTTAATTTTAAATCATATCTTTTTAATTTCTTTATTTTCTTTTGTAGTCCGGGAGAACTTCCTTTGCTGTTGCCTCAGATCTTGAAAAGAGGCGCAGTATTCTCGAAAAGAAGAATCTTCAGTTTCGCAAGAAAAATGAAGAATTGGGAGTTGAAGCTACTACTCTTCGCAAGAGAAATGAAGAATTGGAAACTGAAACTGCCATTCTTCGCGAGAAGAACAAGCAATTAGAAGCTGACTCTGCCACTCAGAAGAATAAGATTTCTAGCCTTCAAAGCTCCAACCAACAGCTTTATGGTATGAAACTTTTCCCTTTTCCTTTGTTTTGTTTTCTTGTCATCTTCCTTCATCTGACTTATCATTTTCGCAGACGTTTATAACCTTTCTGAGGAAGCCATTCTTCTTCATTCATTTCCTGAACCTATGGATGATGATGCTCTTCTTGCTCATCTCAACGATTCTTTGGATAGTTTTTCAAATAATAAAATTAAATCTCTTCCTCTAAATAAACTTCAATCCAGATTTCGCCTCTTAGAATTTGATCATAGATCTAGCTTAAGCTTAGCCAACCAACTTAAACGTATGTATCTTAGTTCTAAAGAGAAAATTAGTATTTTAAGGAAGAAAATTAGTGATCTCATAGATGATAAAGATCGCATTGCTAGACAAGGTGCTCAAGCATTAGCGAAATTCCAAAAGGCTCTTCTTGAAGTTCAAATTGAACGGGATGAATCCATCCGTCAAAATGCTATTCTTAGCGAAAGAGAGAATCAAATTCGTTCCCTTCTTCTCATAAACAATGATGATGAATTTTCTTGGGCTGCGAAGGTTCTAGATGATGCCAGAAATAATTTAGGTGTTAACATTAGTCTTCAAGGTGAGCATACGGCCTTGGTTATAGATATGGTTTCTGACAGAGAAGGTTGTTAATTATTCTTCTTTATTTATTTGTTTGCATAAAATTGTCACCAAGTTGCTGATTCAATGTTATATGTTCGCATAAGCTGAGGCAAGGTTCCGAAAAAGAATTGAAGAACTTGAATCTGAGAAAGAGCAACTTGCCAAAAATCTTTCTTCTCGGGATGATAAATATTCTAGGTCAAGAACCAACTAAAGATCACATCGCGAATTTTAAGAATGATGCTATTCTTTTTCGCAATCAAACTATTGAGATGGTCTGCGATGACAATAACATCCCTCAGTCTAAGTACCCTTGCCTTCTTGATGAAGTTCCCCAAAATATGTCTTCTCTGGATATTTCTGATAGCGATGCTAGTGAAGAAGAAGAGGAATCTGATGAAGATAAAAAAGCCGAAGGATCTGATGAAGATAATGAATAGGAAGAATCAAATGAGAAATAATTTTGTTTTCCTTTTTCTTCCTTTGTAATATTTGTACAATCATTTTTTCAATCTCCCATCTTTGGGTGTATTCTTTTTCTGCGAATTTCTTGAGTCTTTGAATACAATTTCTATCTTTCTTGTTTCTTCCTGCACATAAAGGGCAATTCTTTTTTTGCAATATGGTTAATCAATATATGCGTAAATCTGTTATATGAAGACAAATAACACGCTCCTATTCATTCCCATACTTGCCTCTGTTATTTGTATTCGAATGGGAGATTAAGCATAATTTCGCAGATATTTTCCGCTGAAATTTATCATTGCGACAAGATCGCAGGACGTCCTTACATTTTCATGTAATGACCCGTTGATCTTGCCTTATCATTTCTCTTGCGTGGTCTTATTTTGCCTTCCTAGTTAAAGGTCTTATTTTGCCACCTCTCATTTTTTATGACAAGATCGCAGGACGTCTTTACACTTTCATGTAATGACCCATTGATCCTGTCTTATCATTTCTTTAGTATTATTGCCTCTGCAAGATATTTTTCTTGCGACAATATGACAAGCCTAAATATCCTTGCGAACGTAAAGCCCCATGACATTGCCGTCTTTGCGACGAAATCGCAGGACGTCCTTACATTTGCATGTAAGGACCCATTGATCTCGTCTTATCTACTCTTTTGTATTTTTGCTTCTTCAGGATTGTTGCACAAATATGACAAGCCTAAATATTCTTGTGAACATAAAGTCTCATGACATTTGCGTCTTTTTTGACACTATCAGCTCCCTAATGGAGGGTGCCGCCCTTATCTTCCCCCTGGTTGCCCCTTCAAGGAGGCGTACTTCTGCCATACAATGCTAGCTCCTCCCATCCGGTATTAACAACAACCAGTTGTTTTCGCAGCCTCTTATCCCTTTTGCCTATAGGGCTTATGGTTACGAGACTGCACCCTAAGTGGAGTTTTTTTTTCGAGTGCGGATAAGCCGAGACTTGCCAAGAATGGCTGAGACACTTCAAATTCCCCAGGAACCCTTGGCTCAACCGTGTACCTCGGCGCCTTGGTCAAATGCTGACTCCTTAGAATGTAAGTCACTAGCTTAGATTGAAAATCCAAGGTACCTCTCCTGGATGGGTTTTATTACCCCCAATCTCCATGACTCAGGTTCCAGGGGCGGTGTAACCTTTTCCCTGAGCCACGTTACAGATACCCCCTTACATGACGCACTTTAGGTACTTTGCCTCTTATGAAATTTTATTCGCGAACTAGGGTGTACGCCATGAAGGTTCGTCCCATTCTGATTATTTTGTTAATTCTTTGTTATATGTAATATAGGTACCGCCTACTATGACGTACTTTAGGTACTTCGCCTCTTGCGAAATTGTGTTCGCGAATTAAGGTGTACGCCATAGTAAGTTCGCCTCTTTCTGATTATTTTGTTGATTTTTCTTCCCATATAAGCTCTTTTGTACTTTCGCAACACATTTGCCATTTGTAAAATATATTTTCTTCTTCTTCATATCAACTCTTACACGACTCCATTTTCACCACTCAGGATATATATATATATATATATATATATATATATTATTTTTTTTTAAAAACAACTTACATTTGTCGTCTCCCTCCCCAGTTTTTCTCTGACAATCAACAATTACAGTTATTCTTTAAGTCTCTTACTTCTGCTACTTTCTGCCTCTGCATTTTTGAAGTTTCCTGTCATTTTCTTTCCATTGCGAAACCTTCGCCACTTTCTGTCTTCATCATTTTTTGATTTTGCAGCATTTCTTCATCTCTTTGCTCTATTACATCTACCATTAATCTTTCACCTCTTTGTTTTTCTTTAATGTTGCTTTTCCAACTCCTCTGTTTCGCAGCTCTTTCTTCGCAGGATTCGATATCGACCTCATAACACTTCTTTCCTTCAACCCAATCTCCCTTTATGATGCCAACACCAGTGGGATGAGGGAACTTGATACATTGATGGAAAGTTGATGCGACACCTAAGATCTCATGTAACCATGGTCGTCCGATCAGGGCGTTGTATGGTGATTCCACATCAACTATGCAAAATAAAATTTCAGAAGATAATCCTTTCAGTGGAATTCGCATATGAACTTCTCCCTTTGGCTTATTTGCGGTACCATTAAAACCATAAATTTTATTGGCTGAAGGTATCAAATCTGCATCTTTTCCTCCCATAGTTTTGTAGGTATGATAAAAAAGGATATTCACAGAACTCCCGGTATCAATTAAAATTCTATTAATTGCCCATGAGTTTTCCGCTTCATCATCTTCATCATCATTAGGTTTTAGGTTAATCTCCAATCTCACCACCAATGGGTTATCATGCATTCCTCCACCTTCGTGTACTTCTTCCGCGGTAAAAGAAATGATCTCGCTTCGCCATTCTTCCGATTTGCGACGTCTTCGCGGTGTTCATTATTTCTTTATCATTGGCATCCCTTGCGAAAACCCTGCTGAGAGTAATATCGTGGAAATCTTCAATTGTCTTGTATGAATGTACAATAGAGTTACAAAACAGATTTTTTGCTTTTGCCCCAACTTCTATCACAAATGTTTCACGTTCTTTTGTTGTGTTCTCCCTAGGAATTTCTGGAGGAGGTGGTAATGCTTGAGGTTGAGCTTTCCTTACTAGAAAATGATTTGATTTTCCCTGATCTATCATCCTGAGAATGATTCTCTTTATATTTCTGCAATCATTTGTTGTATGTCCATGGAAATGGTGATAAGAACAAAATTCATGGCTTCTCTCGCTTGGAGGTGGTTCCTTTCCCATGTTCCATGGTGTTGATAATGACCAAGAAGACATACATCAGAACAACCAACGACTGTTAGAAGGAGTAGGAGACTTGTTCTCTTTATACTATCTCTCGTATTCTTCTTGGTCACGACTCCCCATAGCTACTAGCTTCTGCTGATTATCACCCACTATCAACTCTGGTCGTCCTTGCAAAATGCTCGCCACTGTATTTATCAACTTAGGTAACAAGCTTGCATTCGCTGCATTTGAACTCGTGTTCGCAACTGGGTATGATTCCATCTCATTTTGTTTTTCCTCGAGAGCAATATATTCCTCTTGTAATTCTCGCAGCTCAGTCATTGTGATTGTGTTCTTAACTCTGAAAATTTAATATATAACAGATTGTTTGCGAACATAGCATTAATGAATGATAAAATGAGATATCTCTCATCAACGCGACCCGCCATGTTACTACACATTGTCTTCCATCTCATGGTCAGATGTTTCAAACTTTCACCAACCCTTTGCTTTAACCCAAATACATCTTCAATGCCAGGTCGCGAGAAATTGTTACTTGTGTACGCCCCTAAAAATATAGCCTGTAAGTGATTGAAGGATGCTATAGTATTTTTTTGGCAGGCCTTCAAACCATTTCAGAGCTTCTCATGTTAAACTTGATGCAAAATATTTGCAAAATATAGCGTCATGATTTTCCCATTGTAACATACATCTCAAATAAGCTTTGATATGTTGTATTGCACAAGTTGATCCATCAAAAATGCTGGTTAATGTAGGCAAATTGCATTTTGGGGTATTCCTTCTAATTGTATTTCCCGTGTGAATGGGGTTTTCGCATCTTCTTCTATAGCTTCATCCAATTGTCTCCTACCTCCTTCTTTCTTATTATTTAACATTCCTCTCATTTCCGCTAGCTCTTTCATAATTTGTTCGTTTATACTAGAATTATCTTCCATTGGCCTTTTTAACTCTGCCTCTCTTCTTCTGTGTTCATATCCGTTTTGATTCTCTGGAGCATCATTTTCTTCTCGTCTTTCTCTGCGACCTTCTCTTTCATTCCTTTCATGGATTCGCACACCATTATATCTCTCATTTTCTCCTCTTTGCCGTCTTTCAGTTCTCCTTAGTACTCTATCGTATTCTTCATTGATATTATCATTATTGCGATTACGCTCACGCCTCCTTTCTCGATTATCATGATTATTTTGGCGAATTGCCTCTTGTAATTCTTGTTCTTCCATTTCTGCTCTTAGTCTTTCCCTCTCGCGAGCTAGATGTGCTTGTTCAGTATAATTCCTTTCAATTTCATCCTGAATTGCTTGGTGATTTCTTTGTACTTCTCTCCCATGTAATATTCCCCTTCCTTCTTCCTGATTTTCTCCATCCTCTTGATTATTTCGCCTCTGTCGGTGTCTATCTCTCTGATTTCCATCGTTTTGCCCATCTCGGAGAGTTTCACCGTGTTGAATATAATGATCTCCCCTTATTTCTCTTCTTTCGCGGCGTTCCTCATCTAAATTTTGTATCTCTTCTTGAATTTCTTCATTAGCATTTTCTACAGGCATATCTCGTCTCACTTCTTCCCTTATTGATCTTGATCTTGTAGTGCTTCTTGACCTTCTGTTCTGTAACCTTATGTTTTCCATCCTTAGCTCATGGTTTTGCCTTGTCAAATTTGCACGTTCTTCGTTTCTAATCGCCTTTCTTCGCGTATTGTTTGTCTCAATGCCTCTAACGCTGTAATCTCTTTGTTTCCATGAATTATTCCTCCAATCATTTCTTGATCTCTCTCTTCTTTTCCATTACCTCCTAATTGCCGCTCTTCCCCTATTTCATCTACGTAATCCGATCGCCAAGTGTGTACACTCACTCGTCATAATCCTCGCCTTCTATTTTGTATTGGTACATGCCGAATTGGCGATTGAACCCGATTTTCTCCATTATTTCTTGTGTTTGCTCTTGAAGATTCTCCCATTTCATTTCTTTTCTTATCCAAATAAGTCTCCTACTCCTTCTAACAATCGTTGGTTGTTCTCGATGTATGTCTTCTTCTTGCCATTCTTTAATCTTAACGAACTGTTGAAAATTATATGAAATTCTTTATCTACTACTTCAAATCCTTCCAAATCACAATATCAATCTTCACTCCTCCCTGTTTCTAGCACCATTATGTAGTTGCAGGAAATCGCACACTACACCCCTCACAAGAATCCACACAATCAAATCATTTTAAGATGAACAATTATAAGTTTTATTGATCAAATTCTAGAAATATTACAAGATGAAAAGGAGATAAACCAAAGAATTACAACCACTCTAAACTTTCTCTCTTAATGACTTGCTCCACACTCGGAAATATCCCCGTTTGTAAGCCTATTCGGCTCTTTATATAGGACATTACATAGTGGATGACAACTAAGTTGTCCTTTATTTTCGGGTATGCCTTGCGAAATCTCGCAAATGTACAAATGTCAAATCTCGCGACACTCCTCGATCTCGCTACATCTTCACATCTTTCTCGTGTTTTGGCTGTCGTCATCCGTTACGTCGTTTTTACTTCCATCCCGCGATGTCTTCGCAGTGTGTCGTTTATGGACTTCGCGAGAATCTTGGTGTTGCGATATTCTGATCCTACACATGTGTCCCACCTAAAGTGATCAAAGGGAAAGTAGTTGTAGATTTACTTGCTGCCTTTCTTGGAGAGGACGTTACAATGCTGCATGAAGACGTGCCCGGTGAGTTTCCGGAAATCTCGATCATTTAAGAAGAAACATGGATATTGTAGTTTGATGGATCCTCCACTCCGAGCAACGATACTGGTGGAGCAGGCGTTGAACTAGTATCTTCATCCGGTGAAATCTTCTCACATTCATTCAAGCTGGACTTCCACTGCACCAACAATTCAGCAGAATATGAAGCCTTCCTCCTAGGGTTATCATTGTCCAAGCAAACAGGAGCAATGCACCTGGAGATAAGAGGAGACTCAAAGTTGCTGGTCAATCAAATGAATGATGTATACTCTCTCAAAGAAGTAACACTTGCTCCATTAAGTGCCGAAGCACAACGAATATTAGCTCATTTCTCTGACGCAACTATTGTCCATACCGGTCGAACCAACAACAGACATGCTGATTGTCTAGCGACTCTTGCGTCCAAACTGCAATTTGAAGGGTTGGAGAAATCCATCACCGAGAAAATATGTTATCTATCATCTACTTGGCTTACTCAAGTTGAAGACGCTCAAGAGAGCGACTGGCGGGCACCCATCATTCATGAACTGAGCAGTTCTTTTACTGAAGGGAAAATTAGCCTCTAGGAATTGAAGAACTTTTTTCTGCTACACGGAGCATTATATTATCGCAACCCCGATGGATCTTTGTCACGATGCCTCGGAGAATAGGAGGCGAGCGAGCAACTCAAGCGCATACATGAAGAAATATGCGGACAAACACTAGTGGTCACACTTTACATGAGGCTTCAAAGGCTCGGGGTACTATTGGCCCTCCATGGAGGCTCAGTCAAGGATGTTGCAAAGTTCCTGCCCCAATTGTCAGACGCCACCTCATCATTTGGAAGTTCTAACAATCCACCACACTGGGGATTGGGGAGAACCTTACATCAAATACTTTTGTGACAACGATTTACCATCAGAGAAGAAAGAAGCAATCAAACTCACCCAGAGGGCAGAGCGGTTTGCCTACCTGGAAGGGGTTTTGTATCGCAAAAGCTTTGGTGGGAAACTGCTGAGATGCGTGGCCGGGCATGAGATTCCAATAATCTTGAAAGAGATGCACGAAGGCGAACACCAAGGAAAGAAGAAATTATTTCTCCAGATCCATGAGAAATATTATTGGCCGACCATGGAAGATGATGCAGCTGCTTACGTTCAGAGATGTCATCAATGTCAAGTTCACGGTAACCTTATTCACACTCCTTGTCTCCCATTATATTCTGTGAGCAGTCCATGGCCCTTCTACAGCTATGGACTAGACATCATTGGAAAAATCAATCCAGCGTCCTCGAAGCAACATGAATACATCATTACAACAACTGAGTATTTCACCAAATGGTTTAAAGCTATCCCTCTTCGAAACACCATTGGAGTCACAATTGTGGCCTTCATCAAGGAATATATCATATGCAAATTTGGCGTTCCCAAGCATCTCAGCACAGACAACAGAACTCCTTTTGCTAACAAACATGTGAGAGAGTTACTTGAAGAATATGGTGTCAAACAGATTTTCTCTACACCGTACTATCCCCAAGGAAATGGAAAAGCGGAGAGTACCAATAAGAATTTGATCTGGATTATCAGTCAAACAGTTCATGATAACCCTCGAACGTGGCACGAAGAACTGCCCATGGCTTTGTGGGCCTACCGCACCGCACCAAGAAGCTCAATTGGGACTTCACCATATTCCCTCGTCTATGGCGCCGATGCTATTCTCCCATCCGAGATCAAGATCCCTTCTGAAAGGATTGCAGCAGCCAGTGGAGTGCAGTGGGACGAAGCCGAAGTGTCTAATTCAAGGATTACTGAATTGGACATGCTCGAATCAAGGAGAGCCAAGGTAGAAAAATATGTGGAAGCTTACAAGCAAAGGATTTCCAGGGCATACAACAAAATGTAAAACTCAATAATGGAAGAAGATTTTTAGAGAATAGCTCGGTTGAACCCACCAAGCGTTGGTATGTCAAGTTTGGTTGTCATATTTTAGTGAATCAAAACTCATGTTAAGAGTCGTTTGATTATGTACTAGAGTCAACTTCGTATAGGTTAGCTTGAAAGTATTAGGATATGAGACTTTACAAGTATTGCGAAGACTTGAAGATGTGAAGAAGCAAGGAGCTACAACGACAACAATCATCCTTCCACTTGAGGTTAGTGATATTTGACTTGAACTGTTTCATTCCCTAACGTATCTTTCAAGTCGTGCATATTGAAAACAAAACTGCGAAGCATATTTGAACTCTAGATAGACATAGTACTAAGGAATACAATACGAGGTTTATTGCATAAGCATTAAACTTTGTAGATAAGACATCGCCATAATCATTTGAATGCTATTGTGATTATGTATGGGTATGAGGTGAGGATTTCATCCTAGGGAACAATGTTTTACATGTGTTCTAAGGAAGTAAGTTCATAAACTTGTTTGTGAATCGAAAAGGAAATCGCCAGGAGTTATTGGTTTTGTTATTCATTGCATATCTTATGAACAACCAATATGTGTGATTGATTATAACCGTTCACGACTTGTTGTGTTCTTGGTAGAACTATTCACAAAGGCCTGACTTATTATTGGTATGACTTTTATTAGTGAAACCGATCTTAAGTAATCACCTGAGATGGTATGATCGGGTTTGTGATTTTCTGTCTGACCAAATATGGGAAAGGGGAACCGATCCTAGTAAGAGGTGCAGTACATCACAAAGGGGAACCGGTCCTTGTATGAGGTGAAGCAAGGTTTATAGCAGAAAGGGGAACCGATCCTATGAACATGTGCAACACGTTTTTAGGCAAAGGGGAACCGATCCTATGGACATGTGCAACACGTATAAGTTAGATACCATATATATGTGGGGAACCGATCCTAGTACCTATTCAACCGAATTTTGGAAATCTAGTGTGACTATGCATGGTACTTGATGAGTGCCAAATATTGCATATTTATACACCTTTTTATTGGCATTTTACTCATCTTTTGTACTCAAGAATCAGATATTATCCCAGATTCTGTGTTTTCTTTGTTTTCAAGAATAAATATTTGTATTAATTAATTTTGTATTTTTAGGTACTAAATAAAGTCCTGAGAAACCGAGGAGCCAAAAGAGCGAAGAATTGGAGTCGAGCATCTATGGAGCAGATAGCCAAAGCTCAAGCAAGCAATGGGGCTTGCAACCCAACAAGTAGCAACTCATCTCAAGACATGGGCTTGAGCTAGACCCAACCCGCAACCGGATCCGGGCCCGTCCACCACGAGCCGTCCGGATCTCTCCCGGCTGCATCCTACGGTCGCTCCATCACTATACATCATCTCTTGATGCTCCGTGCAACACCGTATCGCTCCAAAACCGCTTACCATCCTAGACCGTTCGTATCGCACCAGCTTCATCCTACGCTCGCTAGGCCGGTCCCATCAATTCTTGATGTCTCCGCCCCACAGCAAAACTACCCATACCCTATACCCTAATCGACTACCCCATTCTCTTCTCTTTCTTTCTCTTTCTTCTCTTCTCTCGTCTCCATCAGTTGCAGAGCAACTCCACCCCCATTCCCCGACCAAACCCTCTGCAACACCACCTCCGACACCACCATCACCTTCCTGACACCAGCCAACAACTCCTCTAACTCCCTCACCGCCACCCTAGCTTCATTTGTCTCCATCCATAGCTTCTCACTTACCCTAGAAGCTAGGATTGAGACAATTGAAACTAGGGTTTTCACCCACAGTCGATGCAGAGCGAAGTGACAAGAGGAAAGCTCGATTCAGAGCCGAATAGAGCATGGGTTTGCCTTCACTTTTTGATTTAATTTTTATTTTAATTGAATTAGGGTTAGGTATTTTGGGGGAAACCTTGCATGTATAAATAGGAGGAGTAGAGAGTGAAATTGGGCACGCCTGGATTAGCCAAAGGCGGTCACTTTAGTTTTAATTTGTATTTCATTTATCTTGTAATGCTTTAGTTTAATTCTCCAGGTGTGTTGAAACCCCGATAATATGCTAAGTTAGTTACTTTCTTGTTATTACTCTTGTAAGCTTATTGTTTGATTGAATTAGCTAGTTGAGTATATGACCCTGTGATGGAGTGTATCAGAAGAAGACACTCCATACTAGGGGGAGTGTATAAGATTAGTCAAAACATTAACATGGTGTTCTTCCCTGGAATGAACAAAGAATAGAACTTGATTAGGAAATGCCTTAGCATAGGTTCAGGTGGTGGATTCACCATCCTGGTGCTCTCCAATTTTGTCACTGTTTTAGCTTCAAGTTCACCATTTCACCTCAAATTTTTTCGGCACAAACTATAAGTGTGTTACCTTCATTAGAATTTCAGTAAAACCAAGCCTTAGATCACAAAGCACACCCTAGTCTCTGTGGTTCGACCCGCACTTGCTCAGTCCTACAACCAAGACACCGTGCACTTGTGGTATTACCGTAGGCCATATAATATACACTTCTCAGGGCCTACCAAGTTTTTCTCAGCACTTTGTTAAACATCTACTATTTTCATTCAGCATCTGGCCAGGTTTGAACTCAAGTGTGCCTGGCCTAATCTGTCACACTGGGTTCAATCCAGCTACATTGGCCTAATCCACCAAAGCTGTGAACTAAACTTTTGGGTTGAGCTAGCAGGTATCTACTGAGCTGCTGAGTAAGGCCAAGGAACCTGAGTCACAAAGCTCGAGCACAATTCGAGTAAGTGACTCCTTGCATGACTCCGTGAACTAGGTTAACACTCTGTGTGAGACACGTGAACTGTGCCTTGTGTGAGACCTAGCTATAAATTGCTATAAGTGAGTTGACATTCTGCGGATGTTGTAAAAGCTTAACCAAATCATCTCGTGCATCTCAGAATCGCTAGAAAAGGCTCAACTGTGAATTTTGAAGTCAAATTGCTCACTTTGTTGCATCTTTGAACTGGTATCACTTGTGTATGTGTGAATTCAGTGACATCCGAATAGTCCATTTGCCATCCGAACTTGCATCCGTGTGATCCTGGTTGTGTGCCTTACCTTACACAGCCCCCTGCAGCTGTGAGACTGAGTTTATTGAGCCATCTTCCCTGTGACCTGAACATATTGATAACTGAGCATAACCTTGTAAATTGCATATCTGAGATTGTGAGCCATTGTGATGCATGCTATAACCTGTGTTAGGTAGTACACACATCCCGAGCATCTTTGTTGCGCACTTGTGTGCCTTGTGTGAGACATCTCGCACCTTGCCTGTGACACCACTGGTTGGATCATTGAGCCAGCCAGTTGCCAAACCCACCTCAACTGAGTAGATTGACACACTGTGGCATGTAAGTCTGTGTAGAAAAGCTAAAATACTTCATCTGCTTTTACATCTCTGCAATACATCTCGAATCTGCCTTAAACTGAAGTTTGTGCTCTCACTTGCTGTGCTTGCCTGATTTGTGCTCTCACTTGCTGTGCTTGCCTGATTTGTGCTCTCACTTGCTGTGCTTGCCTGATTTGCACACAACCTAGTGCTGTATTGCTATGTACTATCTGAGCACATAAGTCAACCATTGTGCTGTGTAAAATTTTTGAGAACCTGGGCTGCAAATAGCTGTGTCAATCTGTGCACAAGTGACCCCCGCACAAGTTGCAATTGGGTCGTGCAAGAAACCAAATTTCACATACACTAGGTTTCTCCTAAATTGAGCAACTAGGCTTTGCAAGTACAAGCAACTGGGCCGCTAACTTGCCGCCTAAATGAAGCCCAACCGATGGGCTGAGCTTTCTCACTGGGCTGCACAAGCAACCTGGACTGTGCACACTACGGGGCCATTCTGCTGCTGGGCTTAAGCTAACTTGAGCCCACATCTGCTGGGCTGTGTATTAACCTGGGCTTCTCACATAAACCAAAGCTCCCAACAAAACCAAATGAATCCCATTGAAACCAAATCCCAATAAACCAAAGCCCACATAAACCAAATTTTGAGTTCAATTTGAGTACTAAATCATGTCAGGATTTTGGTCTGCATCTGGGGATGGAAACAAATCCATTAGAGAGCTTGCTTACGGGCACGCTTCACCATATGAAACCCCCATAGACCATAATGATTTTAGGGCATATTATGAGCCTTCTCAGGGCCCTGACCTTGAGTACTCATACCCTAACCATCATGAGCACATGTATCAGTCACCACAGTGGGGAGTTGAACAATTTTATACTCCCCAACTCCTAGTTTAAAATCACTAATGGAAACGCTCATGGAACAAAATGCTAGGCTTGAATCAATGCAATACATGACCATCCATATAGCAACATGCATGATCATCCCTTCTCTAGTGAACAATGTGCACAACCATTTAATGATTATTCATATGAAACATGCATACCCACTATTGAAGACTCTCCCTCCATTGAACAATGTCACATGTTCTTAAAGATGAACCGGATTCATTTAGAAAAAGAAGAATGGAAGGCAGTTCATGATAGAATGATTATTGTCCCTAATAAAGAAAATCTCGAAAATAGTGTTTCTCTTCCTACTCATGCAACGAACACTGAATATGAACCTAATCTAGAGGTAAATGAGTATACTAGAAATGCTAATAGGGAAATGGATTTTTGCTATGATGATGATGATGATGATGATGAATATGAAGAGCATGTGTATTCTGAAAATGTAGTAGAATCTTTGGGTTCAGAGACGTTAGGCGTCTCTTCTGTGAACCCTACGAATGATACCTCTTCTAACATTCATATATGTGATATGGATTCTGAGCTTGGCTTTGTGAAATTCTTCAGTGAATGTGAGCATGCTTCACAACTTGTTTGTGACTTAGGACGAGATGAATCTTCTCATGTTGACACTAATGTTCTTTTGGATCATGATATTATTGTTGTGTCGATTCCCCGCCCATATCACAATATGTTGCCCGCTCTGGATGATTATGACTTGGTGATTGATGAATTGTTCTATCTTTGGTGAACATGATTTACCCTTTTCTCGACCTTAGGAAAGTGTGTGATGGTACAAATGATTTTATACATGAAAATAACTTAGATGTACCTAACCTCTCTCCCGAGTCACAAATTGATACTCCTCCACCAAACCTAGGTGTAGTTTGTCACAAAATTGCAAAACCAACTTTTCGAAAATGCCTAACTTAGGCCTAGAACTTTGTGCTTCCCAAGTCCTCTTGGACTATTTTGCATCAAAGTATAACACTCTTAAGGAGCCACAGTTGGAATATGTATGTCCGTGTAATTAGCAAAACTCATTTTGAGTTAGACCTTTTGCATGATGTACCTTTAAAATTGCAAGATTTTGTTCTCACAAACACACCCGTTCACAAATTTAGGTTTGGGGAAACTCCTTCACATCTGCAGTCTTACTTGCACTCTCTTGTTATATCTGTGTAAGGTCATTGATGTTTGTATATATTTTCTATTGGGTTGATCCTCAACTCTTTAGATTGTTAGTTTATGGTGAATTTTTGTATATAATCCAAAGGACTTGTTAAATTTTATTTTCTTGATTCGGTTGAGTCTTCTTGCACATATATTATTCTAATCCGATATGATCTCCGTTGAGAATATTGGATTCTAGCCTTGACGAATGAAGCTCAACCTTGCTCCCGCCGACATCCGGTAATCTCTTCCCTTTTATCTTATCAGCATAGTTCTCGTGGTACGTGACTGTTTAAATTTTTCCTATCTGTGACACATTGAGGACAATGTTTGATTTAGGTTTGGGGGTGCATTTGCATTTAGAGTTTTTAGTTTTTATTTTGCATTTAGAGTTTTTAGTCTTTTATTTTACCTTTTATTTTCAAAAAAAAAAAAAAAAAAAAAAAACTCTAAAAAAACTCTAAAAAAAAAAAAAAACTCTTTTTGTAAAACCTCCAACTTTAGAGATTTTAGAGTCACTAGCATGCTTTTAGCTATGTTTACATAGAGATTCTGACCGAAATAACAGAACTTGGAAGTACCGGAGAACACAATCGGGTTTCTTAGTTGATTAGAGCGTTAAAGTTGGATTTAACCATACCGGAGGGCGAATTAGGTGCTTTTATTTAGATATTCGGTAGTAGAATTGTGATCACCCATAGTGGAGACTACCCATTTTACATCAAGCGAGGTACCGACCTTCACTCTTTGTGACTTTCTAGAAAAGCTTTTAGAGTGTGTGTCACCGTACGTCAATTCCGGGTAGGAATGGTGAGCTACCCAACTTCGCACCACTTTCAAAGACTACTTTTGATCTCTTGAGTGCTAATTCCGTCAATCATGAGGGTGACGTCTAAAGATGAAAACTCCTTCTAAATATCGATTTGCGTTAGCATCTATCTCTCTCTCAATCAAAGAAGACCCATAGAAACACATCATCGTCGGCAAGCGGAGCATTAGCGAGAATATTTGAAGAAAAGTTGAGATAGTCCAAGGTTACATATTTCAAAGGAAAAGAAGATGAGAATTAATGAAGTTTGTGAAAATTTTAATTTTATCGTTGTTAGTGTTTGTTAAAAAAAAAAAAAAAAAAAAAAAAAAAAAAAAAAAAAAAAAATATTATTATTAAGTTTTTGTGAAGTTCAGAATTTCGTCATCAATAGTTGAAGACCGAAGACCGAAGATTGAAGACATTTCTATGGTTCTTATGAGAGAGTGATGTTAATTGCCGATCGGGTGAAAAGGTAGTGAGTACTCCCACCCTTACTAATGGTTGATTTCCTTTCTTAGAGATCATCAGAAAAAGATTCTTTTTGTCCACACTTTTGTGGAGTCTCCAGATTTTTTATTTCGGAAGGTTATCCTTCTTACCTACAACGTGTGCGGGATTTCTCTCTTTATTCCCGCCTGCACACATGAGAGACTAAAAAGCGATCTTTTTGAGTGCAATTATCATAAAACCCTAATGGTGAGGCGAAGTTGAGACTTATGATCACAATCGAATCCGAATTCTTTCATATGGTATGGTTACTTCTCGCTCGGACTTAAGGATGAGAATGCGTTCTTCGATAGTTCTAACTTCACATTACTAGCATGCGAAACTCTATGTCCTCATAGCTTCTTGGAGGCTTGAGACTCTTTTTACATTCTCGAAGTTGGAGAAGGTTTTGTGGGTACACCTCTGGTAAACCCTCACGAGACTACAACTCGTCCACTAGGGACACCTAGGGGTTTAAAGGCTTAGTGCATACGCTAAATGCATTCGAGAGACTGCGACAGGGGTATAGTTAGGATTTCTTATTTTCTGTTTCACTTGAGGACAAGTAAAATTCGGGTTTGGGGGTATTTGATGAGTGCCAAATATTGCATATTTATACACCTTTTTATTGGCATTTTACTCATCTTTTGTACTCAAGAATCGATATTATCCCGCATTCTCGTGTTTTCTTTGTTTCCAAGAATAAATATTTGTATTAATTAATTTTGTATTTTTAGGTACTAAATAAAGTCCTGAGAAACCGAGGAGCCAAAAGAGCGAAGAATTGGAGTCGAGCATCTATGGAGCAGATAGCCAAAGCTCGCGCGCAATGGTTGCAACCCAACAAGTAGCAACTCATCTCAAGACATGGGCTTGAGCTAGACCCAACCCAACCCGATCCGGGCCCGTCCACCACGAGCCGTCCGGATCTCTCCCACCTGCATCCTACGGTCGCTCCATCACTATACATCATCTCTTGATGCTCCGTGCAACACCGCATCGCTCCAAAACCGCTTACCATCCTAGACCGTTCGGATCGCACCCGCCTTCATCCTACGCTCACTAGGCCGGTCCCATCAATTCTTGATGTCTCCGCCCCACAAAGAAAAACGACCCATACCCTATACCCTAATCGACTACCCCATTCTCTTCTCTTTCTTTCTCTTTCTTCTCTTCTCTCGTCTCCATCGGGTTGCAGAGCAACTCCACCCCCATTCCCCCGACCAAACCCTCTCGCAACACCACCTCCGACACCACCATCACCTTCCCCGACACCGGCAACAACAACTCCTCTAACTCCTCACCGCCACCCTAGCTTCATTTGTCTCCATCCATAGCTTCTCACTTACCCTAGAAGCTAGGATTGAGACAATTGAAACTAGGGTTTTCACCCACAGTCGATGCAGAGCGAAGTGACAAGAGGAAAGCTCGATTCAGAGCCGAATAGAGCATGGGTTTGCCTTCACTTTTTGATTTAATTTTTATTTTAATTGAATTAGGGTTAGGTATTTTGGGGGAAACCTTGCATGTATAAATAGGAGGAGTAGAGAGTGAAATTGGGCACGCCTGGATTAGCCAGTGCAGTCACTTTAGTTTTAATTTGTATTTCATTTATCTTGTAATGCTTTAGTTTAATTCTCCAGGGTGTGTTGAAACCCCTGATAATATGCCAAGTTAGTTACTTTCTTGTTATTACTCTTGTAAGCTTATTGTTTGATTGAATTAGCTAGTTGAGTATATGACCCTGTGATGGAGTGTACTGTAAGAAGACACTCCATACTAGGGGGAGTGTATAAGATTAGTCAAAACATTAACATGGTGTTCTTCCCTGGAATGAACAAAGAATAGAACTTGATTAGGAAATGCCTTAGCATAGGTTCAGGTGGTGGATTCACCATCCCGGTGCTCTCCAATTTTGTCATTGTTTTAGCTTCAAGTTCACCATTTCACCTCAGTAGTTTCTAAGACAAACTATAAGTGTGTTACCTTCATTAGAATTTCAGTAAAACCAAGCCTTAGATCACAAAGCACACCCTAGTCTCTGTGGTTCGACCCGCACTTGCTCAGTCCTACAACCAAGACACCGTGCACTTGCGGTATTACCGTAGGCCATATAATATACACTTCTCAGGGCCTACCAGTACTCACATGGAAGGTAGAACCGAAACTTGTTTTGGTAGAACCATTAAACCCATGATTGTGGTTGAATGTTATTTGATCAATCACATAGTTTTTGAAAGTCAGATGAACCAATTCTAAACTTGTTTGGAAGTGTGGCAAATCGGTTTTAAGGTTGTAAGTGTGAAAGAGAACTTAAAAAGTTAAGATGTCGACATACTTTGAACACGTGCCATGAATGTTTATTTCTTTAATTGTTCAAAGTTATTCCTTAATAGCTAAGGGAAGAGAATCCGAGGATCGAAACATAAATAAGTTAAGAATCTTTTAATTAAGGTATTTAACTTCATTTTGTAGGGAAATAAGAATTAATAATGTGCATTTACTAATTAGAGATTTTCCGAGAGATTTCGATCATTATTTTTGGACAGAGCATTTCCAGGAATTATGGAAATAGAATTTGTTCTTTAATGAATATCTTGATAATATTTTCGGTTTTGGAAATTCCTTGGTGTCCAAACTTCCTTGTCTATAAATACTTGAAGTTTGCCTTTCTAGCAAACTAATCCTTCGTAACAACAGACTTCCTCTTTGTTGTGTTGTTACTGGTGTAGCCGCCTATTCGGAGAGGAGAGTAACCTAATTAGGCGAAATCTCTTACGGCCGCTCAGTTTAAAGTCTTCGTTGGGATTGAGAAGCTCTACGAGTACCGTTGGTGGGAAACTAGATAATTGCGGTTTAAATTTTGTTTTCTTTGATTTGATTAACTAACGGTGGTTGAACTTTGATTGCACCTAGTTTGTTTATGCTTGAGAATCTTCTCTTCTGATATAAGATTCACTCAAACTAGTCAGAGTTTCGACAGGGATCTTTAGAATGTTGTTAATTCTAAAGACGATCTTGTGATAATCCATTGTTAACATACTTCGTTCTGTGCGTGATTGATCACAAGAGATTCAAGTGATTGTGTGCAGGTGTTAATTGAAGATCTAAGAAGATATTGAAGATTTCTGATTTGTGGGTTCATAATCTTTGGTGTGCAATACTTGTTTCGGTAAAAGAGGATCCAATTAATAATCGGTTTATCCTTGTGATAGATTGGATTGATTAATTGAGTAGATCGTCATCAACACAATTCTTTGGATTAAGAGTGTTGTTGGCTTAATCTTAAACGATTACTTCGGTAATTGAACATAAGATAGATCTAAGAACCTGACGAAGGAGTTTATGTTAAGATAAACAGAAGAGCCTTTGTCCGACTCATATCACTTGGTTGAATAAAGTTGATACCAAACAGATTTGTTGTTCCTTTACTGTTTGGAATACGAACCAAAGGAATTGTTCCAAGTACGTGACTTAGGTCGGAGGCGTGGGAATACAGATTTTAACTAGGTGAACTATAGGTTTAGTTGCTTGGTCTCAACTATACGAAGTGAGGTGTAATTTTGTGTAGCGGCTTAATCCTGAGAGTATTCAATTCTGGACAAGGTCCCGGGTTTTTTCTGCATTTGCGGTTTCCTCGTTAACAAAATCTTGCTGTGTCATTTACTTTATATTTCCGCATTATAATTGTTTTATTATAATTAAAGTAAATCACACAAACGTTAATTCGTATTTGATTGATAAGTGAATCCCATTGTGTTTGTTTAAATCCGAACCTTTTTATCAAGTAACATACTTCGTTGTTGTATTGTCTCGATCTCGTATCCATAGACGATCACACAAAGTGTGAACCGATTAGTTGTATTGTCTCGACTCAGTCCATAGACAATCACTTTCGGAAAAATTCGGAGAAAGGACTTATAGGTAGGAAAAGTTTTAGCTTGAGGTGTATTTGGGTACCCTCGCCTTTTCAGATATACTAGTAAATGGAAAACCCTAAGTCTTGGAAGTCGATACGCAAGACCTGGAGAATATTTATCTTCTACAAATGGTCAAATCAGTTGCGATTTTTATTGATACTCTAAATCTCAAATGAGATTATGTTAGTGACGCGGAAGAAAAACGATGATACCGGGGACTGATCGTTCAAGATCCATGACCAGACGCGGTCAACAATCAACGCTTCGACTTGGAATCGATCATACGTGCACATAATATGGTTTCTTGGATTACTCGTGCTGCCATAACCAATTTTGCACGCATGAACATTGGTCCATCTCATTCAATTATGAGCGTAAGGAAATCAGAGGATATAATAAAGGATGTCATTATAATAATTCCTGATGCAATATGTATATTGTCAAGCTACTCAAACAAAAAAATAAATAAATGATGGTGTCTACTTCAACGAAAAATGAACGATCAACTACTAAGGGAAGTTGCTAGCAAGACTAATCATCGGATTCATCGTCGTCTTCATGATCATCATTCGTATCATGTTCTTCAATCTCTTCATCTGAATCATCATCTAAATCTTCACTGAGAACTTCTTCCAATTGGTCTTCAGGATCAGCATATGTTGCGTCTAAATATTCATCTTCTTCACATCCGACTCGAAAATCTGCTCTAGCCAATCGCTCATCTCGCATGATAGGTGGGTATGGCTTAACCCGGCGTTCAACAGGTTCCCAGACGGATTCAACTTCTTCTGCATCTGAATCTGAGGCTACACCATCAGCACGAGACCGAATTTCATCCTCAGCTGCTAGCCTTTTCTGCTGAAGTCGACGCCATTTTTGTTGATAAGTTGCCAACTTCTCATCCTCGGCCTCTCTCTTCAAAAATCCATCATGAACATCCTTCAGATGATTAAGAGGCATACCATTTATTATCTCCTTAGCATCCTTCAGTGACCGATCCATTTTTGCACGCGCCTCCGCTGCAGATTTCTCCATCTCTGGCCTGGGAGTCTTGGAATCTTCCTCAGAAGAGCTAGAAGAATAGTCACTACTGGAAATCACCATTATCTGGAGCCAGAAACATAGAGTCATGGATATGCCAATACCAAACAACAAAAATGGTAACATTCCAACTCTTACCTTTTAATATTTCACTAGCTGTAGTGATTACAACACAAAAATTTCGAGAGTCTGTTCGCTTCTTTGAAACCTGCAAAGACGAACAAAAACCTCATTAGAAATCATAACTTGATTTTCATAAAATTGCGAGCGATTCACAAAATTTCCATCATGTGAGCAGTTCACATAACCACTGAGCGAACACTCATTACTTTTCGTGCATACATTATCAAGTTACGAAATCCATACAAACAATACTTTATCAACAAATTGTTTACTTCTAATAATTGTTCAAAATCAAAATTTGGTTTTACGAATTATTTAAAAAAAAAAAATCGTGAATACGGATGCTGTTTTTTTTTTACGTGAGCAAGTCACGCGTGTAGCGAAAAAAACTTTTTTTTTTCGCTCGAACGAGCGTTCGTCTATCGAACATGAGTCTTTTCTATCTTGCACAAGTCCAAATAAATTTTGTTTTTATGAAAACTCATAGACACAATTTTCTCTACTGCAACTAGATCATATATATTCAAAAAATATATATATTTGCTAAAAACAAGTTTTTCATGAAACTTACGCATGCATACATACCTAAAAGTTTTGTTTTATGAACAACTAACGTCATATTTTTTTTTTTTACTCAATGTGGTCGGTGTCGGCCGGAACTCCACCGGCGGTGACTGGAACTGGTCGGCGCCGGTCAAATAATATTTTTTTTCGGACGTGAGATGGGAGAGAGATGGTCGGTCAGTTGAAGAGAAATAATTTTTTTTTAGGGATTCTTCCCTTTTATATCAATTTTATTTCCAAAAACCTAATAAAAGATGAATTTCCTTTTTTGGGCTCGGGCCCGTAAACACTAAACTGACCAAAACTAGACGTCCGACTGTCCAAATCAGTTGTGCCTCGTCTCTCCGTACTTGTGAGATGACACTCTATCACACTACCAGAGTCCTTATCTGGGAATTTGCTCGTACATGACGTTATTGGAGCAAACCGGGGATTCTGAAAATGTCTTTGTACGACTAAGTTCGACTATTTATCTCGTCTACGGGAAAATCACCATCTAATGCTTACTGCGGAACATGACTGTCCCTCACTAAGAAGGGGACTTAATATTGATGGTGTATTTTCGACAAGGGCTAAAATCGTAAAATCATGATACTGCATGTTTCTGACCCGGCTTCAGGAATGCATGTGAGGATTCATATTTTACGATCCGTGAACCGTTTCACGGTCTCTGACTGAGCGAACATTCCACTCAGAGCTATGATGAAAATGTTTCTCGAAAGGCCTCCCCGGCTGAGCGTTCGATGCTTCACACATTTCATCATCACCTCTATGTAGAATCTTAATGATTAGGCGGTTCCCTAGACATAATGTTTGTTAGGGAGCTTAACGCCTTCAGGACGTCACGCCGCACATTGTTCCCTGATTGCATAGAATATTAATGAATGGGCGGTTCCCTGGACATAATTTTTTGTTAGAGATCTTAACGCCTTCAGGACGTCACGCCGCACATTGTTCCCTGACTACGTAGAGAGACCGTGTATAGAATCTCTTGATGATTGGGCGGTTCTCTAGACATAATTGTTTGTTAGAGAGCTTAACGCCTTCAGGATGTCACGCCGCTCGTTGTTCCCTGACTATACACCCCCTTAAAACGAATATGATGCTTCAACTATCTCATATCTCGATTCTGCAAATAGATTAATTCTAGTGTGTCATTCGCCAACTGAATTCCTAGAAAATAATCTATTTTATCTCATTACTTCGTTCCATGGCTGATCCCCGGATGATTCCATGGATTAGTAATAGATAACCATTTCATCTCATTACTCTGTTCCTGAATTCCCCGGCTGAATTCCATGGATTAGTAATAGATACTCAACTCATTTTATTACTCCGTTTCATGAATCATTCCCAGCTGAATTTCATGGATTAGTAATAAATATTCAACAATCGGGCGTTTGGACCATCACTGAGTAAGTCCTGAGAAAATGGTGCAAGTGTACTTGACAATAGTTCACGAAAAAGCACCCGAACGCACGAGCGAACGTTCGAAAATATGGACAAACAAGGAACTTATGAAGAAAATAAACAAGAGGCGTGGAACCGGGCCCACCGGCCGGCCGGTCCCCCTCTCCTATTATTTTAGTTTATTTTATTCTAATTTGTTTCCCTCATCTCATGGAAACTCCCTCGTTTGAGCAAACTCCCTCATTTGAGCAAACTCCCTCATTTGAGCAAACTCCCTCGTTTGAGCGAAACTCTTAATTTTCCATACTTTCATCGAACAAAAATAATGAAAGGTGTCACGGGACCGGGTCACCTAGCCGGTCGGCCATGCCCTAGCCGTTGGCCGGTCTCACACCTCACAATCCCTTATATTCTCATATTATTATTTCCATCATCTCATGGAACTCTATCGTTTGAGTAAAAACCCTAGTTTTTCTATATTTTCTCGAATATTGCTCAAACCACGAAAAATCCAAAAAGTCAAACGATCACACGACCGACTAGGATACTCACGTCAAATATTAAAATATTATTATTTTAATATTCTCAAAATACTGGTCACATGAGCGAATTTCTACTTGCTCATTCGAGCAAAATTGAGTGTTTCAGTCAAGATCAAACTCTTCTCAAAATCCAAAGTATTGCTCAAACGCGCACCAGAAAATACCAAAACTCTCAAGACTGAGACACGGACAGTGTGGTGACACGGTCATGCTACCTTGACCGACCAAGTCCGGCCCTAAGGCTTGCAATGAGCCGGTCCCACACATCTTTATAATTTTGACTTAATTTGCTATCAATTGCTCATATTGGGTCAAAACTCTCTCAATCGACTGGGACTCACTCAGTCGACCGTCAGCTGGTCCCATAACCACCAAGGGCCGGTCCCATGACCCCTTGGTTGGTCCCTCATCTGTCCATAACTAGGTTTTACTACCTAATGCTCACACGAGCATTATTTTAATAAATGATTAAACCAGCGTTTGATCGTTCTTTCACCAACCGGTCAACAAAGGACTTTGGTGCATGCTCACTCGAGCACTCAGGCGCTACATGGTAGACCATCATCCCATGTAGCCGGTCACTCCTTCACTATGACCTATTTTTAGTAAATCATCGATTGATCAGCAATTGGTCAAAATTAGGGTTTCGAACAAATGCTCTAAAAATCATAATTCTGAGTGGGTTCAAATACTAATAATTTTATGTTGATCCAACAATCAACATCTGGGTTAAAAATATAATATTCGGTCAGGCTACCAATATTTTAATTAATATTTTATTGGGTCACGTTACCAATAATTCATCGAATGAGCAATGTTTGCTCAGTTGCTCGAATATTGATCCAACTATCAATATTCAGTAATTTATCGAATAAGAAATACTTGCTCAAATGCTCGAATATTGATCCAACTATAAATATTCAGTAATTTATCGAATGAGCAATACTTGCTCAGTTTCTCGAATATTGATCCAACTATCAATATTCAGTAATTTATCGAATAAGCAATACTTGCTCAAATGCTTGAATATTGATCTAACTATCAATATATTCAGTAATTTACCGTCGAATATTGATTCAACTGTCAATATTCAACAATGAGCAATATTTGCTCAGACGAGCAATATTTGCTCAAACTATCAATATTTGTTATGTTGATTTAACTATCAACATCATTCATTCGAGAACTATACGTCCCAGCAGACATGTTCGATTCATGAATCCTAAAGCATTCAACAATCATGCTCGACCGAACAATACTTAAACCCATCGTCTAATCAAGTCAACGACTGACTAATCAAATACACGTCTGCTTTGTAGACTCCACATTCGTGAGACATCAATCACGTCACATGGGGGATATTAATTAGGGTTTTGGTCTGGCGGCCTACAGAACGTGTGTTCACCCACGATGAGAAATGTGAGTAAGTCGTGCAAGCAGTTGAGGGAGTTAGCAAAGTAGTGGGTGGACAATCAACCAAGTCTCCGCACGACCTGGAACTGGTGAAACCACGATTTACCACTTTCCTACTCTTTTACTCGAGCAACCGTCACACTTACTAGAGATCAATGTGTCTACTATTCTGGCAATATAAATAAGTATCTGAATCCACGACTGAGGGGGACACAATTTTTCGAGCAATCATTCTCAAGAATTTCATCAATCGACCAGAACTTATTCGAACTCAACAGTTCACAAAAAACATGCAGAAACCTTAAACACATTTACAATCCTTGATCATCATTGATCTCACACACTTCTCAGCTTCCCTCCTACAGATCAACCCTCTTTCCTCTTTGTGACCGAATTGACTCTGGAACGGCCGTTGTCTTGGTTTAGGCCGGAGTCCTACAGATTGATATCTCGAACTAAAAGCACTCTCGTGCAGTGCATCAGTTTGAGGTTAGGCAGTTCGCTCGGTTGAGGAGCCTCCATCGCACGGTCGTCTCTCCATTCCCTAAAAAACCAGCGAATCGTTTTTCCCCATCTATAATTTTTTATCTCCTATTGAGACTAAGTCGTATAGCTATATATACTTTTAAATTATACACATTTGATATTTCGAGTTGAGTTTAACTCGCTTACATCTTTCTCGAAATATGTGTTGGAAAGCTTTTTGCTTTAACTACGTTCATCTTTATTCTTGACGAGTTTAGTTGGAAACAATTTATTTGTTGGAAACTAAATAATGAGTCAAAATATGATCATGTGAAAATTGGCTTGGAACATCTTACATGATTTGTGTGAGACAATCATTTGATGTAGGCTCGGAATATTTTATATTGATCATTTGATCACTTGAAAATTACTTATAAGCTAATAGTTTGTGTGAGACAACTATTGTCGTCTTCTAAGGATGTTTCAATGATTGAAATGAGAGTTTAGAACAAATAACCATTGTCTAGATATAGCACAGTATGCATACCAGTATGCGAGCTGTTCTAGAATGATTCAGGTCCGGGAACCAAGTTTGCATACCAGTATGCGAACGGTTTTACCTGAGTTAGGTCCGGAACGACAGTATGCGTACATGTTTGCGAACTGTCGGACGTGATCAAAGTCCGGAACTTAAGTTTCCGTACCCGTTTGCAAACTAAGTTGGTTTAAGTTCTAAAATCGGTTAAGTATGATTTCATACTCATAAACAAATATATTTATAAATTAAGGAATGCAATCTTTGCAAACCGTGGCTAAAATGTTCATGAACTGATTCTTTTGAATTAATCCGATTTTGTTTCAATTGTGTCTTGTATACTTCTATGAGAATATAAACAATTGAACAACTCTATGAGTAACACAATTAGATTCATTTTATTATCATTTGATCTAGAAGTGTTAGATGAATGTGGTTAATACAAAAGTGTTCATATGGCTAACTTCGGTTAACTATGGTTGAGCCAACTCAATATACACGTTTAGGTACGGTTACCCATATCTAAATGATGGTATATTTCATTTGTGTGTAACAAGCTAAGACTGTCTAACGGTGGAGAGATATTGCTTTGGTTTTAAGCAAACTTAGGTTGAATCTTAAATCAGGATTTCATCTAACGGTGAATATTGATTGCTTTGTTTCAAAGCTATCAAACCCTGATTTTAAGACTATATAGGGAGAACTCTAGCAACTGGAAAACCTAATCCTCACACCTCATGTGTGATACTAGTTGCGACTAGAGTCGATTCTCCTTTAACCTAGGTTTTTCCTAAAACCATTATAGGTTAACGACTTAAAAACTTCATTGGGATTCTGAAGACATACCTAACTATTTTCTCTATAGTCACGTGTTCTGATCTTACTTGTTCTATCGTATTGAGTATTATCTTCTCTAAGATTTGCTCGAGATTTATCTCTGATAGGTAAGATATAAAAAGTAATCACAAAGCTCTTCGTCTCTGTGATTCCACAATAACTTGTTCTACTACCATATAGTTATGTTATTGTGAGGTGATTGATATTTCTAGGTTGTTCTTCGGGAATATAAGACCGATTATCAATTGGTTCCTGTTCACCTTGATTTATCAAAAGACAGAACAAAACTTCATAGGTATTTCTGTGGGAGACAGATTTATCTATCAGACTAGACTTTTCTGTGGGAGACAAATTTGTTTATAAAGTCTTCGACTTTGGGTCGTAGCAACTCTTAGTTGTGGGTGAGATCAGCTAAGGGAATCAAGTGCGTAGAGTCCTATTGGGATTAAAAGGCGTAAGGAACGCGACTATACCTTAATCGGCGTGAGACTTGGTTAGGGCTCAACTACATTCCAGTCTGAAGTTAACTTGTAGTAGGCTAGTGTCTGCAGCATCTTAATACTGTGTGGTGTTCAAATCTGGACTAGGTCCCGGGGTTTTTCTGCATTTGCGGTTTCCTCGTTAAGAAAACTTCTGGTGTTTGTGTTATTTCTTTACCGCATTATATTTGTTTATATAATTGAAATATCACAGGTTGTGCGTAGTTCAATCAATTGGTAAATCCATCTTTTGGTTGTTGATTGAAATTGATTGACTCTTGAACATTGGTCTTTGGTACCATTCAAGTTGTTTCTCATAATAATCAGGCTCACGGATTATATCTGTTTGATTTGCTGATTACATTGAGAAACAAAGATATAACTCTTGGATATATTTCCTTGATTGAGCCTGACTTTCTAGTTGATTCTCTTGGAATTATGTTGGAGTTAGTCCATACGGATTGCCGAACGAAATGTTGGGTGTGGTTGTTAGACCCCCGTTTTTTCACCTATTTTTTCCATGGAGTGGGGGCACTTGCTAAATCAATGGTGGGAGATGATGCTACTTATTGGGGGATATCATAAAGTGGGGGAGAGATTCTGGGGTACGTAGAAGCTTCGGACAATACCAGATCAACGTAATCATCAGTGCTACACTTGTCCCACTAAATTTCCCCATAATTTTCCACCAAGAGGTGTCATGAAGATAGTGGTCTAATGCCACACAAAAGAGCCCCTGCTAATCTCCATCGAAGAGATCAAGGGGCTAAAATTTGACGCGGGACTCAGCCTGACTTCAAAGCTTATTCGAGCTCTTATTTAGTTATTTTTCCTTGGGCATGTCAACCTGTTTGAGAAATTTTATTCTTTTAGTCTTCCAATCTACGTTGTTTGGCTTATGGGTCTTTTGACCTCAACTTCTATTTTCTTAACCCAGGTTGGTGTTGGCTCGGTCTTTCAGTCCATGGTGTTTGACTATATTTTATTTTACTCTTATTTGCTTGCTCACAACCTGTTCTGTTGAGGTCGAGCTTTTTTATTTTCTTGACTTTTTAAGTCTTATATATTTTTTTGACCTTTTTCGGCTTTAAATATTCTCTGGTCGTTTAGTTGTTCAACCATCTTATTTTTATGTGGCTTAATTAGCTTTGCCAGCTCTGGCTATCGTGCAACTTGTTTTTGTCTGTTTCCTTATGGCTTTAGTTAGCTTAATCAGCTTTGCCTTCTTTGGATGCTTTGCAGCTCAATTATATATATATATTAGAGATATAATTATCTAATTCAGCCTTGCCTACGTTGCAGCTCATTTTTATTCCTTAATTTGTCGATATCTCTTTTGAGGTCGCTCATTCAGAATTTTTCACTTATTTTTTATTTCTCTTATCGCCGCTGAAATAGTGGGTTTTATGAGTTGCTTACCATATCTGCTAATGATATGGGCTTCACCGTTATAACAGAGATAATCAGGTCATATTTCCGATGCTACCAGGCCAGGGTGTTATTCTGTACCGGTCAGATACTAGTCTGGAGCTTAGTAATTGGTCTTAATGTTCGACATGCTCTCTACTAAGATATGGCCTTTTTCTCTTCCTTTTAACATATCAATTTCTTTGTTTTCCTTTAACCATACGACTACGACTCGATACACCTTAATGACCAATATTTTGAGAATAAAGATCTTATAGCGATTATGGCGAGCATTGATACTGCACTAGCTTTACCGACTTTGTCAATTTTAAGATTGGTAAGCATTTTTTGTTTGCAATGAGTGTTTGATCACTTCACTTGTTTTGATGACTTTGTCAGTATAGTTTTCATAAGTATTTTTGGGATTGCAGTGAGAGTTTGGTCACTTCTCCTGGTTTACGAACCTTGTCAGTTCGAAATTTTATAAGCATTTTGTATTTATAGTGGTCGCTTTAGTCACTTTAATTTACTCTTATGACCTTGTCAGTTTTGTGTTCCATGAGCATTTCATGTTTATAGTGAGTGCTTGGTCACTTCACTTTTTCTGCTATCCTTGCCAGCCGGTGCTTTATTAGCGTTCTTATAATTGTAGTGAGAGTTTGATCACTTCACCAGGTTTATTGGTCGTACTAGTTCGAGATGTGAATCTATCTTCCGAAAGTAACGCTTTCATTTTAGATAACTAAAAATAGTTGTTACAATCCAGAAGTATTGTGACTTTTTATTTCCCTGCACTATGGCTGTCCAATTACAGTTTTACTGATAGTACTTTTTGAGTTTCATAAGTTTTTCCCCTAACAAGTTTTTCAATCGGTAAGATCCTCGACCTATTTTGTCAGATATGACATATGGTCCTTCCCAGGTTGCTGCAAGCTTAACGAGTTTGTACTATGTGCTGCTAGGTGGTACTTATCTGAGTACGAGGCCACCAGAATGAAAATATGTTGGTTTTATAGTTTGCTGGGTTTTTTTCATATGCCTTTGGTGCTTTTCAAGTTTAATTGAGGCTCTTTCCTTTTTAAGTTTTTATTTCTTTCAAGCTTTTGAAGATCAGCTCGTCATTTAGATTCGAATCCCATGCTAAAGCTCGTGCAGTTAGAAACTTCAGTTCTATGGAGAACACTGCTTCCATACCAAAGGCTAGGGAGAAGGAAGACTCAAATATAGATATTTTCATCGACATAGATATTTTCGTCGACCTGTAAGCCCATAGTACCTCATGCAGGATGTCAGCCCACATTCCTTTAGCTGCGTCCAACTTCTTTTTTATAGTTGATAACAGATTTGTTGGAGATTTATGCTTGACCATTACCCTATGGGTAATATGGCGTGTTGAACATGTTAATTTCAGACATTTAAATGTCTTTATCAGGTGATCTCCACACTTTGAGATAGATGATGAACTTCTCAAATTATGAAGCTTTCATCATATAAGATATCTTTTAATATAGATTTCTTAGGTAAAGTTAGAGATATAATTTTGTTGTATATTCATATTCCTGTAAAATTTCTCCAATTAAATGGACTTGAACTGAGGTCCATTGTCTTCTACTAGTCCCATTGGCATAACAAATCTGCAGATGATGTGTTCCCAAATGAACTTTCTGATGTCCTTATCTGTGATTGTCATTACAGCCTTGGACTCAACCCATTTTTATAAGTAATCAAAATCCACCACTAGGAATTTTCTTCCTCGTGGAGCCTATTTTAGGTCAGAATTAGCCTTGTGATATTGCTTTGATAGTTAGAGATCGTCTTTCACCATGATTTTCGCACTATCATTATTAGCTTCCCTTGTGTTTCCGTCACACATTTTAGCAGAGGACCCAAGTAGGTTTTCCTTTACAGGTTGTCCCCCATGAGCTGATATCTTGTGGATTGGGTTGTATTCCTTCGTGCTTCCATTGGATCATGTGGAAGTACTTTGTATTTCAAATATTTGAAGATGTTTTTCATCCAAAAACCCTCAGTTTCTGACTGTGTCATATTCGAGCTCTGTATTTTCTTCAATCTTGAGCTTATAGACTGTTGGTCTTTCAAGAACTCCAACACTAAATGTTCTTTTAGAAGCTCCTGGTACTGCAGATCCCAGTAAAGCTAGTGCATCTACGTGCCTTAATTTGTTTCTAGCTACCTGCCTGATGATGACCTTGTCAAAAATCTCAAGTAGTTTGTTTACGAGGTCTCTGTATTGCATCATCGTGTTATTTCCACGAGATTTCCAAACACATACTAATTAGGTCTTAGCGTGTTTTCCTGCTGTGATACCAATTGAAAATGCGGGGGTACCAAAATACACCACCACTTTTTTCTTAGGCAATATGTATGGACAAACTCAATACAACTCTGTGAGTTAAACTCAGTCAAGGAATAGTGTAATACCCCCGATATTCAGTAGTGGTTGGCCGAATGAAATATAAGTAATGATTTGTCCTTTCCTAACACCGAGGCCTTTTCATCACAATTGGCTCCAGAGTTAGCAGAAAACTCTGCAGTTAAGCGTGCTCGGGCGGGAACAATCCTGAGATGGGTGACCTCCCGGGAAGTTGATGCTGGATAACCGCAGCGATTCCCAATGAAAAATCCCACATTACCGGATATCCGCAGTGGCTAAGTGGGGATAGTATCGGTGGAGGGACGGGTGATGAGTGCCAAATATTGCATATTTCTACACCTTTTTATTGGCATTTAACTCATCTTTTGTGCTCAGAAATCAGATATTATCCCAGATTCTGTATTTTCTTTGTTTTCAAGAATAAATATTTGTACTAATTAATTTTGTGTTTTTAGGTAGTAAATAAAGCTCGGAGAAATTGAGGAGCCAGAAGAGCATAAAATTGGAGACGAGCGTCAATGGAGCAGAAAGCCAAAGCCCGCGCGCGCATCAGTTGCAACCCAACAAGAAGCAACCCAACTTACAAGACATGGGCTAGAGCAATCCAAGACCCGGCCCATTACCCGAGTCCACAGCCCGATTCGCCCTGATCCATTGAGATCTCCATCTTCTGCATCCTACGGTCGCATCAGCCCACGCATAGGGTTCTCCTAGATCCAACGGTCGCTCCACCATGCACATCGTCCGTCGCTGCTCCCGCTCCATATCGAAGTCACCTACACCTACACCCATTGAGCCAAACACACCTTCCCCCATTTCTCACTTCCCTTTTCTCTTTCTCCCCAGACGCTTTCGAGAAACCCCATTCTCCTCTTCTCCCGACCAAAGTTGCGAGACACCACCACCATCTCCATCCCACGACACCAAAGAAATTTCCTCGGCCACCACAGTAGCCTTCACCACCGTCTCTAGCTTTAGCTATCTCCTTCATAGTTTCTTCTCAAACCCTAGAAGCTAGGTTTGAGATAGATAAAGCTAGGGTTTTTTCTAACAAAGACATTAAGGGCTTGCAGAGACGAATTGACAGAGGAGACAACAAATTCAGAGGCTTTGGGTGAGTGGGTCACCATTTATTTTCCAAGTTGAAGTGAATTAGGGTTTTTGCATGTATAAATAGGGGTGAGCAGTGTATGTGAATGGGGATGCCTGGATTAGCCAGAGCACCAACTTTAGTTTAATTTGTGTTTTAAGTGTTTTAATTATGTTCTAAATTAAATTGCTAGGGTGTTGATGAAACCCCTAATTTTCATGTCGAGCATATTTATCTTTGGTCTTATTCTTGCTGTGTTATAATGTGTTAGGAGTAGTAGTTAATTGATGAGCTTATGAGCCTGTGATGAGTTGTACTGTAAGAAGACAACTCATACTAGGGGTGAGTTAGTAAAATTAGTTAATGAACATTTAATTTAGACCTTCAAGGGAAGGCACAAGAATATAGCTTAAGTTACATTGCCTGAGCATGAGATTAGAAGGTGAATTTACTGCCCTAGTGTTCCCCATTCTGTTCACAATCTCATTTGTTGCCTTAGTTTACGGTCACAACAACCAACTAGTCGTATCGACACCCAACAGCTCACATTTGTATCACCTCTCTAGGAAATCAGTTTAGTAAAGCCCTTAGATCAACTTTACACACACTCCATCTCCCTGTGGATTCGACCTGTACTTGCCCTGCCTCCAATAGGCATTGTGCACTTGCAGTTAACCGTAGGCAAGATACTCTTTTCCCAACCTACCAAGTTTTTGGCGCCGCTGCCGGGGATTTGGTAGTGTTGTTGTGTTGACCATTAGCTCACTTTACTGCATTTCAGTTCACTCTTGTACATTTATGCTTTCAAATTTTTGCTTTTAATCACTGCTAGTGTAACTTAGCTTAACTTTTTACATCTCTGCATCTGTTATTGCATTCTGTGGCTTAGTGTAATCCATTTGTTTATTTTTTTTCGCATTTGGTTCATCTTAGTTGCATCTTAGCTAAATCCATTGTGTGCTCTATCTTTCATCATTTTTGTTTACTTGCATTTGTATTCATCAATATTCTGTAGCCCTCAAACTGATATGCGTCTGAAAATCTTGTCACTTTGGCGCTTGAATTGCTTTCGCAGGCGTAAGCATTTCATCATAATTGTGGTTTCTGCAGTTCTGTTTCATATACCTTGCATCTGTAGGGTTGAGGTAATTCTGTAGCTAGTAGTGTAGCATGTACACTTTGTAAATGTCTTAGTTGAGTCATAGAAAAGTACCACCTGTGGCTTCTCATCAGTCTGCTGCCGTTGTAGTTTCCTTCCATACTAAATCGCATCTGTAGGATAAGCATTTGCATGAGAAATTGTAGTGCGGAGTCAAGTTTTGCTGGTTAACAGTTAGTTCATACCATCATCTCCCTGTAATATAATGAATTAGGCATTCTTGAATTCTCAAACTTGTCTATAATTGCACTTTGCAGCAGCTTCAACCGGTCCTACTGTGATTGCCTTGTCATTGATAACCCAGATTGTAATCAAAGTAGAATAACTCTATTTCATTGTCATGCTATAGAGTCTTCTCAGCTGATAACTCTCAGTGATACCCTCTGAATTTGTTCCATCTGTGCCATTCTAGGAACTGAAACTGGTTGTTGAATTTGTAGGTGTCGGCCATACTGCTGTGCAAACCAAGGAAAAGAAAAGGAGCAACAGATCCAGTTCTTTTTGGTCCTCTCTCTGTGTCGTGCTGGAGGTGCCTGCGAAACTGAAACACAAGCCAAGGAAAAGCAGGAAGAGGAGCTACAGAACGTGGTTATCGTGCCTAAACCCAGTTTTATACTGGCGGTATTGTACTCTAAACCCATCAGTGTGTGCTTATGTGTAAATTTGCCACCAATTCTATGGGATGTGCCTCATTGCTGCGCGCATTACTATTTTGTTGATCCATATATCACCTCGAATTTGTGTGCACAACCTTAAAGGCTAGTTGTTTTGAATCTGTGTACCACTCCTACCCGACAAACTAGCTACTCTGCTGACCTGTGCTTCACTGAAATTTTGCTGAGCATCATTGTTTGTTGCATCTGTGAGTCATAGTCACTTGCCACACACAATCACAGCACGTGAGTAAACATAACCTGGCTACCACTGTGCAAATCTCCTGTCACTTGATCACCTGCCAAGCTAGTCACTGCAACATCTTGCACATTCCCCTGATATGTTGAGTAACCTGTGCATTGAACCATTGGCTGAACCGGCTACATTTTCACTGTGAAATATTGGCCTCGACAAGGCCTGTGCTCAGCTCCAGCCCCTGTAGCTATTGAATCAAGCTGCAACTTGGATAGCCAAGTTTGCTGCTAGCCCAGGTTGACATCAACTGAACCAGTTGACTTAGCTGCCCTTTCACCTTTGTGCATGATACACCATCTTTGCATGATAAATTAGCTACCCTGTCAATCACCCCTGCTGCCACTTTCCCTCACAACAAGTGCCCTGTGGTAGTGCTGAATTCAAACCCTGCAACTCTGAGCATGTTGTAAAGTGCTGGCATTGTTAATTTGTTGTTCATTTGCTACATCTGTGGAATTTATATCTACATTGTGCTGAACTGTGATGAATGTATGATGCTGTGAATGATATCCCCTGCTGATATCTACACACCTGTGCCTGACCTGTGAAAATTGAGGTCAGCTGAACCAGTTGACACTCTGTGGCATGCCAAATGTTTTGTAAAGTGTTGAACCAATTGTCTGTTGCATCTGTGCATCATTGAAGCATAGTCACTTGAAAAATTGTGTTGCATTTGTGGCATCTGTGCATATTACATTTGTAGCATCTGTGCATCTATGAACCAATACCTGTAATCTGTGTGTGAGCCTTTGGTGCTTGAATGAATGTTAAGTAGCAGGAATTGTGTTAGCAGTTGCTAGTTGTATTTCACACACAAAACCAAAGACATGCTTCACCTTGAGTGAGCATAACCCATCTGCCCTGTGCACCTCGCACAATTTTGCTTTTCTTGTGCACCTGAGAAGCAGTGTTGTGCACTCTCTGACAGCAACAAAAAGCATTCCTGTGTGCTTGAACTGGTGTGTCACTTGTGTGATTTTTGATCATCTGTGTTGAAATTGATTGGTTGTATGCATGTTAACATGCTTGATGTGTGCTAGATTATGGATGTTTCTTTTTGAGTTCAAATTGAGTTGCTAGACCATGTCAGGATTCTGGTTTGCAACTGGGGATGAAAACAAATCCATCAGAGAACATGCTTATGGGCATGCTTCACAATATGAACCACCCAAAAACCATGAGGTCACTAGTTTTAGGGATTATTATGAACCTTTTATAGGTCATGAGCCTCATTATGCAAACCCTAATAATTATTCACACATGTGTCATCAACCGCCATGGGAGGTTGAACAATGCTATCCTCCAATGAACCCTTGTATGCAGTCGATAATGGAGGATATCAAACTCATAGGGCAAAACAACGCTATACTTGAATGGAAAGCATTGCATGATCATCCATATAGCAACATGTCTGAATTTCCCTTCCCTAGCGAACCTTGTGCACAACCATGTTATGACTACCCTGAAACAAGGATACCCACTATTGAAGACTCCCCTTCAATTGAACAGCTTAACATGTTCTTAAGGATGAATCTCAGCCATTTACAAAATGTAGAAAGGGAGTATGCCCATAGTCAACCCACTAATATTGAATATGAACATCACCTAGAGAAAAATGAGTTGACTGAAAACACCAATGCTGTTAATAGGGATGAGTATGCATATTACTCAGATGATGAATATGATGTGTTATAAGAGCATGTGTATGCTGAAAATATGGTGGAACCTTTGGGTTCAGAGACGTTAAGCGTCTCTACTGTGAACCTTATGAATGATGTTTCTTGTAATATTCAATCCATACATACATGTGATGCTGAATTGGGGCTTGAACAATTGTTCGCTGAAAATGAGCATGCTACACAACTTGTTTGTGACTTAAGAAAGGATGAATCTTCTGTTGACACTAATGTTCTTATGGATCATGATATTATTTTTGTGTCTGATTCCCTGCCCATGTCACAATATGTTGCCTCCTCTGATTTGCCTATGCATGACACAAAGCTTTTGGATAATGATGATTATGACATGGAGATTGATGAATTGTTCTATGCAAGTGAGCATGATTTACCTTTGTCTGACTTTAGGAAAGTGTGTAATGGTGCAAATGATCTTATACACAAAAACAACTTAGATGTACCTACTTTCTTTCCTAAGTCACAGATTGAAACTCCTCCACCAAACCTGGATGTGGTTTGTCACAAAATATCTAAACCAACTATTCTGAGAGTTCCTAATCTAGGACTAGAGATTTGTGCTTCCCAAGTCCTCTTGGACTATTTTGCATCAAAGTATAACACCTTTAGGGAACCACAGTTGGAATGTGTATGTCTGCCTGTTCTTAGCAAAACTCATTTTGAACTAGACCTAGTCCATGATCTGCCTTTAAAATTGCAAGATTTTGTGTTCAAAAACACACCTGTTGACAAGTTTAGGTTTGGGGGGAAAATCATTCACTTATACAGTCTTACTTACGCTCTCATGTTATATTTGTGTAAGGTCTGTTGATGTCTCTCGCATATTTTCTTTTGGGTTGATCCTCAACTCTTTAGATTGTTGGTGTATGGTGAATTTTTCTTGTATATAATCCAGTAGGGCTTGTTAAATTTTCTATCTTGAATCGGTTGAGTCTTCTTTTTATTGTGATAATCCAATAAGATCTCAGCTGAGAATGTTGGATTCTAGCCTTGACTAATGAAGCTCTAACCTTGCTTTCGCCGACATCCGGTAATCTCTTCCCTTTTCTCTACTCAACATAGTTCTCTTGGTATGTGACTTTTTGACTTTTTGACTTTTTGAATTCTTATCATCTGTTGACACATTGAGGACAATGTTTGATTTAGGTTTGGGGGTGCATTTGCATATAGAGTTTTTAGTCTTTTGTTCTTAAAAAAAAAAAAAAAAAAAAAAAAAAAAAAAAAAAAAAAATAAAAACTCTTTGTAAATACTTGCATAAAAACCTCCAACTTTTAGAGATCTTAGAGTCACTAGCATGCTTCTAGCTATGTTTACATAAAGAGTCTGACCGAAATAACAGAACTTGGAAGTACTGGAGAACACAATCGGGTTTCTTAGTTGATTAGAGCGTTAAATTTGGATTTAACCATACCGGAGGGCGAATTAGGTGTTGTATAGATATTCGGTAGTAGAATTGTGATCACCCATAGTGGAGACTACCCATTTTACATCAAGCGAGGCACCGACCTTCATTTTTGTGACTTTCTAAAAAATCATTAGAGTGTGTGTCACCGTACGTCAATTCCTGGTAGGAATGGTGAGCTACCCAACTTCGCACCACTTTCAGCACTATTTTTGATCTCTTGAGTGCTAATTTCGTCAATCATGAGGGTGACGTTTAAAGATGAAAAATCCTTCTTGTAGTTCGATTTGCAGTTAGCATCACTCTCTCCCTCTCAACAACATCAACAGATTCATAGAAACACATCGTCGTCAGCAAGCGGAGCATCATCAGAATATTTGAAGAAAAGTTGAAATAGTCCAAGGTTTACATGCAACAAAGAAGAGAAAAGAAAATAAGATGAGAATTAGTGAAGTTTATGAAATCAAGACAATACAAATTGTGTAAAATTGAGTTTTATTTGTTATTTATTTTGTAAAAAAAAAAAAAATATGTTTGTCAAGTTTTTATGAAGTTCAGAAGTTCATCATCAGCAGTTGAAGACCGAAGATTGAAGACGTTTCTATGAATGCTGAGAGAGTGATATTAATTGCCGATCGGGTGAGAAGGTAAGTGAGTACTCCCATCCTTGCTAATGGTTGATTTCCTTTCTTAGAGATCATCGAGAAAAGATTCTTTTTGTCCACAACTTTGTGGAGTCTCCGAGAAATTATTTCGGAAGGTTATCCTTCCCACCTTCAACGTGTGCGGGATTTCTCTCTTTATTCCTGCCTGCACACATGAGAGACTAAAAAGCGGTCTTTTTGAGTGCAATTATCATAAAACCCTATTGGTGAGGCGAAGTCGAGGCTTGTGATCACTATCGAATCCGAATTCTTTCATATGGTATGGTTATTTCTCCTTCAACTCTTAAGGATGAGAATGCGTTCTTTGGTAGTTCTAACTTCGTGTTACTAGCATGCAGAAACTCTATGTCCTCATAGCTCCTTGGATGCTTGAGACTCTTTTACGCTCAGAAGTTGGAGAAGGTTTTGTGGGTACACCTCTGGTAAACCCTCACGAGACTACAACTCGTCCACTAGGGACACCTAGGGGTTTAAAGGCTTAGTTCATACGCTAAATGCATTCGAGAGACCAGCGACAGTGGTATAGTTAGGATTTCTTAATTTCTGTTTCACTTGAGGACAAGTAAAATTCAGGTTTGGGGGTATTTGATGAGTGCCAAATATTGCATATTTTTACACCTTTTTATTGGCATTTAACTCATCTTTTGTGCTCAGAAATCAGTTATTATCCCAGATTCTGTATTTTCAAGAATAAATATTTGTACTAATTAATTTTGTGTTTTTAGGTAGTAAATAAAGCTCGGAGAAATTGAGGAGCCAGAAGAGCATAAAATTGGAGACGAGCGTCTATGGAGCAGAAAGCCAAAGCCCGCGCGCGCATCAGTTGCAACCCAACAAGAAGCAACCCAACTTACAAGACATGGGCTAGAGCAATCCAAGACCCGGCCCATAACCCGAGTCCACAGCCCGATTCGCCCTGAGCCATTGAGATCTCCATCTTCTGCATCCTACGGTCGCATCAGCCCACGCATCGGGTTCTCCTAGATCCAACGGTCGCTCCACCATGCACATCGTCCGTCGCTGCTCCCGCTCCACATCGAAGTCACCTACACCTACACCCATCGAGCCAAACACACCTTCCCCCATTTCTCACTTCCCTTTTCTCTTTCTCCCCGACAGTTTCAGAGAAACCCCATTTTCCTCTTCTCCCGACCAAAGTTGCAGAGACACCACCACCATCTCCATCCCCTAACACCAACAGCCCCTCAGCCACCACAGCCGCCTTCACCACCGTCTCTAGCTTTAGCTATCTCCTTCATAGTTTCTTCTCAAACCCTAGAAGCTAGGTTTGAGATAGATAAAGCTAGGGTTTTTTCTCCAATAACACATTAAGGGCTTGCAGAGACGAATTGACAGAGGAGACAACAAATTCATAGGCTTTGGGTGAGTGGGTCGCCATTTATTTTCCAAGTTGAAGTGAATTAGGGTTTTTGCATGTATAAATAGGGGTGAGCAGTGTATGTGAATGGGGATGCCTGGATTAGCCAGAGCACCAACTTTAGTTTAATTTGTGTTTTAAGTGTTTTAATTATGTTCTAAATTAAATTGCTAGGGTGTTGATGAAACCCCTAATTTTCATGTTAAGCATATTTATCTTTGGTCTTATTCTTGCTGTGTTATAATGTGTTAGGAGTAGTAGTTAATTGATGAGCTTATGAGCCTGTGATGAGTTGTACTGTAAGAAGACAACTCATACTAGGGGTGAGTTAGTAAAATTAGTTAATGAACATCTAATTTAGACCTTCAAGGGAAGGCACAAGAACATAGCTTAAGTTACATTGCCTGAGCATGAGATTAGAAGGTGAATTCACTGCCCTAGTGTTCCCCATTCTGTTCACAATCTCATTTGTTGTCTTAGTTTATAGTCACAACAGTTTCTTGTCGTATCAACACCAAAACCAACTCTTGTGTGTTACATTTATGTTAGAAATCAGTTTAGTGAGCCTTGAAATCAACCTTACACACTCCATTTCCCTGTGGATCGACCTGTACTTGCCCTGTGTTGCTAGTCGACACTGTGCACTTGCAGTATAAGTTGTAGGCATTGTCACCTTTCTCAGCCTACCAACGGGTCATTACAAATGGTATCAGAGCCGACGACGGTTCACCTGCCGAGGGTGGGAAGGTACGCTGGACGGGGTTTGTCCAGGTGCTTCTCATGAAGGGTAGGGAACGTCGAAGATCTGGGCTTGTATATATATTCCGGAGACGAGGACGGCTCCAATTTAAGGTGGTGGTATTGTAATACCCCCAATATTCTACAGTGGTTGGCCGAATGGAATATAAGTAATTATTTGTCCTTTCGTAACACCAAGGCCTTTTCAGCACAATTGGCTCCATAGTTGGAAGAAAACTCTGCAGTTAAGCGTGCTCGAACGGGAACAATCCTGGGATGGGTGACCTCCCGGGAAGTTGCTGCTGGATAACCGCAGCGATGCCCATTGAAAAATCCCACACTACCGGATATCCGCAGTGGCTAAGTGGGGACAGTATCGGTGGAGGGACGGGTCATTACAAATAGTATCTTAGAGTTATATCACTATCTCTTGAGATTAAAACGTTTACCGAATTGAATTTGTGAACCTAATCACAAAGAAATAACTTGGACGGTACCAAAGACTAATGTCCAAGAATCAATCAAGTCGTATCCAACAAACTACGAATGTATTTACTGTGATTGATCAACGCACAAACTGTGGTATTTCATTTATAAAGATAAACAATATAATGCGGAAAAACAAATAACACATACACCATAAGTTTTGTTAACGAGGAAACCGCAAATGCAGAAAAATTACGGAACCTAGTCCAGATTGAACACCAAACTGTATTAAGCCGTTACAGACACTAGCCTACTACCAATTAACTTCAGACTAGAATGTATTTTATCCCTAAAAGGTATCCCACTGATTAAGGTACAGTCGTGCTCCTTACGCCTCTTGAATCCCAGCAGGACTCTGCACAATTGATTCCCTTAGATAACGTCACACCAACTAAGAGTTGCTTCAACTCAATTGAAGACTTTAAACCAAATCTTCCTCCCACAGATTAAGCCTATATAATTGATTTCCTGATTACGATCTAAATGTATGATCAAGGTGATGTAAATCGATAACAATTTGACAAAAGTATAGTTATCCTCAAAATCCAAACTTATGCAACCCGAAGTGCAGCCTAGATTATTATTCACCCCACAAGTATAAAATCTGTGGAATCAAGAAAGTCTGAGACGAAGAGAACTTTGATGATTAGTATATATCTTGATCGTTGGAGCAAGCTCTACAAACAATCAAGATAAGGATACTCAAGTTATCAAGGAAAGATAACTGGACCTGATTTCACGAATCCCAATGAAGTCTTTATAGTCGCAAAACCCTAAAATGGTTTTTGGAGAGGAAGACTCTAGATACAACTAGGACACACCAAAAAGTAGTGTTAGGATTCAAAAATCCCAGTTGCTTGGAGTTCCCATTTTATAGACATTCAAAGTATAAGTTGCTTTAGGTTTAAGCTAAGATAGCTTTGGAAACAAGCAAACAATATCCACCGTTAGATGAATCTTTGAATCTGATTTACATAAACAAGATATACACTCTGGTTAGGTGAGACCGTAACCGAACCGTGTACAAAGACTATGTTCAACATGGTTAGCTGAAACTAGCCGGTTTGAACTTAAAAGCTTAATCTTCATTTTCATGAACACTTAAGACTTTAACTCCGAGTCACAAACATGTGATCATTTAAGTATAGTGTTTATAGAGAATTAATCAAATGTTAATTATCTCGAAGAAATAATTTAAACACACTTGAATATATAATCGACATGATTAGTAGATGTATGAGTACAAATACATAGTAATTCGTGAGTCAGTTCAGTCACAGTTCGCAAACCGGTTTGGAAACTTTAAACCAAAAAAATTTCTGTAGTTAACAGAACTTTTTAGGTTTACGCACCAGTTTGCAAACTTTCCACCAAACCTAAGTTCTGGGGTTACAGAAATTTTAAGGTTTACGTACCAGTTTGGAAACTCAAAGACTGTCGCCGATTCTGGAGTTCACAGAATTGAATCGGTTTGTGTACCGGTTTGGAAGCGCTACCTAGTTCACGAACACAGAATTGTTTTAGCTTGCATACCGGTTTGGATACTCACCCCCAGTTTCGTAACCACGGTTCAAGAATGGTTTGCATACAAGTATGCACACCGATCCGGTTCACGAGTCACACATATTTTCATATGATATACATAAAAATATGTTTACCACTAATCCGTAAGTCGATATGTATATACCTACTCCGCTACTTGTACGAATACTAGGTCTCAACCCGTGTCGTAATGGCACGGGAAATGATATGTGTTTCAAATGTATCCATCGATTCATACATGTCTTAATTATCTGAAAAGAATCGAACCGATCGATGTCTAAACGTTTTGAGGAGTTGGTAAACATGTCTTTATCCTCGAATCTTTTAATATTGTGTATGTAAGTTATACAACCCTTTGGGACAAACATAGTTAATCGTTAGAGCAAATCTATGGGCGGTAGAACATTACTTCGTTCACTACTTCAAAAAATATCATCAAAGGTCATTCACCAAACTTGTAACAAAACTAAAAACACCTAAAATTACTTTAAAATTAATTAGATTAATCTTGCGAAATCTGTTAGCATTAGAATTTAATTTTTCTCTTTGATATAAATTGTTGGGTTCCCAATTTACATAGATTTGTGTTTATTCATTTTTCTAAAATTTATAATAATATTTAATTCTTGATCCATTTCTTTTCTTGTCTCTTTACCTATTATCATGATCTATTTTCCAAGCATGCATAATTACACGAAGTTGGGGAGAAATAACAAAAACAGAAATCATGACAAAAAAGGGGAATAAAGAGAGATGTGAGAAACTGAATCGATTACAATAAATTCACGCGTAACCTTGCATAATCCATGAAGTAGGGGAGAAATAATGACAGAAACAGAAACCATGACAAAAAAGGGGAATAAAGAGATGTGAGAAACCGAACCGATTACAATTAATTTGCGCGTAGCCTTGTGTTTGGTCAATCTTTTTATAGGTTTCATTTTTCTTCCTGCCCCTACCCGGCAAATCTTAAAATCACAACATCTTTTTTTTTTTGGAAAAATCTGGCCTTTAAAAAAAATTAATTTTAAAAAATAATAAAAACAGTAATTTGAAAACTAAAATCAGATTAAAACAAAACAAAGAAAAATTAACCAAGGGTGACTAAATAATTTACCTATCTTAGGACACCTTTTCTCACCCTACTACCACTACTTCTTCCACCACCACATTATCGTCACCGCTCTACCAGTCTCACCAATACCCACCACCATTATCCCCACCGCCGATCTACCACCACCACCCACCATCACAACCACCATTAGTGCTTAATTTACCTATCTTAGCACCCCTTTTATCACCCTACCACTACTACTTCTTCCGCCACCACATTATCATCACCACTCCACCAGTCTCACCAATACCCACCACCATTATCTCCACCACTGCCCACCATCACAACCACCATTAATGCTTACTGATATGGTTAATATCAAATAAATTTATTATGTATCAACAAAAAATATATTCATTTGATTAATTAAAGAAACATTTATTATGAAATATCAATTGAACCTTTATTATTCAATTTTAATTAAACATGATCATTTATAGCGGTAGATTTATGTTCTGCAAGTATAAATTTGATCGTTCTTTATCTAGCCTAACTTGTCCAATTTTTTTTTTTGTATTCTGGAAGTGTAATCAATTTTATTTTAATACTAAAAACCGTGATTTATTCGATCGGGTACTATAAATAGCTGGGATCCCATTTTGGTGATCCAACGGTCATGATCATATTGTCTTATATGATTTAGTATCCTCCTCAAAATATTTGTGTTTTGTCCTTACCAGTTGTGCTAAAAACAGCCAACTACATGTATCACAATAAAATGTTGCCCATTTTGTAAAGACACAAAAATATTATTGTCCACTACTATTCACTAACATTCACCACTGTACGTAAAAACCATCCACGCCCACTATTTTTTTCACCACCAGTAATGTTACCACCTCCACCACTCACAAATATCCGCCGATGTTTCCACCACCCACTGCTTCTTTCACTACCACCATTAAAAATTATTAATATAATTTTTAACCGGGTCATCGTAGTCAAAGATAGTAAAGTCATTGGGTGATGATACCAGTTACCTGAGTTCGAAACTCGCCAGCACCAAATTCTTTACCGATCAATATATATATATATATAGTTTTTAATAAACTTATTTATTAATAAAAATATGTATTTATTAGATTCATTAAATGAACATATATCATGAAAAATTAATTAATCATTCATCATGAGCAATTAATAGGACACTAATTAATAAAGTATTTATAATGGTTAGTTGAAAAAACCACGGTCATAGATTTATCCCTCCTAGACAAATCTCGGCCGCTCTTTATCTAGCCAAGATTTGTTTTGTATTCTAGACATGTAATACAGGTTCAAACTTATAACAATTTTCCCAGTAAAACTGATACCGTTGTCTTATATCCGAATCAATAGTAGTTCTATATTTCTCTAAATCGATTTGAATCAATCCTGAATAACATTAATGACACATATCACTGTTCTATGTTATTTCCGAATGATAAACTAGAATCATTATTTTGATTCCGAACAATAAATTTTCCTTAACCGAAATTAATCAAGTATGAACAAATGTTCATTAAGCTTAGTCATTATATTTCGAGAAATTATCAAGATAAACTTGACTCGGAATTCTTGCATATGCATACTAGTCTAATAGTTATGCGATATCATCTCAAATGATAGAAAGTGAATATAACTTGAGATATAGGTGGTTCAGTCTTCACATACCTTTTGTAGATGAAGTTCTCCAAAATCTTCGGTTGATCTTCGCCTTCAAACGGTAGAACGCAATGATGAATGTCGTGATCCTCTATTTCTCAACTACATTTTTATCCTAGTCCGAGACTTATCTAATTGTAGACTAGAAATCAAAATACAATTTTGACAACTAAATTTGACAACAAGCTTAAGATAACAACACTTGTGAGTTCGACCGAGCAATGCTCTAACACCATCACTCCAAAATATGTTGTGACCGGATATAACATAATTCCCAAGATATGCTGTAATCGATTACACCTTGCTCCACAAAGTAGCTTGTGACCAGTTACACCTTGTTTCCCGAAGTAGCTTGTGATCGGTTACACCTTGCTTCCCAAAGGTAGCTTGTGACCGGTTATACCTTGGATCCCAAAGTAACTTGTGACCGGTTACAACTTGCATTCCAATATAGCTTGTGATCGGTTACACCTTGATTTCCACAGTAAATTGTGACCGATTACAACTAGCCATATTATATAGGCTATGTTCAGTTATTCCATAAGATCATGAAGTTAAGATAGGTTCTACCTTGTCATATTATATTAGTCATTCAAAAGATATTCAATAAAGAACCTGACCAATCATGATTTCCTTTCGATTATGAAACAAGTTCATATATGTACTTCCTTTGAACAAATGTTATAAAACATTGTTTCCCAAGGTGAAATCATACCTATATCATGCACACATAATCAAGAGACTATATGCAAAGATTATGTTGATGTCGTGTTTACGAAGTTCCAAAAGATAAGCGTTTATACTTCGTAATTCAATAAATTCCTTGACACTTTGATCATAGTGTTATGACCAAGTCTAACCCACTAGAGTATTATTTATATACATCTTCGCATGTTATGTTTTCAATATAATCCGACTTGAAAGATACGTTAGGAATGGAAAAAAGATCAAGTCAATATTACTAACCTCAAGAGGAAGGATGATGTTGTCGTTGTAATCGTTAATTCTTCACATTCTTCAGGTCTTCGGAGTAATACTTGTACATCTCAACATTCCTAGACTTTCTAGTCTAACCTAAACGAAGTTGTCTCTAGTATTTAATCAAGCGACTCTAAATGAGTTTTGATACTAAAATATGACAACCAAACTTGAAATACCAACGCTTAGTGGGTTCAACCAAGCTATGCTATAACACCTGGTACACGTACTTGCCATGTCAAATATTTTCAGATGCATATAAAATTATTTCTGTGAGATAATTAGCATTTGAATAAATCTCTAAAAGCACTATATAGACGTGATTGATCACATTATAGCATATGGTTGTGATTCAATCTTAAAAGTCTTAAGTGTTTATGAAAATGATTAAGCTTATAGTTCAATCGGCTAGTTTCAGCAAACCGTTCATGAACAATGTCTTTGCACATGGTTCGGTTACGGTACTTCATCCTAACTAGAGTGTATATCTTGATATGTTAATCTCATTTCAAAGATTCATCTAACGGTGGATAATGTTTGCTTGGATCCAAAGCTATCTTAGCTTAAACCTAAAGCAACCTATAGTTTGAAAGTATATATAAGGGGAACCTCAAGCAACTGGGATCTTTGAATCCCTGACATTATTATTTGTGTGTCCTAGTTGTAAACTATAGTCGTCATCTTCCTAGCGACTAAAAAGACTTTTCCTAGGGATTCGTGAAGCCAAGTCCAACTATCTTTTATCTTGATAGTTCGTGTATCCTGATCTTCTTTGATTGTTGAGTTGCTCACTCGAACAAGATAGATAGAAATCGCAATGTTTTCTTCGTCTCAGACTTTGTGATTCCACAAGTTTAATACTTGTGAGGTAAATAATAATCTAGGCTGCTCTTCGGGAAGCATAAGTTCGGATTTTGAGGTTAGCTATACTTTGTTTATTGCTAGCGATTTCGGTCTCACCTTGATCTAAGAAATCACACATATATGCTTATCTATGGGAGGCAGATTGGTTTAAAGTCTTCAATTGAGTTGAAGCAACTCTTAGGCTGTAAAGGACGTCAGCTAAGAGAATCAATTGCGTGGAGTCCTGCTGGCATTCAAGAGGGGTAAGGAGCGTGACTGTAACTAAATTACAGTGAGCGTTTAATTCGGTCTCAACTGTATTCCATTACGAAGTTAATTGGTAATAGGCTAGTGTCTGTAGCGGATTAATACAATTTGGTGTTTGATCTGGACTAGGTCCCGGGGTTTTTCTGCATTTGCGGTTTCCTCGTTAACAAAATTTCTGGTGTTTGTGTTATTTATTTTCCGCATTATATTGTTGATCTTTATAATTGAAATATCACAGGTTGTATGTAATTCAATCAAAGTAAATACATCCATCCTTGTTTGTTGGGTACGACTTGATTGATTCTTGGATATTGATCTTTGGAATCATCCAAGAACTCTCACACGTAAATCAGGTTCACGGACTTGTCCCTGTAAACTTTCTGATTATGAGAGAAAGAGATATAACTCTAAATATTATTCCTTGATTGAGATTCATTAAGTTGAACTCTCGGAATTATATTTAAGTTTGTCCATACAGGTTCCCTAAGAAAACGTTGGTGGTATATTTTGGTACCTTTGCGTTTTCAGACCTTACTGATGAAGTCTTGTAACTTAGAATGTTTTCCTTTTCCCTAAGAGATAATACTAAGTCATGGTTGCATAACCTACTATCCGAGTCTATAGAAACGTGGGATGAACTTAATGTTGGCTTCCTTCATAAGTATTACCTTAAGCATAAAATTGCATCTGTTAGGAAGAGAATTAATTCTAGTATGCAACAAGAAGGAGAATCTCTTTATAGGTTTCTAGAAAGATTCAATGATCTCTTGTCGCAATGTCCTCACCATGGGTTCGAGTAAATGAAACTAGTTCAAATTCTTTATGACGGTTTAGACTATTCGAACAAAGCCATGGTCGAGTCTTTATGCGTAGGTTGGTTCCAGAATAAAACTGCTGATGAAGCTTACTCCTTTTTAGAAGAAGTGGCTGAAAAATCCCAACCTTGGTAGTCTTGTGTTGAACCCTCTTAAAATACTTATGCTCAATAGGAGTAGCACCAACATGGTCGATACGGGTTTTGAGTCAGATGTTAAATTTGTTGCTTTGTATAGAAGGTTAGAAGATTGTAGTTGCAGTAAATCCTACACTACACCCCTCAGTGTAATCCACACAACTAAGACATTTGAAGATGAATAACAATGCTTTTATTGATTAATTCCTTGAATGTTTACAAGATAAAATAGAAAAGAGCTAAAGAAATTACAATCACCACAAACTTTCTCTCTCCTAATGACTTGTCTAACACTCTGAAAAATATCCCCCCTTTAACAAATTTATTCGACCCTTTATATAGGGTACTATACAATGAATGACAGCTAAGCTGTCCTTTATTTTCGGGAATGACTTGCGAAATATCGCAAGTGTACAAGTATACAATCTCGCGACACTCCTAAACTTCGCTAGATCTTCACATCTTCCTCGTGTTTTGGCTGTCGTCATTCATTGCGTCATTTATATTACTCTTCTGCGACGCCTTCGCAATGTTGTCGTTTACTAATCTCGCGAGGTATTGATGTTGCGATATTCTGATCCTACATCTTGCCTCTTCTCATATCTTCTCTGCGAAGAAGAGAATGTCATGAGAATTAGTATTTTAAAATGCCGCAACTGTTCATATTTATTTGTTACGATCCCGTACTTTTACACAGAATTTATTACACATATTTCTTCTTCCACTCTTTTCTTGACACGTCTCTTTCAACCGCTTTTTCTTGACCATTCATGTCCCCTCTCGCATTAAATGCATTTATCTTCTCGAGAATTCTTCTCTATATATAGTTTTCTCACCCTCACCCTCCTCTTTTTCTTTTTTACTTTTTCTCTGCAACTTTTCTTCAATTCTCCTCCTCCGCAATTTGCGTTTCTGCTACTGTAAATCTTCCTTCTCTTCCTTCTCTTGATCTTCAGTTCTCTAATCATTCCCATACTCTAAGAATGGCTCCTCCCGGTCGTAGGTATGAAACCCTTTTGGGTGACACTCAAAAGAATTTACAAGAGAAGGGTTTCACCTTGTCTACTATTCCCAATCAAGAATCTTCATCTATTCTTTCTGCAAAGTTGTTTGCGATCATCGGTGTGATGATCAGAAAATTATAATCTCGCTAGGTCAGCTTCTCGCAGGTCTTCCCATTCCTCTCTACAATCCCGAACTGCCCTTGTTCTATGAAATTCTTGCTCATGAGAAATTCTCGCGAGCTATTTACCAATTAAGTGGTGATTGCATCCGTCTAATGCTTGAATTCGCCAATCGTGGCGCTGGTAAAGGGTCTTTATATCCTGATAACGTCAAAGATCCTAAATTCGCAAACTTAGAGATAGTCGCTGAAAAGTACAGGGTAGAAAACTTTTTTGAAAATTATGAAGTGATAAATATGAAGAATGATAAATCTCGCTGGGGTGCTCGATTGAAAAGAAAAGAGAACGTTCCCGACGATAAGATACTCATGTTAGATATTGATTGGCACTCTGGCAAGAACAATGTTCCTCGCTACTCTAAAGATGAGAGGTGGTCTGTCTTTCCACTATTTTTGAACGGACCTTACATTTCAGGTTCTCATGTACTCCCTGCGAATCTCGCAAATTACCATCCTTGGGTATTTAATTGGCCCGAGAAAGCAAAAGAGGTATACTTCCTAACTTTTACCAATTTTACAATCTGTATTTCCTCTTATATCTAATCTTGCGAATTTTTCAGATTATTAAATTTAGAAGGAGCTACAAAAGAAATCCAAAGGCGAGTACTCTGGCGACACTTCGTTCAATCACGGATGAAGTAAGAAATATTTTTCCTTATTATTTTTTAACAATATTGTTGCCTCTGTTTCTTATCTTCATTCGTGTGCGAAGGTTGGCGTTGAAGAGAATGATATTTCTGAAGCTGCGAAGGCTAAAGGCAAGAATAAAATCACTCTTCGCAAGGATAAATCTTCTGCTCCATCTTCTAAAAACGGAAAATTCATCCCTCTTCTCACTCTAATTCCCAAACCAAATGAGAACTCGATGATGATAATAATGAGGTTGATACTTCTTTTGCGAAGGAGAATCATTCAGTCGAATCTGCTATGACGCAACTGTCTAGTGTTTTGTCTGATTCTATGCAAGGAATGGGAGATGATCGTTTTTCTGCTACTTGCGAAGCTCTCGCAAATATCTGCGATGCCCCCCTGCTAGTGGATAATGATTCTTTTCGTGGAGTTTCCAGGACAATGACTCCCAGTTTCTTAAATGCACTTAGTGCCTTGGTATGTTCATATTTCTTTATTTCTTTGTGATTTCAATTATAAACCTTATCTTAACAATTTCTTTATTTTCTTTTATAGTCTGGGAGAGATTCCTTTGTTGTTGCCTCAGATCTCGAGAAAAGGCGCAACAATCTTGAAAAGAAAAACCTTCAACTTAAGGAGAAGAACAAAGAACTAGAAGTTGAAGTTGCGACATCTCGCAAGAAGAGTGAAAATGAGACTGCTGCTCTTCGCGAAAGAATTCAACAACTGAAATCAATCTTCTACTCGGAAGAATAAAATTTCTACTCTTCAAAGTGCTAATCAACAACTTTATGGTACAAAACTCTTCTCTTTTCCTTGTTTTTATTTTGTCATTTATTTTTCTTTGCCTCGACTTATCATTTTCGCAGACATTTATAATCTTTCTGAAGAAGCCATCCTTCTCCATTCATTTCCTGAGCCTATGGATAATGATGCTCTTCTTGCTCATCTCAACGAATCTTTAAGTAGTTCGTCGAACAAAATTAACTCTCTTTCAATAAATGAACTTCGAATCAAATTTCATCTCTTAGAAATTGAGCATAGATCTAGTTTAGGTTTAGCCAACCGATTTAAACGTTTATATCTTAGCTCCCACGAGAATAATAATATTCTAAGGAAGAAAATTAATAGCCTTATAGATGACAAGGATCACATTGCTAATCAAGGTGCACAGGCATTAGCGAAATTCCAAAAAACTCTTCTTGAAGTCCAAATTGAACGAGATGAATCTCTTCGCTAAAACGCCGTGCTTAATGAGCGAGAAAATCAAATTCGTTCACTTCTTGTCATAAATAGTGATGATGAATTCGCTTGGGCCGCGAAAGTTTTAGATAATGCCAGAAATAACTTAGGTGTTAACGTCAGTCCTCATGCTGAGCATACTGCCTTGGTTAAAGATATGATTTCTGACAGAGAAGGTTGTTAACTGTTCTTCTTTACTTTACCACTTCTTTCTTGTGAAACTGCTATTAAGTTACTGACTCATTATCATTCGTTCGCAGAAGCTGAGAAGAGATATCAAACAAGGATTGAAGAACTTGAATCTAAAAAAGAACAACTTGCAAAGAACCTCTCTCTTCGCAACAACAAGTATTCCAGGTTGAAGAAGCAATTACAAACTACGATGGCGAATTTCAATAATGACGCTGTTCGTTTTCGCAATCAAACTATTGAGACAGTTTGTAATGACCATCGCATTCCTCTTTCTTCATATCCTTGTCTTCTTGATGAAGTTCCTGAAAATATGCCTTCCTCAGATGTCTCTGATAGTGACGCAAGCGAAGAAGAGGAATCTGATAAAGAATCTGATGAAAAAGAAGAATAAACTGAGGGATAGCTCCATTTTATTTTTTCTCTTCTTGTGATACTTGTACATTTATCCTTCTAGCCTTCTATTTTTGTAATCTCTTACTGTAGATCTATCATATGGAAATAAATAACAAGTTTTTGCTCTAATCATTCCCGTATTTGCCTCTGTTATTTATTTTCACATGAGAGATTAAATCGATAACCTTTAAGTAATAATACTTCTTAGTTTCAAAATCTAACATTGCTAATTCTTCACAAATAAATGAAGAAATATAGCCATTTTCACAAGTTCATTTGGTTACTCAATTTCTTGTGTGATCTTATCTTCATTTATGTTGAAATTCATCATTGCGACAAGATCGCAGGACGTCTTTACATTTTCATGTAATGACCCATTGATCTTGCCTTATCATTGTTTTTGTGTGGTCTTATTTTGCCTTCCTAGTTAAAGGTCTTATTTTGCCACCCCTCATTTTTATGTCAATATGACAGCCTAAATATTCTTGCGAACATAAAGCCCCATGACATTTCCGTCTTGCGACAAAATCGCAGGACGTCCTTACACTTTCATGTAACGACCCATTGATCTTGTCTTATCATTTCTTTAGTATTTTTGCCTCTGCAGGATATTTCTCTTGCGACAATATGACAGGCCTAAATGTTCTTGCGAACGTAAATCCCCATGATATTGTCGTCTTGCGACGAAATCGCAGGACGTCTTTACACTTTCATGTAAAGACCCATTGATCTCGTCTTACCCTCGCGTTAGTATTATTGCCTCTTCAGGATCATCGCACAAATATGACAAGCCTAAATTTTCTTGCGAAAATAGAGCCTCATGACATTTGCGTCTTAAGACACTTATCAGCTCCCTAATGGAGGGTGCCGCCCTTATCATCTCCCTGGTTGCCCCTTCAAGGAGGCGTACATTGGCCATACAAGACTAGCTCCTCCCATCCGGTCTTAACAACAACCAGTTGTTTTCACAGCCTCTTATCCCTTATACCTATAGGGTTTATGGTTACGAGACTGCACCCTAAGTGGAGTTTTCTTCGGGCCGAGTGCAGCATGTGCCAAGACTTGCCAAGAATGGCCGAGACACTTTAAATGCCCCGTGCACTCTTGGATCAACCGTGTACCTCGGCGCCTTGGTCATACACCGACTCCTTGGAAGAGACCCTCGGTCGTCCAACCAGGTATAACCTTATATATATAGTTGGAAATCCAAGGTATCTCCCGGATGGGCTTTATTGACCCCAAATTTTCATGACTCAGTTCCGGGGCGGTGTAACCTTTTCCCCGAGCCATGTCAAGAGATACCCCCTTATATGACGCACTTTAGGTCTTACATTTGCCTCTTGCGAAATATCATTCGCGAACTAGGTGTACGCCATAAAGGTTCGTCCCATTCACTCATTCTTTCATTTCTCATCAATTCTTGTAATCATTCATTGATTTTTGATTATTTCTTCTCATCTTCTTTGTGAAATCTTCATATAATCTTGCTTCACTTGCTGTGATCTCGCTGTAATTATTTAACTAAAATTTCATTATATTCATGAATCGCGAGACTTTCGCGTACTCCTTCTTCGATCATCACATTCTTTGTATTTTTGACATGTTTTTGTCATCATTTTTTTTTACACAATTCTAAAATCAATTATTTATTTCTTATACTTCTTACTCCTGCTGTTCTTTGTTTCTTCATTCAAATTTCCAGATATTTCCTTCCCTTTTGCGAGACCATCGCAATTTCCCATTGTCTTCAAGCACTGATTTCGCAATATATCCTCATTTCTCACTTTTATTGTGTCCACCATCAGTCTTTCTCTTCTTTGGTCTTCTTTGACATTCCTCTTCCACTTCTTCTTTTGAGCAGCCCTTTCCTCGCAAGACTCCACATCAACTTCATAGCACTTTTTCCCCTCAACCCAATCTCCTTTTATAACTCCAACACCACTGGGATGAGGAAATTTGATGCACTGGTGGTAAGTTGATGCTACACCCAAGATCTCATGTAACCAGGGTCGCCCAATTAATGCATTATAGGGGGGATTCCACATCGACTATGCAAAACAAGATTTCAGCTTGATAATCCTTTCGAGGTATTCGCATACGAATTTCTCCTTTAGGTTTATTAGCGGTACCATTAAAACCATAAATCTTATAGGTTGAAGGTATCAAGTCTTCATCTTTCCCACCCATAGTCTTGTAAGTGTGGTAAAAAGAATGTTTACAGAGCTTCCAGTATCAATTAAGATTCTATTTATAGCCCATGAATTTTCTGCCCCACCATCTTCATCATCAACAGATTTTGGGTTAATTTCCAATCTTACCACTAATGGACTGTCATGCATCTCGCCACCCTCAAGTACCTCTTCTGCGGTAAAAGAAATAATCTGCGTTTGCCATTCTTTTAATGGCGATGTCTTCGCGATGTTCATTATTTCTCTATTGTCAGCATCTCTTGCGAAAACCCTACTGAGAACGCTATCATGGAAATCTTCAATTGTCTGTACGATTGAGTTGCAGAACAAGTTTTTGGCCTTCGCTCCAACTTCCACTACAAATGTTTATTTCCCTTTTATTGTATTTACTCTGTGAGTTTCTGGAGGTGTTGGTAATGGTTGAGTCTTCTCTTCACATTTTAAGAATTGATTTAATTTCCCTTGGTCTATCATTCTAAGGATGATTCTTTTGATATTCCTGCAATCATTCGTTTGGTGTCCATGAAAATGGTGGTAGGAGCAGAATTCATGACTTCTGTCACACCGGAGGTGGTTCATTCCCCATGTTCCATGGTGCAGGTATGTTTTCCATCAGGATTATAGCTTCCCATATCTTCTCCACGCTAGCGTTTAGTGGTGGCATCTTGATTTCTTCCCATACGACTCTATGACTTCGCTGCCCTCTATGATAATTCTACCTCTGGCCTCCATAAGTCTCTTGCGGATTATGCCTCTGACCTCCATAGGTTTCTTGCGGCTGATCAAGTCTTTGAATTTTATTATTTCCGCCACGGTTGTAGAAATTTCTTTCCCTTTCAAATTCTTCCTGATCGCGACTTCCCATGGCTACCAACTTTTGCTGACCATCATTTGGTATCCTCATTCCTTGTTGACCTTGCAAGGTACTCGCCACAGTGTTTATCAATTTAGGTAACAAACTTGCATTCGCAGCTCCTGAACTTGTATTCACGACAGGGTATGATTCCATCTCATTTTGCTTTTCCTCTAATGCAATATACTCCTCCTGAAGCTCTCGCAACTCAGTCATTGTGATTGTATTCTTGACTCTAAAAATTTGAATATACAACAGATTTGTCGCGAACATAGCATTAATGAATGATAAGATGAGATATCTCTCCTCCACACGGCCAGCCATTTCGCTACACATTGTCTTCCACCTCGCAGTTAAATGCTTCAAACTTTCACCAACCCTTTGTTTCAACCGAAATACATCTTCAATACCTGGTCGCGAGGAATTATTACTTATATATGCCCCTAAAAATATAGCCTGCAAGTGATTGAAAGATGTTATTGTACTTCGGTAGCCCTTCAAACCATTTCAAAGCTTCTCCTGTCAGACTTGATGCAAAATATTTACACAATATAGCATCATGATTCTCCCATTGTAGCATACATCTCATATAAGCTTTGATATGTTGTATCGCACAAGTTGTTCCATCGAAAATGCTGGTTAATGTCGGTAAGTTGCACTTCGGTGGTATTCCTCCTAATTGTATCTCTTATGTGAACGGAGTTTTCGCAGCTTCTTCTATGGCTTCATCCAACTGTCACTTTCCTCCTCCCCTTTTACTGTTCATCATTCCTCTCATTTCTGCCAATTCTCTCAAAATTTGTTCATTTACCTCAGAACTTGAATCTATTGGTCTTTTTAGTTCCGCCTCTCTTCTCCTGCGTTCATGTCTGCTTTGACTTTCATCATTCTCTTCTCGTCTTTCTCTGCGATCTTCTCCTTCACTTCTTTCACGAATTCGCACACCGTTATATCTATCAATCTCTCTTCTTTGTTGTCTATCAGCTCTCCTTTGTGCTCTTTCATATTCTTCATCAATATTATCATTGTTGCGATTTTGTTCTCGTCTTCTTTCTCGATTATCATGATTATTCTGGCGAATTGCCTCCTCCAACTCCCGTTCTTCCATTTCTGCTCCCAATCTTTCTCTCTCGCGAGCTAGACGTGCTTGTTCAACATAATGTCTTTCAATTTCATCTTCAATCTCTTTTTGCTTCCTCTGTGCTTCTCTCCCATGCAATATTCTTCTTCCTTCTTCTTGATTTTCTTCATCAACTGGATTATTTTGCCTCTGACGCTATCTATTTCCTCGATTTCCATCATTCTGCCCATTTTGAAAAGTCTCGGGACGTGGAACATAAAGATCTTCCATCATTTCTCTTCTCTCGCAATGTTCTATGACTGGATTTTGCGCTTCTTCATGGTTTTCTTCATCAGCATTTTCTGTAGGTAAAATTCTCCTTCTTTCCTCTCTAACTGATCTTGAACTTGACCTTGTAGTGCTTCTCGACCTTCTATTTTGTAATCTGATATTTTCCATCCTCAGCTCATGATTCTGTCTTGTCAAGTTTGCACGTTCCTCTGCCTCTAATCGTCTCTCTTCATGTATTGTTTGCCTCAACGCCTCTAATGATGCGATCTCTTCATTTCCATGAATTATTTCTCCATTCCCTTCTCGGTCTCTCCCCTCTTGTCCATTGTTTACCAATTGTTCTTCTTCTTCCCCTTCGTCCACAGAGTCTGATCTCCAAGTATGCACGCTTACTCTATCATAATCCACAGTTCTATCCGCTACTGGTTGAATTGGTCATTGAATTTGATTTTCTTCATCATTCCTTATGTTCCTTCTTGAGGATTCTCCCATTTCATTTCTCTCCTCTCCGGCAAGTCTCCTACTCCTCCTAACAGTTGTTGGTTGCTCGGATGCATTTCTCCTTCTAGCCATTTCTTAATTTTGGTAAACTGTTGAAAATTATATGAAATTCCTTCTCTACTACTCCAAATTCTTTCAAATCACGATGTCAATCCTTACTCTGTCCCTGTTTCTAGCACCAATATGTAGTTGCAGGAAATCCTACACTACACCCCTCACAATAATCCACACAACTAAGACAATTGAAGATGAATAACAATGATTTTATTGATTAATTCCTTGAATGTTTACAAGATAAAATAGAAAAGAGCTAAAGAAATTACAATCACCACAAACTTTCTCTCTCCTAATGACTTGTCTAACACTCTGAAAAAGATCCCCCCTTTAACAAATTTATTCGACCCTTTATATAGGGTACTATACAATGGATGACAGCTAAGCTGTCCTTTATTTTCGGGAATGACTTGCGAAATATCGCAAGTGTACAAGTATACAATCTCGCGACACTCCTAAACTTCGCTAAATCTTCACATCTTCCTCGTGTTTTGGCTGTCGTCATTCATTGCGTCATTTATATTACTCTTCTGCGACGCATTCAATGCTGTCGTTTACTAATCTCGCGAGGTATTGATGTTGCGATATTCTGATCCTACAAAGATTTAATATTGAGTCAGTCTAAACATAGGTCTTTTTTTGAACCTGATGATAGGATTAATTAGAGCCTCTCAACTCTCTAGTTGTGGAATAGAGCCCAATAACTCGTCTGTCAAGTTAGTGAACACCAAGCCCATGCTCTTTATAACAATTCTAGGTTTGAAAACCGTCAGAAGTTTGACCCATACTCAGAAACCTACAACCGTGGTTGGAGAAACCATCCTAATTTCTCTGGGTCTTAGGGTCAGAGTCAAGGTTAGTCTAGTAGTTCTCAACCTCCCCCGGGTTTTGGTTATAATAAGAACTCTTCAGGTCAATCCCAGTTCCAAAACCCTTCAGAGAATAAAATGACTAGCTTAGAGCAATTTATTAGTATGTTAACAAAGACCCAAGTAGATGCTAGAACAAAGCCATGTTAGTTTTCAAAAGGAAACCAAACATAATTTTCAAACTAATGCCCATACTCTTATTAAATTAGAACTTCAAGTTAGCCAAATATCTAAGACTCTAAGTGAGAGGGATAACAGTAGGTTCCCTAGTCATACTGATCCTAATACCAAATGAGAGAAACCGTTCTATCATGTGAATTCTGTTACAACCCTTAGGAGTGGAAAGAAAGCTGACAATAAGGTTGCCATACCTAATCGTGAACATGCTTTAGTTCACCCTTCTGAACCAGAAAATGAAGAGACTGATAGAATCTCTAAAGAAACCAATGAGGGTCATAATAAGCCCAACTTTGTTCTCAGAGCCCCATTCCCACAGCTGCTAGTTCCAACTAAGAGGGAGTCCAACTTTAAAGATATTTTGGAGGTTTTTAAGCAGGTCACTATCAACCTTCCATTATTAGATGTAATTAAGCAGATTCCCGCATATGTCAAGTTCCTTAAGGATATGTGTACGCAAAAGCTTAGTGTAAAAAAGAAATCCTTTTTAGCGAGTCATGTAAGTTTGATTGTTCAGAATACCACTACTCCTAAGTATAAGGACCCAGGTTCCCCTACAATTTCTTGCATAATAGGTAAATACCGTGTTGAGAAAGCGTTACTTGACTTAGGAGCCAGTATGAACTTACTCTCGTACAATGTGTACCTAAAGCTATGAATTGGTGAGATAAAACCTACCCACATGACACTCCAGTTAGCTAATAGGTCCGTTAAAATTCCTCGTGGTGTTGTCGAGGATATTCTTATTGAGGTGAACAAGTTTATTTATGCGGTGGATTTTGTTATCCTAGATACCCAACCTGTCCCTGACCCAAAGAACCAAATACCAGTGATTTTAGGTCGCCCGTTTTTAGCTCCATCCAAAGCAAGCATCAATTGTCGAAATGGTATTATCAATATTAGTAAGATACACTGATAGTTGGGTCAGTATGAAATATTACCTCTCGAATATTGATAGTTGAATCATTATGAAAAATATTTATTTGCAAAGCAATTGATAGTTGAATCAATAAAATATTAATTAAAATATTGGTAGCTGGACCGAATATTAAATAATTAATTAAAATATTGATTTCCGAATCAATAAAAAAATTATTAGTGTTTGAACCTGTTCAGAATTAGGTTCAAAACCCTAATTTTATCGATGGGTAATCCATAAATGATTGAGTGAGAACCAACTAATGGATGAGAGGGGACCGAAAATTGGTGGTGATGGACCGACCAAGTGGCACCCAGTTGATTTGTTGAGCATTCACCAAAGTCAGTTGCAGAGCACTTGGTGTGTGGATGATTAATTAATGTCTTACCATAATTAAAATTGTGCTCTGCAGAGCATTAGGTAGTAAAACATAATTATGGTAGAAAGAGGGACCAATCAAGGGATGTCAGAATCGTCGTTGGTAGTAGTGGGACCAACTAGTGGTGCATAGATGATGGTCCAAGTTGTTGGGGAGAGTTTGAACAAAATATGGACTTCATAAGATTAATTAGGTGATTAATCAATGAATAAGGTGGGACCGTCCTTTTGATGGCCAAGGGACCGACCACATCACACTATGGTGGTGCTCGTGCCACTATGTCATTCGCCAACCATTCCTGAGAATTTTGGTATTTTCGGATGGTTGATTGAGCATTATTTTGTACTTTCAGAAGAATTTGATCTTGACTGAAACTCTTGATTTTGCTCGAACGATGAAGTAGATTTTTGCTTGCAAGACCAATATTTGCAAATACTAAAATAATATTTTTTTAATAATTTTTTGGTATAAAGTCATAATGGTTGCATGACCACTTGCTTTGCAAACCATATGGTCCATTAACATGATTTGAGAAGATGTGAAAATCAAAGAGTTTCGATTGAAAGAGGAAATCCTAATAATAATAATAAAATAATATTAAAAAATAAAAGGATCGGCCATGGCTGGCCTGGGTACGGTCCCACACGATTTATTTTATTTTATTATATTTTCTCTCTCCTCCTTTCCTCTTTTGATTAGCCTTCCATATCCTCTTTCATCCATGTTTTGGATGGTCTTTGGAGCATTATTACTAAATACACCCATGCATCTTACTTGGGGCTTACTCGGTGGTGGCCCTTATGCCCGAAAGGTATATAATTTATTACGAATCCATGGAATTCACCTTGAAGTAAGTAAATATTGGGGTAAATTAGTATATTTTTCTAGGAATTCATCTGATGAATATTCAACACTAGACTTAATTAATTAGTCGCTCTATATTAGCAGGCATGTTAGGAGCATTTAATTGATTCAGATATGACATGACAACATCATGCTTGTTCTGAATATTATTCCGGGATGAGTTAGAGCACTAGACGCATCTTTCCAATGAGTTTCAAATATGGAAAGAGATATTGAGCCGCTCAACATAAATGATAAAATACATGGGAAATCTATGCCTCAGAGGCTCTAAAATTGCCATCATGTATTATTGCTTTAATGAGGTTACAGAACTGCAATTTACTTCTCTTGGGGAACATGAAGATATGAATTTTCTTTTGCAGGGCTTAATTGGGGGCCCTAGAAAATAATTAGGGGCCTCAGCCATTTTATTCCCACCCCAAAAAATTTATTTCCACCCCAAAATATAGTGAAAATACTGTTTTACCCTTCACTAAACCTAAAACTCAAAATTCTATTAACCTAACTCTAAACCCCAACTCATTTTCATTTTTACCCAAAATTTTGTTAATCTCACTTAATTTTATTTTAACGACACAAACAGCCCTGGGCCCAAGTAGAGAAAAATATAGGGGTGAGTTTGAGCCCCACTAAGTTTGTTTCAGTTGGGAGATTTCTCGGTTGAAAAATCTCGGTAAACCTAATCTTTATCGTAAGATAACCCATTTGCCAAGCCGTTGGCCAAGCAAAATGGGATTTTTGGCAGGTTCTAGCGGACTTGTCTGAATGCCACCAATCTCACATTTTTTGCCAAGATATAAGGTACATTGGCTTGCGTTGGACCGAACAGCCATTGGCCAGAAAGTTCTTGCAGACAGCTTTAGATGCCGCATTTTGAAGATGCTCCCACCTAGGTCTGTATTCTTCTCATGTGTTTCTTAAGAAATCTCTTTCATCAGAAAAATAGTAGGTTTAACTGTGGAAGTAAACAATCAAAAGAAGAACCTCTCACCTAGGTTTTCTCTTTGGTTAAAATTGAAACATTTTAATAAAATCCCTGTGCAGTGAACCTAGAGATCTACTGTACTCGTAATACAACAGAATCCTAATATTTTAACAAGTTCAGGAAATAATTTCATCAACACCCATCGACTATTTAAGCTTAACATTTTTACAGCAATTGAAAATCAGAAAACAATCTAAAACTATTGCCTGTTGCAATCTAAATTTGTGTCGCTAACGAGGTTTATGACTGGAAAAGGCCGCATCATATCTATTATGTATAAAATACAGACACATACTGACCGAAGTAATATACTCTTCAAAAGCTTCCCTGCAACTACAGTACACATATATATACACAAGAAACAAACACTTTTCTTTTGATGATTTTGCCTTCCAAGTCTTGGATACCCATTGTACCAGTACAGAAAGTTTGCCGAGCTGAAAAGCTGAATTTCAAACCCTTTGGTGGAAGTCCACAGAACCGAGTTGAGGTTGACCACTGGGACCCTGACTATTGGATGATGACTGGGACGCATGATGTACTTGTTGGTTCTGGGGAATGCCAAAGTGACGAATTGGCTGTGAATGGGAATAAAATGGTTGAGGAGCCCCTCGATTGAAAGAGTTTCCTTGGGTAGATGGGATTTCTCCTGTAACAATCTTAAGCCGCTGCAATTCGCCTTTTAGGGTGTCATTTAAAGCTGCAATAAACCAGAAGCTTTATTGTTCAGCTGGTAAGATTTGATACCGACCAAACAATCTATCACGTTTTGTGTATTATTGGAGTAAGAGTTACTTGCTTACAAACGGCAAATGGGTCCCGGGACTCTTCTCTATAGTGTTGCCACATGATACTATGAGTACTAAGTACTTATCCTTTTATCTGATGTTTTCCTGGGAAGAGGTACTTAGCACGTGGATAAGTATTTCACTTGAAAGAGCTAATCCATAGTGCCGCCATGTGGACACTTTGCAAATGTGTCCACAAAACAACCCCCGATAAAACACTTAGTTCATCATCTAAAATGATGTAAAAAGGAAACTTTGTGGCCATACCCATTCTTTTGTTCAAACTTTCACAACCAAGTCAAAAATAGAGGAACAGATTTATCAACAAATAATTTACTAGACTGAAATCATACTACACAAAAATATCCATACATACCGTCCCTAAGATGTGCTTGTTGCTCCATTGACTGCAACCGTATTTTGAGTTCTTTGTTCTCATTAGTCAAACCAGTGGTGTCTCTCTGTAAGATATTACAATGGACACAGGAAAATTGATTATAATCTGTATTATCCTTGTCTAATTATTAGTCTGTAAGTAATAAGCATGTAGCATTTTCGATGAAGATATAAATATTCTTTGTGATAATCAAAACTAGACTAGTTCTTATAGCTTTAATTGACAACTAGATTCTAACCCCATGGGACGCACAAGGATGTAGTATATGTAGTGTTCTAACTAATGGTGTTTAAATCTATACACCAACCATGTTGGTTTATATTCATATTACTCATCTCTTAGTCAGCTGAGCTTAAAGTTTTTGAGGGTCATCTGTTTTGCAATACTTAAAAGTACAACTGACTCCTCAACTGATCTCAAAAGAATCACACTTGTTAAAGACACTATCCCTTCATTGTGTTATTTGGTATCAGATGGCTATTATTTATTTTTGTAGATTTTGTATTTTGTGATGAAGGAAAACTGTGGCATGTTATCGACAAACATCTTACTTAATAATCTCCGCATAAGATTTTACATGGACCTCACAGTAAGGTGTTTTGGTGCATGAGTCGGATGTTAAGAGAGTCTCAAACATGTTTCCTTCGTAAATGGTTTATCAAGTGGCTTCTGAGTTCCCAAAAATTAAGGTGCATCGGGCAACAAAAACTGTAATATATATGCATTGGCTCATCATCATTTAAGGCGAATGAGGGTATCTTGTATGAGCTTAGGGCCATCAGTACCAGTGCAAATGCTAGGGAAATATAGGCTCTACTAAGTCAACTTATAAGATCAACAATTTACTAATTTAGACTGCACCATAAATGAGGAACTTAAGAGTTTTTTTTCTAAAAAGAATTGGCCAAAACTTAGAACCTTAACAGTTTAGATAATGACTCAAATTTGGAGCCAAAATGAAAATAAAGCACTGATAACTGCAGTTGACAGTAAACATAGCACACAAACATAGTTACCACTGAGACAAATCAAACGCGCTAAACAGTTTCTACATAGACAAACGTCAGACAAGTGAAGTGTCTCGTTTTAGAATATGTACCTGTAGCATTGTGACTTGTGCCGAGAGTGTGGTTGCCTCCGTTTGAAGTGTTTGCACCTTCCTTTCCAATTCGCTGGTGTAACGGATCTTCCTCTCCTTGGACCTTGCTGCGGATTGTCTATTTGCAAGAATTCTATCTCGCAAAATAATAGAAGTCAGAAATGAAGGAAATCACAAGATAAAACAAGATATTCCCAGACAGTTCTATCAAATATAACTCATTTTGTTCAGAAATGAAGAGCTCAAACTCTTCAATTATATCACAAAAATAAAATTAAATAAATAAATAAATAATAGAGCATCTCAACCTAAAAGCTACAGTGGGCATTTAGGCTCAATTTCATAAAAACATCAAACATTCAGATTTCATCTAGGAAGGGAATGATCATCTACTTTCCTTAGCAAAACCTCAAAATAACTCAAAATTTTAAAAACCCTGCCAACAAAGTACAAAAATAATGGTGAATAGAGAGACCCATTGTTTTCCCCTTTACTGGGGAGACACAAAAAAACTGAATTGAATTAGTGAATGGAGAGAGTAAAAATGATACTACCTTTTAGCTCTCTTAGGGTCCATCAAAGCCAATTCAGCCAATCTATCAGGTCCCATAGCTTTCTTAGCATAATCCATAGAAGAATCAGCTTCATAAGACGAAGAAAACCCATCCATTGAATTACTATGTCTATGATGCATCCTCCTCTCTTGAATTCCACCATTCCCACCAAATTTCTCAACATCACCACCAGCACCAGGTGATGGTTGAAACCCTAACCCCTCAAAAAAATCAGCTCCAACTGATAAACTCCTAAAATGATTAGTAGTTCCCGCCACTTTACCGCCCATAAATTTCTCACTACCATCAAAACCTCCATTAGATTCTTCTTCTTCTTCTGATTTCCTCTGAAACCCTCCTCCTCCATCATTTTCTTCGGACATAGAAGGTATATCTAAACCATTCATGTTAAAATCAACATCAGCATCAAATAATATATCATCTGGAAATCTGAATAAAGTTTCTGATTGTGCTCTGCGATGACGCGTCCGTGGTGTTTCCGTCATCTGTTCTATCTCAATAATTCTACCGGCAAACGGTTTCCCGGCGTGGTTTTCATAGTGAGGCTCCATTTTCTTTCTGGTGTTGTGTTAGGTTGGTGGTTTGATTGAGAGAGTGGTGGTGGGTTCTGGTTGTGGAGATGACTGTGAGAAGAAGAACTGAGAAGAAGTAGTTGGTTTAACGACGGAGGCGTTGAAATAATGGGCGAGTGCGTGGCTCTATTTTAGAGGGAGAGAGACAAAAAAAGAGTAGAGGAAATAATTTCTCATGTCTTTTTTTAGTTTAAACTTTAAAGTAGGAAAAATTGATAATTGAGGGCCATGTGGAAGATGTATCCATACTCTAAATTAGATTTTTGGTCATGAATTTCTTTGGATTTGGACGTGTCTTCTACGTGGGCCCATAATGGTTTTTGTGTATTAAACAAGGCAACAAAACCTATAATTATTCAGAAAGTATTAAATTATTAATGAACGGAGAAAAAAACTAAGAAAAACCGCCCTCAAATTCTCTCACAAATACCGGCCCCCTTGTTATTCTCCGCGGGGCCCGCCGGGACCCACCAAAAAAACTGAGTCTGTTGGTTTTGCCGTAGTCCATTTTCTCGGTCTGTAAAGAATCATTGATAATTATTTGTCAATTACGGTATATCCGGTGGGAAATCTAGTTTGAAACTTTTCTTCTTCTTTTTTTTCTTCGACGGACCAAGGTAGTGGTTCGCCGGAATCGGTAGGATTTATGAGATACCGTATATGGTTGACGGAAAGTATTGTGGTTAGGTCACACTCAGTTGCTGCTTTATCAGTGGGAAATTGCCTTGGCGTATTATGGGAAGATGGATAAGAATAAAGACAATGTAGGCAAGAATTATGTTTAGACATGTCAACCGAGAGATCAATAACGAAGAAGATATGGGAATCTCATTGAGATTAAGCATTGTTGATTATCTCTTGGTTTTCAATGGGTGCAAATCTAGTTTTTGGCTCTGGTATTACTAGGATGACATAAACAAAACTCTTATGGTAGCTGCTTGGACCTGTCTGTACTAAAATCTTTCAGAATAAGAATCCTAACAGGGACCTTTCAGTTGAAGGGATTAACAATCTTACTGTTTTGAATGCACATAGTTCAAACAACTGTAATGTTCACTTACAGGTTCAAAGATGGAAGCCTCATGAGGCTTGATTTTTAAAAATCAATTTAGATGCTTCATTTAAGCAACTTAATACTCAAGGTGGCATTGGTCTAATTGTTAGGGACTTTGCAGGTACCTGCATTGGAGTGCAAGGGGAATACTTTGATGGAGGAATGAAGTAAGGAATTGAAGTGGAGGATTTAGAGTGCAGGGCTATGCTGGCAGCTGTTACCTTAGCAGGCATCAAGAACTTCAATAAAGTTGTTTTTGAGAGTGATAGTGAGGTGGTCATTGAGTCAGTCAATGAGCAAACTTTATATGTTCATTGGATGAACCAGCATTTTATCTTAGATATTAAGTTTTTGCTAGGTAGAATAGAGGAATGGAAATGTGTTTCTGTTAAAAGAGAAGCAAATGGTGTTGCAGATAAACTAGCTAAGAAAGCTAGAATTTCTAAGTCACAATTTACCTTTCAATCTGCTCTTCTACATGATATAAAAGAGTGAATTGATCAGGAAAACCATATAATCTCTTAACTCTTAATAAAATCTTTTTGCATCAAAATAAAAAAAACATTGTTGATTAAAATGGCAGTACTGATACGTATAATTCTTTAAAACTCCCTTGGGCCAGTGTGGCGGCCCGCTAGTTCAACAACAAACCTTGAATATTCAAGATTACGTTATTCATTTTCTAATTTTTCTTGGTCATCAAAAACGCCACTAAAGCTCCATTGAGCATCTTGTTGAGGCGTTTTTATGTAATGGTTTCTAGGAAAATCTTTTGAGTTTTACAGAAATTTTGTTTTAAAAGAATAATTTATTAATCACACCTTTTGTCCATATGTTTCCTTCTCATATTTCCTTCTTTGGTGCAAGGGACTGTATCAATGGACGCCTTTCTTTTTGTGGTGCAAGGGACTAGCTTATCTTCTTTTTTTGGTACGAGAGACTGCTTCGAGGGGCGCCTTTCCTTTTTTGATACAAGGGACTGTGTCGATGGACTGGACGCCAGTTACAAGGGACTGTATCGATGCACACATTGGTTCGGCCATCCCTGTTTAGACGGATAAACAAACTAGCAAGTCAGAATTTCATGAAGTTGTTTAGGTGGATAAACAAACTAGCAAGCAGAATACATGAAGCTGTTTAGGCGAATAAGCAAATCGAGATCACACTACAGGGACAAAAGACACCACCAAACACCCATCCAGGGCTTCACAAAAACTGCACCCCTCCGGTGGGGAAGGGGCACAACTGGCAACTCAGAATACATGAACCATCTCTAACAGGTAATTACCGAACAAAAGGAATGAGACAAGAAATAACTTACTCAAGCTTCAACACGTCATCCTCCGGTATATAAGAAAGAACAATTCGATGAATTTCCTTGACTGGTATCATTGCCCAAAGGCAATACATCAGAGTTTTGTGACCGACCGCAAAGGATATTGGTTCTTTGGTGGGCACTATAACACTCATCTGCTAACATAGAAAAGAAAGGCACAACAACTTTAAAAAGGAAATCAGAGAAGTACCAATTTTTTTTATAAAAGTACCAAAAAAAAAAATGTACCTTGCGAGATGAGATATTTACTCGAGAGGCAATGATTATTTTGCTGTTGGATAAGCAAATATTCAGTAAATTCAATTCACGAGAAAGTTTTTTTTCCCTTAACAGTTTATGCAATCGTTTGGCAGATAGTCTAATGGAACAAATAAACGTTGCTCGGACATCATAAGGCCCCTTTGGAGTGATCGGTGGTTTAGAATCTGGTTCCAACAGTGCCATGTTATCCATTTTTCCTACAGATAAATTATCCATTGTACCTACAGAATCCAATACATTTGTCAGAAACCAAGACAGGGAGAGTTTCAGTTCCAAACGAGCAAAATAAACATGTGTTGCATATTATCATGTAATCGAACTAAATACCTACATTAATCATGAACATATATTCATAACAGTTATGAACATAGCTAAACAGAGAAAATAAAAACCCTAACCTGAAACGACAATAGACAAGCGCTTCTTCACGATACAATACTAGAACCCTGTTTTATGGCATACGTAAAAATTTCAGGACATATTAAATAAAGACAAAAGAGGAGTGTAAATAGCAAAATCAAAAGCCCCTTAACCAAATATTTTTGGTAATGGCAAATCTGCCCTTTTAGGATTAGTGTTAATACTAATAATTAGTTAAATAATTCTGATTAGTGATTAATGATTAGTGATTAGTTTTAAGATTTTAGTTATAAATTTTTGTAGATAAAAAAAAAGTTTGTTTTTTTTGGAAAGAAATAGAAGGGGAAAGTGAGAAAAAAACTTGTAACTTGTATTTGATTCAATGGATGAGGAGGGTAATTCTTCATCTAAAAAACCTAGGAAAATACATATCAATTACAACAATGATCCGGAAATGGTTGATTTCTTAGATTATGAGAATGATTTTACACAAACTCAAACTCAAACTCAAACTCAAACTCAAACTCAAGAGATGATTTTTATGAGCCAAACCATGATGATGAATATATATATGAGGAACCCAATGCTTCTAATACACAGGTACACTTCTATCTTATGTTTAATCTCACTTTGTAGCTTAAAATCATCAAAAGTTAGTGTTTTTTCACTAAGGTTCGGCGAATATGGATGAACAGTTCGGCTAGCTGAAAGTGTTATGATTAGTAGCCGAACCTTTTCTCTAGACCATAGTTCGGCTTGTTGTAGATAACAAATAAGTAGCCGAACCCTACACTGTAACTTCTGATACAAAATTTGTTTAAGGTTCGGCTTATATTGATAAATTCGTATGCGCCGAACCTGTTGGGAATACATGGTTCGGCTCTGTGATCAAGTAGAATATAATCCGAACCTTATCATTTATATTCTTGAATTGTTTAGTTAAGAATTTTGTATAGGTTCGGCACATATTGTGAATATCGTAAGAGCCGAACCTCGTAAATGTGCTAGGTTCGGCGCGTATGTATATTATCGTACTAGCCGAACCCTTCCATTAATTTTTCATTATAGTATCTTACCTTGTGTTATTCTTCATAGATCGTGCTTGATGGACCCGTACCGATGGAAAATCAACCTGATCCCATAAACATAATTCACGAAGATACTAGGGATCACTTCCAAAATGATTTGGTATGTAAGAACTAGTTGTTTACCTTAATGTTGTCGGAATGTTCCGAAGTTTTTTTACTAATTATTTGTGTTTGAATGAACTTAGAGATGGAAAACTAAACCCCAAGCACTGGCTTGGGTTGAGGAGCACGCGATGAAGATAAATTGCGTACTAGTTAAAGGACGACAAAGCCGAGGGGATCGGTTTGAATTGATTTGTGAGCGAAGTGGAACCGGCGATAGCAAGGCTAAAAAGGGTTCTGTATATGTTGGGAAGACCGGGAGAAAGAATAGGACAAAGACGAAGAAAAGAAACTGCCCTTTCAAGATCGTTTTCAACCTCAAGAACAAGAATAAGACCTTGAACAAAGATGATGAATATTGGGTTATGAATAAAGATATGGATTGTCGCCATAACCACCCACGTCCACGTGACCTTCATGGACATGCGAAAGTAGCGCGACCCAAACCCAACGAAATGCTAGAAGTGGATAAAATGACACGAGCACGTATGGCACCGTCTAGGATTCTTAGTAAATTGAAGGAGGACGACAAGAATAACAAGTCGACTATGCAAACTATCTACAACGCAAGAAATAAGATTAGAAGACTCAATTTGCAAGGTAGGATGGTGACGCAACAAGTGATTTGGTTAGGGGTGAAGCATAACTACGCTTGCCAAAAGAAGTTGGATGAATTTGGTCGAGTGACATACCTTTTTCTTGCCCACCCGGAATGCGTCCAATTGGCTCAATGCTTCCCACAAGTTATTATATTGGATTGCACGTACAAAACTAACAAATATGAGATGTGGTAGGATCAGAAACCTATAATAATAATACTACAAGTGCACAGTGTCTAACTCGTAGACAATGGCAAATACAGGTCGTTCCCACAAGGAGCGGTGGAAATACTATAATCAATATCTCTAACAGAAAAAATAATAATTGTTGTGATTTTTAGAAATTGAAAACGAAATAATAATAATAATAAAATAGAATCAAATGGAAAGTCGGTAACCGGGAATACGAAGATGTTAGGGTTCCAGGAATCTGTTGCAGGCAAAGTACTCGTATTCAATCACAAAGGGTCTCAAGTCAACTCATGTAGAGCGTCAAACCTAACTACTCATACACGGAAGATATTGCATTTACAAATCGTTGACAAGGATCATCAAAAATGAATTATTTGTTCTCACCTAAAAGTAGAATTTCTAAGCACTAATCATACATGGCATGAAGAGTCAAGAAATATTCATAATTCAATTATTACTTAGGTTCAATGAGTTTTTCTACTAATCCAACAATGAACATACATGGCATAGCACACGAAAAATCTAGCTAGAAACTAAACATTAATAGAGAGACAAAATTATTAAATTTAAGTTCGATTGATAGAAAACCCTTATTCATGAAAACAAATAAATCCTACAAGTTCATCCTTTCGCCCTAACATGGAATTAGCTAGCCATGGCTTTCTTAAAAACCATAAACAAATATGAATCAAAACGACAAACTAATCAAATGAAATGGAAACACAAATTGTAAACCCTATCTCATGTTCACGGCTTTGTGCCGCCTCCGGCCTCCAAAACAAAACTCCAAAAATCGGCCTCCTTTTTCTGTTGAGTTTCTCTTCCTTTTTATCTTAGTTGCTGCGAGTAGGTATTGTTCTAGAGGCGCACTGAATCTGGACATCTAATTGCCTAAGGCCCAAAAAAGTCCAGCCATAGCATCTAACTCCGAATTATGTCCGACTAGGTTTCGCCCAATGACTGCAAATGTCAAGAAACACCTAGCGATCACAACGGCTCGACGGAGCTTGGCCACAGCACCACACGACACCATCCACCTCAACATCCGTCGCAGTCGACACATACAACATTTCTTCATCTCACAATTTCAGCTCACCCAAGTACCAACCAATTTGAGGTATACAGATCACCAAAAGTTTGAGAATATGAACTCCATTGTCGCCTGCATTCAGCTCAACCGTCTCGGCAATCACTTCCGGTAGCTGCTCAACCATCGACACAAACCAACACTACCTATTGCTGCATTTTTCATCACCTAAATCAATCCATTCTCTGGTCCTCTATCAGCCACCACCGAAATAACGCTGTCGAGAACTCCAATTCAACCCAATTTCATTGCTGCAGTGAACATCATCACATCATTCATGGCTAGCGATCCAACCTTGTTCACAGCCATGGATCAACACCACCAGCAGCTTTGGCAGTCAGAACTCCCAATACAGACCCTTCATTCACTTTCTCGAACCACAGCAAACTCCCATATTCTGTATAAGCAACCATCACTCCAGTTCGATGCCATCTCCACTTTGCCACAACAACAACTTCTATTCCTGACTTTCTCCTGCACAGCTCTGTCGGTCTTGGCTACCAATTGCAACAGCTCAACCCAACTCAGTCAATACCATCTTCATTCACAGCTCTCAGCCACCACACAAAGTCCATCTCAGAACCTCTCAGCCGTATTCAGTCCGGTCTTCTGAATTTCTTCACCGGAAACAGCAACTTCTTAGTTTCTTCTCGTTGCTGCTTCACTTCTCAATCGAGATTCGCAGTCCAAGCCAATTTCGAACCATCTCCTTCTGAAATCCCATCAGCACCAGTCTGTCTCTGCCAAACTGAATCTCGTCACCAAATCCGGCCACAAACAATGAGCTCCAGCAAACCGAATATCTCCACATACAAGGAAAATACACGGCCATCACTAACACCAACAGTTTCTCTTCATCTCAGCCACATCGCTAGACTGTAGCCGTGAATACTATTTCATGTACTTTCTTCTGTCAGCCAATTTCCCGAACAATACGTGTGTAATGTCTTCATTCTTTGGAGGTAGCCATCAACTATTAACTTTGATTGCACCTGCGATCTCAATAACAAGAACCCAAGTTTCCCAAGCATACCAAGACTCCAGAAAGATCAAAATCCATGTCACCCATGCACCGAATTAACTGCAGCATCTGCAGCGTCTCTACAGCTCGTATTCTAGCCCAAATCACCCAATTTCAGCTCGTGTTGCTGCTGCAAATCCTCCATTGAACGACCACTACCCATTTCAGCCTTCGAATCCATGCATCACCACTGACTGCAATTATGTCAACCATCTTGAGTGCAAATCTTGAATCGAACAACACCTTCAAGTTCTGATTCCAGTAGTAGAACTCGATCTCCATCTGCAACTCTGGCTACTTCACTGACTCATCTTCTCACGAGTCACAACCATATAAGCTCTTCTCTTCCTACCGATCCTTAAATGGCAGTAAACTCCACTCCAGTCGCTGTTGTTGCCGCGACATTTCCAACCCACTTCAGTTCTTCCTGTACTCGCCATCGACTGCAAACCCAACCTTCCAAATGTATTAACCAAGAGATGAAAAGAGTGTGGCAGCAACGAACAACTCCCATTTATGAACCACTGAAATCTCCATCTTAGTGACGACAGCAATTACTCGGAACAAGGCTTGATTCACTGTGAAGAGATAGCACTCAGTACCCTCTCTTGAAATGATAATTCTTTTGTCTTCAGATTTCTTTCTGCTTGAAGCCAAGATAGTTAGCACGTGGCATTGAAACTCCTTTGTGAAATACAAGTACTTGAGCAAGGAATACTTTTTGACTCGTTCAATTCTTCTCTAGCCGTGAAGAAATGTAGCCATGTGGTATTGCAGGCAGCAATATTGGTCATGTTGTCGCAAACTCCAACTAAACTCCCAAATTAGTGGTATATTGTACCGGTGAACGGAATTATTCGTACTTTCTACAAAAGCATTAAAATAATGTTATTAGCCAAAATATCGAGTCCCAACGAATATAAGTATGGGATTAAAATGTAGCACTTACGTGCTTATCAACACCCCCACACTTATATTTTGCTAGTCTTCGAGCAAAACAGAAAATTGACCCGCTCAACAGCTGATCATATGCAAAACCTCAAGACCCGCTCAACAGCTGGTCATTCATTTTTTTTTTTTTGAATTTGTTTTTTTTAGACCCGCTACACAGCTGATCATAACATGGCGAATGGGAAGCTTTGGTATGGTCAATCACCAAGGATGTATACGAAGAAAATGTTAAAATGCTTATTAATCATTGGAGGACCGATTACCCCGACGTCATTATTTATTTGCTCAAAGATGTGTTGGAACCTAATAAAGAAAGGTTCGTGTCTTGTTTCACAAATCAACACAAACACTTCGACAACCAAGCCACAAGTATGGTAGAGTCGGCTCATTATCGGTTGAAGAAGAACCTTTTTGGATGTGTTGACACCTTTGTTATGGTATTTGATGCAATTGATGAATATTTCAAAAGTGATGTTGTGAGAATTAAAGCGGCGTTCGAACATAACATTATGTTCAAGCACAAGGATTACAAAAGTCCTTGACTACGAGGATTAACTTATAATGTCTCCCATCTTTGCATTGATTTATTGATGGAAGAAGTATCTTTGATTGAGACATTTGGCGCCAACTTGGAGGAAGAGTGTGTTTGTAAAATAAAGACATCTATGGGACTTCCATGCCGCCACGACATAGTTCGGTACAAGGATGGTATCATACCATTTGAGGACATTGATCCTTTTTGGAAACAATTAAGCTTCGATCCTCTCCCAACCGAAGACGAAGAGGATGATCTAGAAATTTGGGACACGGCAAAAGGGAAAAAATTGGCGGAGATGTATAGGAATATGTTCCGAGCTCAAAAACAATTTTTTTGGCACAACATGTTGCCGGTAATGTATCCATTCACCCAAGAGAATATTTTGGAACCGGAGAAGGGTGTTCCGAAAGGTAGAAAGAGTAAGAAAATGAATAATTTCCAAACTAGACAAGGAAACAAGGCACTATTGGCTACCCGTAGAGATCCATGCGGCGTTGAGATCCATGATGCTCGGTATGAAAAGGCAAAGAAGGAAATTTAAAAGGTGATGAAAGAGGAAGAAGTGAAAGTTCCGAAAAAACGTGGTCGTCCGAGTATTCAAAAAGCCGAAACAAGTAATAAAGAGGTCAAGGAGAATAATTGTCCGTCACAAGCAAAGGATGGTAAAGAGGACGTCAAGGGGAAGAGTAAGATGCATCCTTCACAAACCAAGATAAAGGAAAAAAAGACCGTACATGAAGTTGGTAGGATGAGATGACCCAGAAGAGATAAGTCCGGTAACTATTTACGGCATATCAATTTTATATACGATAACTACTTGGAAGATCTAGCGCCGGTAATTCATGAGCATATTATAGCAATGGACGACGTAGAAGGTGATGGAAATTGTGGATACTACGTCACGGCGGAACAACTTGGTCCTTTTAAAGATGGGAACAATCCGGTGCCCCGAGAAAATGAAGTCAACTATATTAGGCAACGATTGTTACAAACCCTACGCCGGAACAAAGAATTCTACAAGACAATGATGAGAGTAGGTCCAAGGGGAGATGCAGAAGTGACATCGGAGTACATTGCATTCGAACGTCGTTTACATGGGGATTCAATCATCACCCAAGATCATTGGGTGGCAATTCCCGTTTGTTGGTTTTTAATAGAGGAGACATTCGATTGCGTCATACATTGTTTCGCGTGGCCGGGTAATAGTTTTACTTACGCGCCTCCAACAAAACCTTGTCATGAAGGTGTAAAAGATAAAAGACTTGTTATGGGATTTGTTCAAAATTGTCATTTTATCGGCCTCAAACTCAAACCCGGTTGTCCATTACCTCCCTTGATGAGTGCAGCCTTTTGGCCTAGATTTGAAAATAATTATTCGATGGATTGGTGTGAAAACTATGCGACAGAAATGGATCTTTGGAAAGCTTTGAATGTGACGCTTGCAAGTGGACAAGTTATTATGTTTTCAAGTGATGAGGATGAAGATGATGAGAAAGAGGTTAGTGAAGATGATGAGGAAGAGGTGATCCGTCTAGGATCTGCATAAATTGACACTATCAGAGTGTTATTTGCTTTTTGTGGTCCATTCAATCTATTGTAGATTTTGGTTTTTTGGTAAACTAACAATTGCACTTAATTTTACCTTTTAGACTCCCTGTATATTTGAATGAGCTTTGCTTTATTTTATGTTATGGAAGGTATTTTCATTATTCGACAAGTCTGTAATATACACTGCACAGGATGTGGTTCGGCAAGGATAAAACAAGCCGAACCCAGTATAAAGTCAGGTTCGGCGTTTATTTTAATTTACATATACGCCAAACCTGACATGATAATTTAAGTTTTAGACAGGTTCGGCTTGTAATGGATTTTAAGTATAAGCCGAACCTGACAATTTCCTTCCACCCTGAAATCCCAGTCAGGTTCGGTTGATTATCCTTAAGTTTGTATTGAGCCGAACCATATCCTGTTTAACAGTTCATTCAATTCAAAAGTCTTTTATCATTCATACGATAAAGGATTACATTCCAAATTACATTCCCATTACATAAGAACATGGAAGCAATACATAAGAACATGGTAGCAATACCAAAGAACATGGTAGAAATACCAAAGAAAACCATCCATCTAGTATCCCAAACGGGTTATGAGAAATTTTCTAAGAATGCGGTAGTGAGCTTCGTATTTGAAATTCTTTCATTTCCATCTTCGTCATTCCTCTAGCGCTCGCACTTCAATTTCAGAGGTAGTTTCACCCTTGAGTCGATAGCGATTCACAACCCGAACTAAAGTTATAAAGTCGGTAACCTTTTTCTTAATATATTCAATTTGGCAAAACAAGGATGCCGAATCCCGGTTGTGAGGATTACCTGTTTCAGTGGAGAATGCTTCATGAATTCGAACCAAGTAGTACATACTCATCAGACCCTTCACTCGTCGTTCTTCACCCTTCTTTGGATAGTATGCTATATAGTTCATGCAAAGAGACAAATCTTTATCTAGAGTAAACTTAGGATTAGGGGGTGCCATATTTTTCAGGAGATGTGCTTTCTTATGTGAAGCAATAGGTAAGTATATATAGATATCAGGTTTTCAACGGCTATATTTTGAAAAAAAAAGAGTCGTTCCTTGAAATTTGTGAAATTTTGTCAGGGTTCGGCTAGTAAGATTATTTCCATATAAGCCGGACATTTATTAGAAACGACTAGAATTTTCAAAAGTTTGAAAATTCTGGCAGGTTCGGCTTGTATTTAGAGTTACTTAACAAGCCGAACCTGGCAATGACAATGTAAATTTTTTACCAGGTTCGGCTTGTATTTAGAATAAGTTAACAAGCCGAACCTGGCAATGACAAAGTAAAATTTTTGCCAGGTTCGGCTTGTATTTAGAGTTACTTAACAAGCCGAACCTGACAACTTCAAGGTAACTATTGGCAAGTTCGGCATGTATTCATAGTTAAAGTACTAGCCGAACCTGACACTGAACATGTGATTAACAGAATGAAAACTGAAAATTATCTTTAACACGATTAATACATAAAAGTCAAATTGTCGATAACATCAAATAAACTAGCGAACACAAGGAAAGTCGAGTTTTCGATAACAAAGTTAACAAATCCGAGATAAAAGTATACTTAATCAAACACTAAAAACATAAAAGTTCAATGACCACCGCCCCTCTTGCCGGTTCCACGGCCTCTTCTTTTGGCACCTCCACGTTCATCTTCCGCCGCGTCGTCATCACATGTTGGGCCGCTACTACTACCTCAACTTGTGCCTTCACCAGCTTCTCGATTCCTCTTTTTCGTTGTCGGCCTTTTTATGGGTACCTCGGGTCCTTTTCCTTTGGTCATAATAGCATCCAACTCATTGATGAAATAATATTGTTCTTCAACCGTCAACGGCGTTTTGCAACTAGCTTTTTTCTTCATTTTCTTCACCAACTCCTTACCCGCCGCAACCTAATTTCATTTGTCAACAACTTCTAATTATGAGTAACTTATTTATGTTATAACAAATTCAAGAGTAAAGATTAATGCAATTATTACCATAGTATTGAAAGCCTTCGATAGTTCTTCATAAGTGGAATTTTTGGAGATGATGGTAGCCTTTTGCTTCCCCTTCGACTTATCAACTTTCTTCTGACTTTCCTTATTGATAATAAATGGATGAGAAATTTGTTTGTACCAATCCATGTAGCCCGGATCAGCTTCACGAGGATCATCAGGCACGGGTGCTAGGGCTGCACATGGGCGGGTATGGGCGGGTATAAGCTAAAACCAACCTCGCACCCATAGACTGCGGGTTTTTATTTTCATAACCAACCCCGCACCCACAAACAGCGGGCGGGTTTTGTTACCCGCCCTCTACGGGTTGGGCCGGTATGGGTTTAAACCCTCTTAAACCCGCTTTATATTAATCATTCACAGAATTTCACACACACATGTTTTACTTAAGTTCTTGAAAAAACAAACATAACTACATAAGTCTTACATAGTACACTAGTATTTACAATAAAAACAAGTTTAACCACACTACTTCAAAGTTTTAAAACTTAAACAATAAAAGTTTCAAGACCAACATTAAGTGACTCATGTCTCTTATATCATCTTCAAGTCTCTCCTCCTAGCATCCTCAAGGATCAACGACTTCCGATACCGTCTTTTTAAACAACTCTGCAACCAAATTGAAAATTATGTTACATTCCTTAAACATCTTTACCGACAAATATAGAAAATAGAAAACAAAGAAGAAAAACATTTTGAAGATTACCTTCCTCAATGCTAGAGGAATTCTGGTGCATACTCCATTAGAAAATCAAGATGGACAGGCTTTTGTAACCAACTTTGCGTACAAAGTAACGCGTCAACTGTCCTCGCAGACAAAGAGCTTCTCCATTAACTAAGAACACGCTTCTCTGTACTAAATGCAGATTCAGACGCAACTGAAGAAACAGGTATAACTAATATATCCTTCGCCATATGTGAGAGTATCTTATAATTGGTGCTATTTTCTTTCCACCAAGCCAATATATCAAAATTGGGATCATTTGGAACACAATCATCCATCAAATACTTATCTAACTCTAAGTTTGCATCAAGAACTGGGTTTTTTCTACGCCTTTTCTTCCTTGACTCAAGAATAGCCTCAATCGAATCCTCTACCATAACATTAGGGTTGTAACTTCAGTTTCAGAGACATCAGGTATAGATTTAGGTGTCCCACCAGGTTCAGATTGAGGTGCTGCTGAGGCTGGTGCTGCACTTGACATTTGGCTGGAAGTAGCCATAGCCAAAGCCAAAGGTTGAGTTGATGAACCTTCTTCCATTAACCTCCCTGAAAAATATTGAACAACCATTTAAATTTCATACGAATCATACCCATTCCGTTTAAGAACCTGCATGACATTTCATTTTTACCCTATATGGATACAAAAATAAAAGTCTCAACTTGATCTATATTATTTACTCTTCTTTAAACTAACAATACCGTGGTATTAGCTAGTCTCGACACTGATGAAAAATATACAGAGAGCCACAACTACCAACTCCAGGTAGACTTTTAATTACAAATCTTCACACATAGATGGATTCACAACAAATAAATGTAAAAGTCTCAATTTCCATGTAACTCAACAACCAACTCCAAGTAGATTAAATTTTTTTATGCTTAATATCATTACACAGACTGACAGACAATATCAGGTTAGATTTAAATGTAAAGATACTTAGTGACTACAAACCCAATCCCACGTTATCTACATATTGTACCATTAGTACTGTTCAAGACTAATTAATCATTGTAATAACAGTTAATAACTCCATAACCATTATATTCGTGTGAAATTATAAAACCTGGATGTACCCCTATTGAATCAAAGCTCTAATTTATTATCTAAACTCACACAGGATATACTCACTCTCACTTTCAAAACTCAAACTATTGAAGAACTATTGATCAAAATCTGGATCCAAATATAGATACATCGATTGATTCCGAAAAATCAAATTGAAACAAATCAAATCAAAACAAAAAATAAGAACAGTACTGTATAATTAGAATTCACAGATGAACATTAACTGATTAAGTGAGAAAAAAACCAAAACCCCAAAAATTTTCATACCTAGGAAGTTCACAGATGAAGATTAAGTGTTGAATCTGTTGATTTTTCGATTGTTGTCGATTTCTGGTGAAGATTCGAAGTTGTTGTTATTGTTTTTGGACTGTTGATGAAGAAATAGACAGGTAATTGTCGTTCGTATGTGAAGAAGAAGAACTGAGGAGAAAGAAGAGGAGATGCCGAACAGAGAGAAGAGTTTAGAAAGTGAATGAGGGTTATCAGTTATCTTATCTACTAGTATTAGGGTTTCATAATGGATGGCTAGGATTAGTTTTATCTAATGGTATATAATCTGCGGGTTTTTTGGGCGGGTATGGGCGGGTATAAGCTAAAACCAACCTCACACCCACAGACAGAGGGTTTTTTTTCTTATAACCAACCCCGCACCCACAACGGGCGGGTCAGGACTAAAAACCCACGGGTTTAGCGGGTACGGGCGGGTTTGGGTATGATGGGCGGGTCTTGTGCAGCCCTAACGGGTGCTATCAAATTCATATTTAATATGTTGGCATCTAAATTCTTCCAGTGCTCATTGCTCGGCTCGGAATCATACTTTGGAGTCCATGAAGAAGTGGTGCTTTTAGTTCCAGTAGAACTCTTTGGCATCAACGTGAATTTCTCGTCAAACAATGGGACCTTTTGGACAGCTGCTCCTTGACGTAGTACTCGCCGAGGATCAAAAATTACACAACCACCAGGATAAAACAATGGTCCATAGTACAAACCCACCGGCATGTCATCATCAAGAACAACTTCATCACGTTCATATTCCACCGGCTTTTGATATGGATCAAAATCGACGTCTTTGACCTCGATAGAGTCTAACTTCTCTCTCAAGTTTGCCACCAACTGCTCTTTATTCCTTGTCATCTCCTCCTCAAACTTGTAGCGTGCCGCTGTTGGAAGTGTATCAACCCAATCGACATCATTTTCCAATGTTTTGCACAATTTCAAAGTCGAGAAATGGTCATATACCCACACCTACATCCAAAATTTAAATAAGAAATGATATGCAAACCTTAAATTTTGGATATGCAAATCTACATCCAAATTTTTTTGGATATGGTTCGGCTCATAATGGCTATTACATATAAGCCGAACCATACACTGAATAAAGAGACAGTTGCATTGTTGAAAAAAAATTGGAAATTATTCGACAATTACCTGAAACAAAGTGAAGTTCCCTCCAATGTTTGTACTTGTCAACCTAGAGGTGGTCGCAATTTGGTCGAGAAGGTAAGCTAGAGTCGCGGTACCCCAAGCGTATTGGTTAATGGTTTCAAGATCCTTTAACAATATAAGATAATTGGCATTCACCTTGTTTCCAGATAGGTCCGAGAAGACATCTCTGCCAAGAGTATAAAGCAAATAGGCTGTTGCGGTTTGCTTCACTTTGATCTCGTCCATTACCAACACCCCATTCTTTACTTTCTCGGCTGTTTTCTCAAATTGCTTTTTCAAATTAGTAAGCTTCACCTTCTTGAGCTTCTTATTTGTCCCTCCTGGAAAGTTAACAGAATCTACATCTCTAACGGGACGACAAAACTCGAGTTCGGTCTTATAATCACTCCAACCAAGATATTCGTTGTACAACTTATATAGCTCAGTCCAACTCATATCATAATAGTCAGCATCCACACTTCTACCCCTCACTTTAAGCCCAGTGATCTTGTTCGCGTCATCGGGAGTGATTGTCATCTCCCCAAATGGTAGTTGAAACGTATAAGTCTCTGGACAAAATCTCTCGGTGAAGGCGGAGGCCGTGACACTATCATACTCCTGGTGTCCATATTTAATGATAGTACATAAAGCAGAGGATTGTACGTAAGACTGGACTTCGGGAACCTCTTCAGACAATTTCCATTCCTTAGCCCTCTGATGTCTCAATACTCGGACCGCATCGTTGTGATCATGAGTCTCATATATTCTCTTTGCCCAAGATTCGGCGTAACCGATCAACACCCTTCCCCCATCTTCCGGAAGTCCATGTGGCAAACCATCATCTCGAGATGGGATTACGTTTTTCTCATCAGGAATGTGCAAACCTTTAACCCGGCGTTGAGGTTGCTCATTAACATGCTTCTCTTTCGGTTGATGTTGAGGTTCCTCATTAACATGACTACCATCAACTTCTTGTTCTTCTCTTTGTATCTCTGGAAGTTGTTCACGAATATCTAATGTTGCTGCTCGCCCTCCAACTCCCAATTTCTTTTTACCTCCTCCTCGAGGATCGGGTGTTTTAGAAGTAGAAGGTGTAACCTCCATCCTCCTCCTCTTTTTAACTTCGTTATTCCTAAAACAAGTTTAAAACTTTATTAACATATTGAATTAACTAAAGTCTAGGATCGGCTACGCCGTAACACCTAGCTATTATGAGACGAACCCACAACACAGTGCTATGTTCGGCGTATAATGAAAAGTAACAGCAAGCCGAACATATTAAGTCAAGGGTTCGGCTACCCCGTAAAACACAATATGAGCCGAACCTATAACTATTTTCTTTTGCAAACTTACAGAGAATGGTTCGGCTTAAATTTAGTATTCTATAACAAGCCGAACTTGTACTGAAAATCCTAACTGTGACTGGTGTTGGTGCAAAAATTAACCACCCCAACAATCTTCGAGATGTGTGTATGATGATCGAATCGCCGCCGTTGATTAGATTCTCCAAAGAATTGTTGATTGAAAATGGTGGGGGGTACCTGCAAAGACACTCCGATGCTAAAATCAACAAGAGTTTCTATGCAAGTAGGTTGTTAAGAAAATGAATAGAAATTATGTACCTTTTGTGCTGAGATTTAGCCTCTATATATAGGCAGAAATAGATGTAGCTTTAGGGTTTTGATAGTTATCCTAATAACTTCCCTCATCTGTATAAATCTCAAATTACATCCAGATTCATGATAAACCCTAATATTTATCATAATCCTCATTTATGTTAAATAATAATTATCTTGAATAATAATTATAAATATTTAAGATAATTATCCCCTTTTATTTAGGATCTTGCATTTATCTTAAATAATATTAATAATTATAAATAAATAAATAAATATTCAAGACTCTTGGGCTTCAACAATAAGCCTAGTGGGTTTCCACAATAAACCCACTGGTTTCCCTAACAACCCAAATCCAGGCTTCCATAATAAGCCATGTGGGTTTCCACAATAAACCCACCGGTTTCCACAATAAACCGGATTAGGCTTCCATAATAAGCCATGTGGGTTTCTACAATAAACCCGCCGGTTTCCACAGTAACCCGGACTAGGCTTCCATAATAAGCCATGTGGGTTTCCACAATAAACCCGCCGGTTTCCACAATAAACCGGATTAGGCTTCCATAATAAGCCATGTGGGTTTCTACAATAAACCCGCCGGTTTCCACAATAAACCGGATTAGGCTTCCATAATAAGCCATGTGGGTTTCCACAATAAACCCGCCGGTTTCCACAATAAACCGGATTAGGCTTCCATAATAAGCCATGTGGGTTTCTACAATAAACCCGCCGGTTTCCACAATAAACCGTACTGCACCGACATCAAATAGCTTGTGCGGTACGCACATGCGCTATTTCGATAGGGTACAAACATCGCCCCCTCTTAACTCTCGACCTGTCGAAGAGTTAAGAAGATCAAGGCTAAATTTGGCAGCGACATGCATACCATTGTGCGAATGAACCATGTCACACTGTAGTGCGCATCCGGCATGATTTACAAATCCGCAAGAACTTGGCGCTACAAGCCCAAGCTCCAAATTTATGAATCCAATTTATGTGGCCCGTCAAAAGCATGAGGCCCACGTTTATTCATGACCTTGCTGTGTGCATCCATATGCTCGAGAAACACTTGCATCGTATCCTTTCCAGCAAAAATTTGTAGTCTGTAAGAATTTATCTCCGCGTTAAACTTGTGGATTTAAATCCCGGTGAATCTAGGAAACCAACTCCCATTGGTCTTCACCTTGTTTCCATACGATTACTCCATATACAGTCTTCCCATGCTGAGTTGTCACCGCCGGCCGAAAATCAAGTCTACGGGAGTTTAGAGTTTGATCTATTTTAAAACTCCAGATTCATCAAATTCCAGCGAACAATTGCCTTCCAGCCAAAGCTTCTCATTAATATAAATACGATCACCTTCCCATGTAAACTCACATCTGCCAGTTTCGCTCCAGCCTTGATATCTTGTTCGGTGAGTGTAGTTTCTCTTCCTCCATCTCTGTACGCTTGCATTCCAGCCATGTTTGTAAATTTTAGTTCCTTTATCGCTTTGACATTTATAGGATGATCATTAGTTTCCTTTGATGTTCCTCTTTTATGTTGTTTCTGCCCTCGTAGCTTTTCCTTTGCTAATTGTTTTTGGTATCCGAGATGGTTTGCTGATCACTTTATGGCACGTCTTCATTCTTCCAAATATCAGCATCGACTCTTGCTCAACCTTTCAAGTATTACTTCAATCAACAAGCCCATCACCCAAGGAACTACACCGAAGGATGCTGATAATGCTAACTAGAAATTAGGGGTTCAAGGGGATGATCAGAAACCAAGAGCTCACAAACATCCATCGACTATTAGAGACTTCCCTCTCAACTTTCAACGCGCTGGGATGGATCTTCCAACCCTAACGCAGACATGAATGTAGGAGACAAACATGTAGGAGACAAACCCTCGCCTTTTGTAGCTATAAGCGATGATCAAAACGGAAGCATCAATGCTCCTACCAAGAATCGAAGTTTGTCAGCAGAATATAACCCTGCCACACCTCCACCCGAACCACCAGTCCAACATTGCCTGCCCCTTGAAGACGATGCCTTTCGTCCAGCCTTGTACAAATCGACTGGCTCCGTGGTGACCATTGGTGATTCAGCTATCAAAGACACTACCGTCGCGCGCGGTATCCCGCTTTCAAAGATCTTTGCCGTTAGATCGCCATTTCTATGATCGCATGACCGATATTCCACGAGTTCTCGACCGGGCAGCGCAGCTTCATTATGCAGTACGTGTTTAATGCTCGACTTACTCCTCTTACTCTTTTGGTAGTCTTTAACTTTAAATCGATATTCGATGTATTTCTTTGCAGGGCCTTTCACTTGTTCGTCGTGCCGGAGAACTTCACTACGAAGCTTTAGACGAGAAAGAGAAATCTCATGAGCTTACCTTGCATCACCTCCAGCGTGAAAATGACAAGCTGAAGCGCCAAATCAAGGAACTCCGCGAGAAAAACCGTGAAGCAGATAATGCGCTGAGTTTGATGTGCAAGCAACGAGTTCGTGCCTCCTGTGAAGCTATCGAACGCGGCGGCTACACTACTGCTCCTTCTTATGCTGAAAAGAAGTTCGTCGCCGTCAATGACATGCTTTACGACCCAGAGGAGGAATAATATCATGGAGGATAGCTGTTCTTGTGTTTCTAGAAACTCATGTTATTCTTCTTAGGCTAGCTTTAGATATATCGCATTCATATATTTTTCTTTACTTTCCAGTAGATGTCCTTCGGTATGGACTTGCCATTGCTTTACCAAACATTCTCCATTTAATTTTTTGAACTTTTCAAGAATTTATTCCTTTCCTGAAAGAAGAACCTTTGTGATCGTCCAACCATGTCAACCGCCCGAGATATTCTGATCTACTGATTAAGACTTTCTCTAGTTGTAGGAAACGAATTTATTGAAAGAATACGATCTACATTATCACGAAAGCATAACTACATTAATGAAAATATTTCTTAAGATTGAAAGAATTCCATGGCTTCGGCTCTTCTTTCCCGCTCAGGCTTCTTAACCAATATGCACCTCCACTAGCAGGTCTATCCACTAAGTAAGGCCCTTCCCAGTTCTCTCCCAATTTCCCACCGCTTCCATCTAAGGATTTGGGTCTTGTCCTTCTTAAAACGTGCTCTCCAGGAAGAAATGTTCGTTCACGTACCTTTTTATTGTACTGTTGCTTCATAGACTGCTGATATACTGCCAATCTCCTTGAAGCCTCTTCACGAACCTCTTCCAGCAACTCCTTATCTCTTGAAAGAATCTCTACATTCAAACCTGACCGCTCTGCTAGAGTCTTGGTGGTTGGAACTAACAACTCTACATGTAATACAGCTTCCGTGCCATATGCTAGTGTAAATGGAGAAAATCCAGTCGACCGTCTTGGTGTTGTTCTGTATGCCCACAGAACCCCAGGTAAGAACTCCGTCCACCTTCCCTTTGCCTTATCCAAGGTTTTCTTTAAGTTTTCTAAGATAACCCTATTAGTTGCCTCGGCCTGTCCATTGCTTTGGGCATAATATGGAGTCGAAAAATTATGTTTAATATGAAGACCTTCACACAACGATTTGATCGTTTCACAATCGAATTGTTTCCCATTATCGGAAACAATCATCGCCGGCACACCAAACCTACAAATGATATTCTCCCAAATGAATCTGCGGACATGTGGTAGGAGCTTAAAGGTGTATTTCCTACGTATTACTGCAAGTGCACAGGCCTATTGGAGGCGTGGCAAGCACAGGTCGATCCCACAGAGAAGTGGTGTGTGCTTAAGTGATCTAAGAGCTTCTTCTAACTGATTTCTAGCAAGTGACAGAATTATTTGATGTTTGTGTGTCGATACGACTAGGTGAAATTGTTGTAACTTCAAACTAAGGCAGTAAATGAACAAGATAAGTTGTAACTGTGATTTTTGAGGCACTAGGGTGATTAAACTCACCACTTAATCTTATACTAAGGTACCCTAATTCTATTTATGTTCTTACCCTTCTCTTGAAGGTCTCTAGTGGAAATTTGGCCAATTGACTTCACAAATCATCCCCTAGTATAGAGTGTCTTCTTACAAAGACACTTCTATCACAGGATTATTTGCTCACCAATTGACTAATAATCCTAAAACATTAAACACACAAAGAACATAAATATAATCAAGAATTACTCAATACATGCTTAAGGGTTTGCTCTACACCCTAGTCAAGTTGTTTAGAACATCATGCTGAGCAAAATAAACTTGAAATTAAATTCAGAACTAAACCCTAACTAAGACTGTTTTTATCTCACATCAAAAACATGAATTTATAACTCAAAAACATTTTCAATCTCACCAAAGACGCAAACCCAATCTCTTTTCTGCCTTGTCTTGCCTCTGAATCGCCCATGCGGGGTGGTTGGTGAAAACCCTAACTTCAATCATCTCAACCCTAGCTTCTAGGGTAAGTGAGAAGCTATGGATGGAGATGAGTGATGCGAGGGTGGCGGAGCAGGTACTGATGGAGTTGTTGGTGATGATAGGAGAGGTGATGATGGTTCTGCAACAGGGAAGGTCGAGGTGGAGGTATGGGTTTTCTCTGTGGAGGTATGGGGGAGAAGAAAGAGAAGATGGAGGAGAAAATGAGGTTAGGTCGACTGGGTATAGGGTTAGGTGATTTTGCTGTGGAGCGGAGGCATCGAAGTTTGATGAGGAAGGCGGAGCGAGCGTTGGATCTAGCTGAGGGAGATCTGAACGGCTCAGGGAGAATCGTGGTGATTTGGTGTTGAGCAGAGGCATCGAGAAATGATGTGAGTGATGGAGCGACCGTAGGATGCAGCTGGGCGAGATCTCAACGGCTTGGAGTGGACGGACTCGGATCCGGGTCGCGGGTCTTGGATAGCTTGGGCCCATGTCTTGTAAATGGTTTGCTCCTGATGCGCGCACGGGCTTTGGCTTTCTGCTCCATAGATGCTTGCCTCCAATTTTCTCGCTCTTTTGGCTCCTCAATTTCTCCGAACTTTATTTATCGCCTAAAAACACAAAGTTAATTAGTACAAATATTTATTCTTGAAAACAAGGAAAATACGAATATGGGATAATATCTCGATTTCGAGTACAAAAGATGAGTTGAATGCCAATAAAAAGATGTAGAAATATGCAATATTTGGCACTCATCAAATACCCCCAAACCTGAATTTTACTTGTCCTCAAGTGAAACAGAAATGAAGAAATCCTAACTATACCACTGTCGCTGGTCTCTCGAATGTATTTAGCGTATGCACTAAGCCTTTAAACCCCTAGGTGTCCCTAGTGGACGAGTTGTAGTCTCGTGAGGGTTTACCAGAGGTGTACCCACAAAACCTTCTCCAACTTCAGAGTGTAAAAGAGTCTCAAGCATCCAAGGAGCTATGAGGACATAGAGTTTCGCATGCTAGTAACAGAAGTTAGAACTATCAAAGAACGCATTCTCATCCTTAAGTGCTGAGCGAGAAGTAACCATACCATATGAAAGAATTCGGGTTCGATTGTGATCATAAGCCTCGACTTCTGCCTCACCATTAGGGTTTTATGATAATTGCACTCAAAAAGATCGCTTTTTTAGTCTCTCATGTGTGCAGGCAGGAATAAAGAGAGAAATCCTGCACACGTTGTAGGTGAGAAGGATAACCTTCTTAAATAATTTCTGGAGACTCCACAGAAGTGTGGACAAAAAGAATCTTTTTCTGATGATCTCTAAGAAAGGAAATCAACCATTAGCAAGGGTGGGAGTACTCACTTACCTTCTCACCCGATCGGCAATTAATATCACTCTCTCAGCATTCATAGAAACGTCTTCAATCTTCGGTCTTCGGTCTTCTAATGTTGATGACGAACTTCTGAACTTTACAAAAACTTGACAATTTTTTTTTTTTTTTTTTTTTTTTTTTTTTTATGTGACATACATGACATGGAAATAACAATAAAACAGTAAAACTCAATTTTTCACAAACTTCATTAATTCTCATCTTCTTTTTTTCTTTGTTGCACGTGAACCTTGGACTATATCAACTTTTCTTCAAATATTCTGATGTTACTCCGCTTGCTGACGATGATGTGTTTCTATGAATCTGTTGATGATCTTGAGAGGGAGAGAGTGATGCTAACTGCAAATCGGTATTTAGAAGAAGTTTTCATCTTTAAACGTCACCCTCGTGATTGAAGAAATTAGCACTCAAGAGATCAAAAATAGCGCTGAAAGTGGTGCGAAGTTGGGTAGCTCACCATTCCTACCCGGAATTGACGTACGGTGACACACACTCTAACAGCTTTTCTAGAAAGTCACAAAGAGTGAAGGTCGGTACCTCGCTTGATGTAAAATGGGTAGTCTCCACTATGGGTGATCACAATTCTACTACCGAATATCTAAACAACACCTAATTCGCCCTCCGGTATGGTTAAATCCAACTTTAACGCTCTAATCAACTAAGAAACCTGATTGCGTTCTCCAAGACTTCCAAGTTCTCGTTATTTCTGGTAGACTCTCTATGTAAACATAGCTAGAAGCATGCTAGTGACTCTAAAATCTCTAAAAGTTGGAGGGTTTTTATGCAAATTTTTGAGTTTTTCGATTTTTTTTTTTTTTTTTTTTTTTTTTTTTTTAAAGAAGTAAAACAAAAAGACTAAAAACTCTATATGCAAATCACACCTCCAAACCTAGATCAAACATTGTCCTCAATGTGTCAACAAGATATAAAGAATTTAAACAAATCACATACCATGAGAACTATGTTGAGTAGAGAAAAGAGAAGAGATTACCGGATGTACAAGAGTGTTGCTAAACCAAGGGGGGATGAATGCTTTAAAAGCAAACAACCAGAGCGCAAGACAAAAAGGTTGGTTAGCACAAATAAGAACTATGCAAAAAGAAAAAGGAAAGGGAAAGAGAATGGATTTTTAGTCCATATGTATGTACACAAGTAAACTAGTCTAGTCCACATAGATGGGGTCTTCCAAGTCGACAGTCTCAACTTCTGGTGGAAGATGCTCCGAAATGGTTTCAGTCTTTGACCATTGACTTTGAAGATGTTCTTGTTTGCTGGGTTTTCAACTTCTACGACTCCATGGGGAAAGACGGTGACGTACCAAGAATGGTCCCGACCATCGAGAACGTAGCTTTCACGGAAACAAGTGCAAACGAGTGTTGTACAATAAAACTTTCGACACTGGTGTGAAAGACTTGCGCGAGAATGCGCTTGTCGTGAAACACTTTCATCCTATGTTTGTACGTTTTGGCACTATCATATGCATCGTTTCTCAATTCTTCTAACTCATTGAGTTGAAGTTTTCTACGGTTTCCAAATTTTATCAAGATCAAAATTTAACTTCTTCACGCCCAATATGCACGGTGTTCTAACTCAACAGGTAAATGACATGCTTTCCCGTACACAAGTCTGTAAGGAGACATCCCAATGGGAGTCTTGTATGCAGTTCTATAGGCCCATAAAGCATCGTTTAAGCGCAAAGACCAATCTTTCCTAGAAGGATTGACGGTCTTCTCAAGGATATGCTTAATTTCCCTATTAGAAACTTCTACTTGGCCACTGGTTTGAGGATGGTAAGGTGTTGCGACCTTATGAGTGATTCCATACTTGCGCACTAGTGATTCAAAGGGTCTATTGTAGAAATGACTACCTCCATCACTGATTATTGCCCTAGGGGTTCCAAAACGGGAGAAAATGTTCTCCTTAAGAAAAGAAAGAATAACTTTATGGTCGTTGGTTTTGGATGCAATGGCCTCTACCCACTTAGAAACATAATCAACAAAGAACAAGAATGTATAACTTACCTTCGAGTTAGGAAATGGTCCCATGAAATCAATACCCCAAACATCAAACAGCTCAACAATCAAAATGGGTTGTAAGGGCATCATGTTTCTCTTAGTGATACTTCCTAATTTCTGGCATCGGTCACAAGCAACACAAAACGCATGGCTATCCTTAAACAAAGTTGGCCAATAGAAACCGCTTTGCAAGATCTTTGCAAATAGCTTTCTTGGCACTAAAGTGGCCTTCACATGCATGGTCATGACAGAAAGAGATGACGTCCCTTTGTTCAGAATTGGGGACACATCTCCTAATGATTTGGTCTTGGCAGTACTTAAACAAATATGGGTCATCCCAAAGGAAGTGTTTAACTTCAGCCAAGAATTTAGAACGGTCTTGTTTAGACCAATGCAAGGGCATTCTACCTGTAGCAAGGTAGTTCACAATATCAGCAAACCATGGCATTTCAGACACAAGCATCAATTGCTCATCAGGGAATGATTCCCTAATTAGCACAGATTCATCAGAAGGTTCGACATTCAACCTAGACAAGTGATCAGCAACAACATTCTCTGACCCTTTCTTATCTCGAATTTCGAGGTTAAACTCTTGTAGCAAGAGTATCCATCGAATTAGACGAGCCTTAGCATCTTTTTTAGACAAAAGATATCTCAATGCAGCATGGTCAGAGTAAATGATGACCTTAGACCCTATCAAATAAGATCTAAACTTATCTAATGCAAACACAACAGCTAGTAACTCTTTCTCAGTAGTGGAATAATTCAATTGAGCGTCGTTAAGTGTTTTACTAGCATAGTAGATCACATATGGAAGTTTGTCTACTCGTTGGCCTAAAACAGCTCCTACAGCATAGTCAGACGCATCACACATAATCTCAAATGGTAATGACCAGTCAGGTGGTCTGACTATAGAGGCAGATGTAAGGAGAGCCTTCAGTTGCTCCCATGCTTCCTTACAAGCATCATCAAAGACAAATGCAACATCTTTTGCAAGAAGATTGCACAAAGGTCGTGAAATTTTACTAAAGTCTTTGATGAATCGGCGGTAAAAACCCGCATGGCCTAGAAATGATCCGATGTCCCTCACGAACGAGGTTGAGGCAAGTGTTGAATGAGATCTACCTTGGCTTTGTCTACTTCTATGCCTTTTTCCGAGATGATATGCCCTAGGACAATGCCCGAGTTAACCATGAAATGACATTTTTCCCAATTCAAGACCAAACTCTTTTCCTTACACCTAATCAAAGACACAAGTGAGGTGATGCAAACACTCATCAAAAGAAGAACCAAACACGGAAAAATCATCCATAAAAATCTCAAGAAACTTATCTACCATGTCGGAGAATATGCTCATCATGCAACGTTGAAAAGTAGCGGGTGCATTGCACAGACCCAAAAGGCATACGACGATAAGCAAATGTTCCATAAGGACATGTAAACGTGGTCTTTTGTTGGTCTTCGAGTGCTATGTGAATTTGGTTGTAGCCAATAGCCATCTAAGAAGCAAGAGTGACTATGTTTTGCTAACCTTTCCAAAGATTTGGTCAATGAAGGGAAGGGGAAAATGGTCTTTCTTGGTTATTGTGTTCAGTTTCCTATAATCAATACAAACTCGCCACCCCGTGGTCACACGGGTGGGAACGAGTTCATTCATCTCATTTTGAACTACAGTAATGCCAGACTTCTTGGGTACTACCTGAATGGGACTGACCCACTGGCTATCAGGGACGGGGTAAATGATACCCGCATCGAGCAGTTTCAAGATCTCACCCTTGACAACATCTCTCATGTTGGGGTTAAGTCTCCTTTGCATTTCCCTAGATGGTTTAGTGCTCTCCTCAAGGTTTATGTGATGCATGCAAATTGTGGGACTTATACCCTTAAGATCGGAGATGGTCCAACCTAAGGCTCCTTTATGCTCTTTAAGTACTTCTAAAAGTTGACTTTCCTGTTCCGTGTCTAAACATGATGCAATAATCACAGGTAAAGTCTCAGAAGGACCTAAGAATGCATATTTCAAGGTATCAGGTAATGGTTTCAAATCAAGCTTAGGTGGTGTGTCAAGAGGTGGGGCAGATTTGGTATCAGAGAGTGGAAGTGGTTCCACTGCATTCTGCCACTTAGCAATATCCATGTGTGGGACAGATTCAAGCAACGAGTGAATTTCACCAATGTACTTAGACTCGAAGAGATCTAAGTCAAAGTTATCTAAACATGCTTGTAAAGGGTCCACTGACAAAATGTCGGGCAAAGAGTCTTGGATCGGACTCTCAATCATGTTAATCTCATGCAAATCAAGTATCATCACAATCAATGGGTTGTTGACTAGTGTTAAAAACATTCAAATTCTACGGTCATGTTACCAAAAGACAATTTTAACACACCATTACGACAGTTGATGATGGCATTGGACGTCGCCAGAAAGGACGTCCTAAAATCACGGGATGTGATTACTTGAGTTTTGCACAAAGTTGAGTGTCTAAGACAATGAAGTCTACAGGAAAGAAAAATTTATCAACCTTGATTAACACATCTTCAATAATACCACGGGGATTCTCACGGACTGTCCGCTAACCGTAGCGTAATGTGTGGGCTTCAGCTCACCAAGGCCCAATTGCACATACACAGAGTATGGCAATAGATTCACACTGGCTCCTAAGTCTAGTAACGCCTTTTCGACCACATGGTCACCGATGGTGCATGTAATTGTTGGACTACCTGGGTCTCTAAACTTAGTTGGAATCTTGTTTTGGATTATGGAGCTCACTTGCTCAGTGAGGAAGGCACGCTTATGCACATGAAGCTTTCGCTTTTGTGTGCACAAGTCCTTCAAAAACTTAGCATAGGTGGGTATTTGTCTGATTGCTTCGAGAAATGGAATGTTTATGTTAACTCTCTTGAACATTTCCAAAATCTCATTGTATTGGTTACCCCCCTTCTGTTGCACCAACCTTTGTGGGAATGGAGCAATAGGTACATGACTTGGCAAAGAAACATCTACTTTAGTAGGACTCTTGGTCTTATCAACGATTTCGCATTCTTTCTCTACAGTAGATGTTTTCTGTGGTGTTGTGTGTACTGGTGAGTCTGATGTAGACTCGCTTGACGGTGGTACACCTACATTGTTCTCAATAATTCTACCACTGCGGAGAGTGGTGATAGCATTTGCCTGACTATGTGAAGTTTCATTGCAGGTAGAGGAGCCTGCTTGAAACACAATTTTTGGATTTTGTTGGGGTTGGCTAGGGAGTTTGCCTTTCTCTCTCTCATTCAATGCATCACGATTTGACCCATTTTAAGTTCTAGACTAGTGAAACGTTGGTTGGTGGTTTTCCGAAGTTGTGAAAGATTTTGGGTCAACGAGACCGACACGCTCTTCTAAGCTAGTCTTTTTCTCTACGGGTGCGAGGTTGTGGTTGTACTTGGGGGTTTCTAGGATATGAGTATCCTTGGTTGTTATGTGTTGGTCCCCCTTGTACTGGTCCCTTGGACCATGAGAAGTTAGGGTGATTCCTCTACCCTGGGTTATAGGTTTGAGAATAAGGGTTGTTCTCTTGCCTATGGTACAATGTATTGGCTTGCTCGGACTTAGACTCTTGAAATGCATGTAAGTAAGGACAGCTGTCCACTAGGTGGTCAGAACTATGGCATGCGGCACAAGTGGCCATATCAATTTGGTCACGGAGAGTAGGGGCATTAGATTTTACATTCTTTTCCAACTCAAGCACTTCTATTCTCCGGGCCAAAGATGCCATTTTTGCATTTCCCTCAAAGTCAGACTCGATTCTATGAACATTTTGTGCAGGGTTAGTCCGTTTCGGTTCACGGATGGACTCCCACTGCTGAGTCTTTTCAGCGACTTCGACTAAGAAAGTCCAAGCGTCATCAGCACTCTTGTCAATAAATGCACCGTTGCACATTGACTCGACTGTGGTACGGGTTCTAACATCTAGACCCTCATACAAGATTTGGACGAGTCTCCATTTTTCAAAACCATGGTGGGGACATTGGAGTAATAATTCATTGAATCTCTCCAAGTATTTTGCTAGAGTTTCGTCTTCTAATTGCACAAAACCATTTAGACTTTGGCGAATTGTCGCCGTCTTATGGTTGGGGAAAACTTTTGAAAAACTCTTTTGTGAGGTCATCCCAGTTCTAATGGATCAGAGTTGTAGGGCATGAAGCCAAGACTTGGCTTTGTCTTTCGAGAGAAAAAGGAAACAATCTCAATTTGAGGGACTCCTCCGGCATTTGGTTAAAACGCAGAGTCCCACAAATATCCTCAAAGTCTCTCACGTGATGGTAGGGGTTCTCAAAGATCGACCCCTCTAAACACGGGTAGCATGTGAATGGTGCTTGCTTTCGGTTCAAACCGACAAGCATCGGCTGTGCGAATGATTCAAGAGGGCTGGCTTGCCCTAGTTGGGTACATGTAGTCCTTGAGACTACGGGGTTGGTTTTGTTCTTCACCCATAGTTTCTGATTCTGCTGGGTCTGGACTTGGGTTTTCGGTTGAAGAACTAGGTATGCTTACGATTTCGTCCGGGCGGATTCTAACTAGTCGATTTGTTTGGTCTCTAAAAGACACAATCATAGCCTAGCTAGCGCATCTAGCATGTTAACAAACAATCACGTTCAACACGAGTAAAAGCAAAGACTCTTAAATGACCCACTAATATAAGACTCAAGCCCAAAAGATGGCTTTTTGAAGTTGTAAAGCCCAAAGCGGTGTAGGTTTGCTTCATCCGGAGATGTGGGCTCGTTTGTGTACAGCCCAAGAGATGTGTGGGCTTATGTGGCTGAAAGTTTAGAATGCAAAGCCCAAGAAGTGGGCTTCGACTTATGCAGCCCAAATTGCTCGGTTTAGTTTGGCAAATTAGCAGGCCCGTGTTTGTTGCACGGATCGTGCAACTTGTGTTATCAACACAGCACTGACTTATGCAGAGGTTGCAGAAGGATGCTTGATTTGTACACAGCTCTGGCAGGTCACAGCTGAGCAAATACACAGCTTGAGCAAACTCTCAAAACAGAAGACACAGGACACGACCTATGCACTTTGGTTCTCACAGATGACACAAGATGACTAGGAGCAATCAAAAACTCACACAGGAATGCAAGATGCACTGGTTGGCAGCTCAATCAATTTCAACACAGATTGGCAGCTCAAGCTGAACTTGTACACATCACAGCTTGGATATGTGCACAGAGTAGAGCAAATTCATAGAACAAGAGACATAGCACAGCCCAGATTTTGTAAAGAATTTTTGTGAGGTGCACAGGGTATGGGATGTGCTCACTCAATGGTGAAGCATGTGCAGGGTTTGTGTCTTTGAAAATCGACAGGCTGAATGCTATTCACAAGTCCTTCTACTCAACAACTCAATCACTTGTCACAAGATTACACACAGATTGCATAAAATGAAGCTAACACATATGATATCAACTGGGTCGGGTTGACCTCAAGTGTTGGAGATCAAGCACACAGAATGCAAATACTAGCAGGTTATAAATACTTCACAGCATGCACAAGTTAATCAGCACATGAATGAGGCTAGCTTTTACAACATGCGCAGGGTGTATTCACAGAAATTGCAGGCTTAGCACAAGGTTAAACATACACAAAGGTTCATGGCCTGAGGCATCAACTATCTCAGGTTGATCTCAACTTGGTTTTCACCCGACTTGGTTATTCAAGTTCAAGCCTCACAACCTACAAAATGGAGCTCAAGGCAGATGGGCTATGCTCGGGGTATCAACAAGTTAACAGATTTCAATTCTCGAAATTATACACAAGCATGCAAATATCAGCAGGGTTTGTGCTCTCGAGAGTCTCACAGATGTGGTTGACACAGAAAAGTGTGCATAGGCTCAGGGCTATGTTGAGTCAACTCACTCAGTTGAGTTCACTTGGTCTTTACAGGCTAAGCTCAAACTTGCAGCTTTAGGGGGCTAGCAAGGTGGCTCAACAGGTTACACAGGGGAGTAGATGGCTCACAGGGCTTGTGATAAGCACAGGGCAAGTTATAACACAAGGTTATTGCTTCACACAAGAAATGCAGATAACACCAGGTTTAATGGACATACATGGTGTTCATTTCATCACAAATTCAAAATTCAATGCTTCTTAATGAGATTCACAAGTGTCAAGACAACCATTCAAGCCATAAAGAAGGGTTGGAAGTACAATACCACCAAAGATAAAAACTGGGTTTAGGCAATTTCCACAATGGATCTGCTCCCTTTGTCTTTCTTGGGTTGCTCAAATAGCTCAAAGAAGACTGTTACTCAAGAGAGAAATCTCGGTTCTCAAACTTGCAAAGTTAAAGCAAGTAGATCAAGATACTAATCTTTGGAAATTCAAAAACAAGGATTCTCAGTAAGCAAAATGTATGTAACAAAGGGAGCACCGCTTGTGGGAATAGTGGCTTATGCTTATTAAGCAATGATTCTCAAAGTGATCGAGAACTTTGCGCTTTATTGCAAGGACAGAGATTACTGCTAAACTAAGGGATGATGATGATGGTATAGACAGGCAGCAAATGTAAAAACAACATAAATAATGCACAGAATACTAGAATGGAGATTTACAGGTGTTTGAAATAAACTAGGGAAGTTAAAAGATGAGAGAACTTAACACAGTTACACTCCAAGACTCATGAAGATGTATGACAGGGTGAGATGAAAGATGAAAGATGAGCTGAAAGTAGTGACAGACTGATTGCAGTTTACACTATGACTAACATGCTCATGAACAGACTACATCATACTCTAAACAAATGTGATAATGTATAAGTGCAAGAAAGATGCAAAAACCAGGTATAAAAATATTAACAAAGATGATTTTAATCACAAATGTACAAGACTAGAATGAGAATCAGTGAAGGAAGCTAATGAAACTAATCAGCACACTACCAGTTCCCCGCAAATGCGCCAAAAAACTTGGTAGGAGCTTAAAGGTGTCTTTCCTACGTATTATTGCAAGTGCACAGGCCTATTGGAGGCGTGGCAAGCACAGGTCGATCCCACAGAGAAGTGGTGTGTGCTTAAGTGATCTAAGAGCTTCTTCTAACTGATTTCTAGCAAGTGGCAGAAATATTTGATGTTTGTGTGTCGATACGACTAGGTGAAATTGTTGTAACTTCAAACTAAGGCAGTAAATGAACAAGATAAGTTGTAACTGTGATTTTTGAGGCACTAGGGTGATTAAACTCACCACTTAATCTTATACTAAGGTACCCTAATTCTATTTGTGTTCTTACCCTTCTCTTGAAGGTCTCTAGTGGAAATTTGGCCAATTGACTTCACAAATCATCCCCTAGTATAGAGTGTCTTCTTACAGCACACTCTATCACAGGATTATTTGCTCACCAATTGACTAATAATCCTAAAACATTAAACACACAAAGAACATAAATAGAATCAAGAATTACTCAATACATGCTTAAGGGTTTGCTCTACACCCTAGTCAAGTTGTTTAGAACATCATGCTGAGCAAAATAAACTTGAAATTAAATTCAGAACTAAACCCTAACTAAGACTGTTTTTCTCTCACATCAAAAACATGAATTTATAACTCAAAAACATTTTCAATCTCACCAAAGACGCAAACCCAATCTCTTTTCTGCCTTGTCTTGCCTCTGAATCGCCCATGCGGGGTGGTTGGTGAAAACCCTAACTTCAATCATCTCAACCCTAGCTTCTAGGGTAAGTGAGAAGCTATGGATGGAGATGAGTGATGCGAGGGTGGCGGAGCAGGTACTGATGGAGTTGTTGGTGATGATAGGAGAGGTGATGATGGTTCTGCAACAGGGAAGGTCGAGGTGGAGGTATGGGTTTTCTCTGTGGAGGTATGGGGGAGAAGAAAGAGAAGATGGAGGAGAAAATGAGGTTAGGTCGACTGGGTATAGGGTTAGGTGATTTTGTTGTGGAGCGGAGGCATCGAAGTTTGATGAGGAAGGCGGAGCGAGCGTTGGATCTAGCTGAGGGAGATCTGAACGGCTCAGGGAGAATCGTGGTGATTTGGTGTTGAGCAGAGGCATCGAGAAATGATGTGAGTGATGGAGCGACCGTAGGATGCAGCTGGGCGAGATCTCAACGGCTTGGAGTGGACGGACTCGGATCCGGGTCGCGGGTCTTGGATAGCTTGGGCCCATGTCTTGTAAATGGTTTGCTCCTGATGCGCGCACGGGCTTTGGCTTTCTGCTCCATAGATGCTTGCCTCCAATTTTCTGCTCTTTTGGCTCCTCAATTTATCCGAACTTTATTTACTGCCTAAAAACACAAAGTTAATTAGTACAAATATTTATTCTTGAAAACAAGGAAAATACAGAATATGGGATAATATCTGATTTCTGAGTACAAAAGATGAGTTGAATGCCAATAAAAAGATGTAGAAATATGCAATATTTGGCACTCATCAACGTGAACCGCTTCCGTTCTCACCAGAGCCACTGCTTCTACCCACTTTGTGAAATAATCAGTTGCCACTAACAAATACTTGACGCCCCCAGGTGCCGTGGGGAATGGACCTACAATATCCAAACCCCATTTATCAAACGGCCATGGGCTCATGACTAGATGCAGCTCATTTGCTGGTCTCTTTATTAGAGGTCCATACAGCTGACAAGCCAGGCATTTTTGGGTAAATTCCTTTGCGTCGTTCTGCATATAAGGCCAAAAATATCCTTGAGATAACAACCGGTGCGCCAGACTCCTGCCTCCCGAATGGTTCCCATAGCACCCCTCATGTGCTTCTGCTAACAACTGCTTCCCCATTTCTCGGGTTATACACCGTAGGAATGGCTCCATTGATATTGGCTTCTTGTAAAGCTCTCCTTCAATAAGAGCATATCTCCAAGCTGTCTTCTTTATCTTCCCGACCAAACTCTTATCACGTGGAAGATCCTGGGTTTGCAGGTATCGAACGTAAGGCTGCCTCCAATCCTCAGGCATCCCGTTGATACCTTCATCTATATCCATAGGATCATCCTGGGATTCGGACGAGGAAGAATTACTCCTATCGGCGTAAACTTTATGTGCAACGTTGACGGTATTGTGAATGCTGGGAAACTCTTGGAAATCGACTACAATATACCGTGTTGTTTCTGACACAACGGCTGCCGACACGTAAGCAAGAGCGTCCGCATGCCTGTTTTCTATCCTTGGCTTTTGCTCGATATCAAATACCTCGAATTCCTTTGCCAGTTCATGTATGTATTCCAAGTAAGATGCTAACCTCTCATTCCTGGCTTTATACGCGCCATCGTAATGATTGGCAACCAGTCTTGAATCCGTTGTCAACTTGACCTTCCGCGCCCCCAAGTGGAGAGCCGTCTTCAAGCCCGAAATTACTGCCTCGTATTCATCTTGGTTGTTTGAGGCTGTAAATCCCAACCGGATAGCCTTTTCAATCCGTAATCCTTCGGGGGAAATCAGCACACACCCAACACCTGCCCCGTCGGTGTTTGCGGATCCGTCTGTGTAGACCTTCCACATTCCATTATCACCTTCAAGCGTCATTATTGAGTCCTTGTTACTTACTTGCTCCATCGCTGCTTTTGAAGATTTCTTACTAGCGTTTATGGTTTCCCATGGCAGCGGGATGGGTAGTATACTATCGTTGTCATGCAAGATTTCTTCCTCAAGCATAGATTCTGAAACCGGAATATCATCCACTGGGAAATCTGCCATCAAAGATGTTATTGCTTGCCCCTTATCGGTTGTTCTTGGCTCATAATCAATGGTGTATGCGCCGAGATAAGTAGCCCATGTGGCCAGCCTGCTGGAATCATCAGTTCTCCCTAATACCTTCTTTAACGGGTACTCAGTATAGACTACAAGTCGTCGTCCTTCGAAATATGGCTTCAAACGTCTTGCCGCATGCATAAGAGCTAACACCATTTTCTATATTTTCGAGTACCTGGTCTCAGCGTCTGTTAAGGATTTGCTAACGAAATAGACGGGTCTTTCCTCCGGCTCCCGAACAAACAATACTGCACTAACAGCGTAATCACTTGCCGCCAAATAAATGTAGACAACTTGGCCGGTCTTCGGGCTCGTGAGGACCGGTGGTGAAGTTAAGTATCGTTTAATCTCATCTAAGGCATGCTCGCATTCCTCGTTCCAACCAAACTTCTTCGCCTTCTTTAGAATCAGGAAAAAAGGTTTACATTTGTCTGAAGCTCGAGAGATGAATCTGTTCAATGCAGCCAATCTCCCCGTAAGCCTTTGTACTTCCTTTTTGTTTCTTGGCGGTGGCATTTCCAATATTGCTCTAATTTGCTCTGGATTGGCTTCGATTCCTCTCTGTGTCATCATATACCCAAGAAACTTCCCTGACGAAAGTCCGAAGGAACATTTTGCTGGATTCAACTTCATTCCATATCGTCGTAACCGATCAAAGGTTCTTTTCAAGTCCATAAGGTGAGACTCCTTCTTTTTGGACTTGACTACCATATCATCAATATAAACCTCCATGGTATTCCCGATCATATCCTTGAACATTTCATCCACAAGACGCTGATAAGTTGCTCCTGCATTTTTCAAACCAAATGGCATGACCAGATAGCAATATATCCCTTTGTCTGTTATGAATGTTGTATGTTCTTGATCTTCCTCATAAAGTGGAATTTGATTATAGCCGCAGAAACCGTCCATAAATGACAATCTATTGAACCCGGCAGTAGCGTCCACTAATTCCACAATCCTGGGTATTGGGTAAGGATCACTTGGGCATGCTTTATTTAGATTTGTAAAATCAATACATACCCGAATTTTCCCGTTTTTCTTCGGAACTGCCACAATATTTGCCAACCACTTTGGATACTTGACAGGCCTTATTATTCTCGCCTCTAACATCCTGTCAATCTCCTCTGCAACCTTTGCCTTCCGTTCTGGTGCCATTTTTCGCGGCTTCTGCCTCACTGGTTTAAATCCTTCACTGATATTCAACCGATGGCACGCAATGTCAGGGTCAATGCCTGGCATATCCCTGAGACTCTAGGCGAAGACATCTTTATTATTCCTCAACAAGGTGATCAAGCTTTCACTTTCGCCTAACGGTAGCTCTGCTCCGATAAACGTTGTTTGCTCCTTTTGATCCCCAACTTGTACCTCCACCAACTCCTCAACAGTTGGCGGTCCTTACTTCCCTCTTCCTTGATAAGAGGTAGGGAAGTTCTGTAATTGCTACAATTTCTTTTCTGCCCGAAGTATTTCTGAACCCTTTAGCTCTGACTTTCTGTACTCCTCCATTGCGCTTTCATGGCATTTATGAGCTGCCACCTGGTCGCTTCTGACTTTCATCACTCCTGCTGGAACAATGAATTTCAAGCACTGGTGAATAGTGGAAGTTACCGCATCCATTGCGTAAATCCAATCGCGTCCTAAGATAGCATTGTAAGGTGCGCGGAAATCAAGCAACGAGAAATATTGCATGACAGTCCTTCCTCCCACTATTGTAGGTAGATTAATCCTTCCCATTGCCATCATCGTCTCCCCACTAAATCCGACGATAGGGCTTTCATCTGCTTCAACCTGGCTCTCACTCAAGCTCATTGAAGAATACGCTCCCGAGAATATGACGCTAATTGAACTCCCAGTATCAACTAGAACTCGACGTACTTTGTACATTCCAATGAGAGCCAGAATCACAATTGCATCATTGATATACTCCAGCTAGATCAGCGTTCGAAAAAGTTATCTCAGTCTTTCCTTCTTCCAAAATCTCCGTACCAATGTGACTGGCATAGTCGTCCTTGTTAGATATTCTCCATTCATTGATATGACGCAACTTCAATCGTGTAGCATTCTCCTGAGCCTATCTCGATGTTGTATTAATCCTTGCATGGCTCACTCTGATTTCACGTAAATCTAGAGTGCTGGTCAGTGTGTTGACCTGCGCCGGATTCTTCTTCACATATTGCCGCAGCTTTCCCTCTTCAATCATCTTTTGGACTTCCGCTGCGAGCGCACGACAAGTGTCTGTATTGTGCCCATGATCCTTGTGGTGAGCACAATATTTATTCTTATACCTCTTTTCCCTTGTTTCCACCGGTAATGGCTCCGGAACGGGCAACGAATCTTTAATCTTCTTAAAAAGTTCCCCAAGTCCAATGTTCAGCTTGGGAAACCTTCCTCTGTGCTTTTCTTGTGATCTACGCGACTCCTCTTCATTCCTCACCTTCCTTGTAGGACCTTCATGGCTTTTATTTTTTGAATTGCTTTCAAACTGTTGCTTCGGCCTTGCTGATCCTTCAACCGTTGGCTTTTTCGATGTTCGCGACAACTTTGCTTTCTTTTCCTTTTCTGCTTTTGCGTACCTATCGGCCCTGTCATACAGCTCTCTGAGGTTTCCCACCGGCTCCACTGCTAATGAGTTATAAATTACAAACTCATCATATTCCATCGCGTTCTTATATGCTTCTATAATGAAACTTTCATCCACCTTTCCAATTTCACTGACTTCCTGACGAAATCTCCTATTGAAATCAAAAAGGTCTTCGCCAATCTCTTTGTGTAAGAGAAACAAGTGACTACTCTCTTTTTTGATCCTGAGATTAATCTTGTACTGCTCGAAAAAAGAGTCCGACAACATTCCAAAATCCGTGATTGAATTAGGCTCTAACTGAGAGAACCAAGTCAGAGCCTTACCCGTCAAAGTCATTGGAAAAGTCCTGCAAAGTAGCTCGTCACTGTATCCCTACAAACTCACCGAAGCTTGAAAACGCTGGACATGTTCCACTGGGTTTCCATTTCCACCATCAAAGAAATCCTTGAACTGAGGCTGGCTGAAATTCGAAGGAGGACGGTACCACCGTATCTTTGCAACGAACGGAGAATCCATTGACTTTTTCATGGATAGAATCTGTTGCTCCTCGTCTCTGGATTGTTTCTGTGTTAACAATTCATCGATCATGGCGCTAAGCCTTTTCTTGCTGAGTTTTTCCTCCTTTTCTGAGTCACTCTCTGTCTCTCTTCGAATTCGCTCGTTCCTGGCAGGGTCTGACCCTCTTTTCGAATGATTCCCCTCATGCCTCGATCTCCTTGAGTGACCATCAGTTCGATCTGTTCTTCGTACATGCCTCATACGACTCGTCCCTGCTTGACTACCTCTTTCGACTCCATAGTAATCGTTGTTAGGAGTTCGACGGTCGTAAAGGTCATTACCACGACGACCTCGACTCTGATTTCGGTCCCTTTCCTCCTCAGTTCTTCTTCCATCGTCCCGACTCCGCCATCGATCATCAACGACTCTGTCTCTTCTTCGTGGATTATTTGGTTCTAGGTGATTGGTCCTTCCACTTTCAGAACGTGATATAGCTGGCGTTTCTAGCTCTCTTCTCTTCTCCAACGCAACCTTCAGTCGTTTGTTCTCTCTTTCCAGCTGCTGCAATCGCTCACGGACTGTTAAATCAATAGGCGTTACCTGTGTAATGTTCCCCAGTTCGTGTTGTGGGTTATGCTGAGCAGCTGGTGCTATAGGTGGGACATTGGTTACTTGAGTAACCGATTGGAGGTTTGTCTGAACTTGAGGTGGGACGTTGGTCTGGACAGCAGGTATGGCGTTAGCTTGACCATCAGGTGGATTATTAGCTCGAGCCCGCACGCCTCTGCTAGCAACATCTTCCTCTCGAAGGGCCTGGAGACTTGGGTATCAACCTGAATTCTCCCCTTGATGTCGAACCCTCCTGCTAGTAGCCGGAGGTGGTGATCTATTCAGCAACACGTAATTCACCCTTGGAGCAGTCCCCTCAGAACGCGAACGAGAAGCTGATGCTGTTGATGACATCGACGTCGATCTTCCATCCCTTTCGTCGAAGTTTTGGACAACAGCACTTCTCAAAGTTCGAGTATATGCTTGGTGATTTGATTGGTTCCGAGTGGGTACATCCACATCCATCTCAGGTTGATCTGCACCTGATGCCTCAATTCGTTTTTTTTTTTTTAGATTTTCTTTCAACAACTTTGGCAGAACTTTCTGCGACTTTTCGGATCTTCAAAAACTCTATGAAAAAGTTTTGAATCTTCCAACAACCTTCTCAAAGTGTTCTGTAGCTTCTGCAACTTTCAGGTACGTTTTGAATCTTCTGCGACTTCCTGAAAAGTTGCGATACGATTTGCAACTTTCTAAAAGGTTGTGATCTTCCTGCGACTTTTATGTTCACAATGACCTTGAAACCCTAGTCTCGAAAATCGATTGGAAACAACTCCTGTTAATTGGAGAACACGATCTTTTTCTCGAGTCCCCTTAGTCGGCGCCAAAAGATGTTGGAGCAAAAATTAACCACCCCAACAATCTTCGAGATGTGTGTATGATGATCGAATCTCCGCCGTTGATTAGATTCTCCAAAGAATTGTTGATTGAAAATGGTGGGGGGTACCTGCAAAGACACTCCGATGCTAAAATCAACAAGAGTTCTATGCAAGTAGGTTGTTAAGAAAAGGAATAGAAATTCTGTACCTTTTGTGCTGAGATTTAGCCTTTATATATAGGCAGAAATAGATGTAGCTTTAGGGTTTTGATAGTTATCCTAATAACTTCCCTCATCTGTATAAATCTCAAATAACATCCAGATTCATGATAAACCCTAATATTTATCATAATCCTCATTTATCTTAAATAATAATTATCTTGAATAATAATTATAAATTGATACGTATTGATCTCTGTACCTTGGTAACTATTACTATAAAGGCTGAATTCAGAATAATAATAGATGAGAAACTTAGAAAACGGAACACAAGTAATAATTCAAAGAAAATATATTCTCTTAGATTATGAACAAGAAAACGATTACAATTCTCTCTTTGTTACGCTCACAATCTTCTCTAAACAGTGGATTAACCTTAAATTGTTTGCTAAGCTTGCACAAGTATTGTCGTAAGCTTTCTCTAGGTTAGCTTGAGGTTAACTAAGTTCCCTAAAGGAGTACGGATACACCTATATCATGGGTCCCCCTTTTAAGAACTTGAACTCCTGTGAGAGTTAAAAATGAAGGTTAGGGAACTCGAGAGTCCCTTTTTCCTTGTTAAACCACTTAGCCTTGCTAGGAACTTGACCTTCACATCCAATTAGAAAAGCTTCTTTCTCTCCTTGTCGTGTTTTAGTCACTTGTCGCTCCAATATGCAGTCTTCCTTGAGTGGTTCCTCTCTATCAAACCATAAGTCTTCTACTCGTGGTAAGATCATAGTGTCGTCGCCGTCATCATCAAGTAATGGTGGTTCAAACAACTTCAAGTATTCGACATTTATAACCGAGTACATTCCTAGATAAGGCGGCAGATCTAGACGAAAGGCATTGTCACTAATCTGATCGAAAATACGAAATGGTCCATACCTTAATGGTTTCAACTTCTTACCTCCCCCCTTCAGTCGTTCCTTACCTACTTTTAACCATACCAAGTCACCAATACCAAAATTACAAGGTACAAGATGCTTGTCATGCTTTGCTTTGTATTTGGCTTGTGACTTCTTTAGTTGTGCTTCAATAGTCGCATGAATCTGAGATATCTTCTCCAAGAACTTTTGTGCCTTTTGTCGTTCACTTCCTTCCTTTCCCCCCCCATTGAGGTGTCACTAAAAAATACTAGATCGAAAGGACTAGGTGGTAAGTAACCATAGCACGTCTCGAAAGGAGATTTCCCCGAAGAACTGTGAACTGCTCTATTGAAAGAAAACTGTAGATACGGTAAACTCTCATCTCAAGTTTTAGGATGCTTATAATTATATCCCCTTAACATGTGAACCATAGTCCTATTGACCACTTCTGTTTGTCCGTCTGTTTGTGGATGAAAAGTTGTACTCTTCTTCAACCTAGTGTCCATCATCTTCCATAAAGAATCCCAAAAGTGACTAAGGAACCGACTATCCCTATCATAAATAATCGAAGTAGGTAAACCAAAATGCTTCCACACGTGCTCAAAGAAGAGCTTTGCTGCACCGGCTCCCGTTACCGTCTTTGTACATGGAATTAATGCAATCATCTTGCTGAATCGGTCGACCACAACGAACAAGTAATCATGACCAGACTTGGTCTTCGGTAACCCACCAAGAAAATCCATAGAAATACTCTCCCAAGGCCTTGATGGTACTGGTAATGGTAGATATAACCCACGTTTTCTGTTGGAAGGTTTAGATGTGCTGCACAACTTACACCCTCTAACGAACTTAGCCACATCATCTTGCATCTTCGGCCAAAAGACATAACGCCGGAGGTTAAGTAGAGTTTTATTCATCCCAAAGTGTCCAGCAACTCGGGAAGTGTGTGCCTCTCTCAACCACTATAAACGATCTCCATCTTCTGGTATGCAAAGTAACTGACCTTTGTATAACAATCCATCTCGGAGTTCATACTCGCTTTTCAAACCACTATTTACACCTTCTAACACCTTCTTGAAGTCTTTGTTGGATGCGTATGATTCCGCATACTCTTGAGGGACAATTGGCTGAATTCTCATGGCCACCATTAATGCTCGAACTGGAGGTCGAGATAACATATCTGCCAACTTGTTTGTTACTCCCTTCTTGTACCTAATGAGAATATTGAAATTCATCAAGTAAGACATCCACTTCATGTGCCGGGCTTGTTGTAGTTTCGTCTGTGCATGTAGATACTCCAACGGTTTGTGATCTGAATGTACCACTACTTCCTTACCTATGAGATACACTCGCCAATGCTTTATACATTGATATAAAGCATAAAATTCTTTGTCATAAGGTGCGTAGTTCTTAATAGCACTGAGAACAATTCTGAATGGTACTCCACTGGTTTACCATCCTGTAACAACACTCCTCCCAATGTATAGTTAGAAACGTCGGTCTCAACTTCAAAAGTATGCTGTAGGTTAGGCAATGCCAACACTGGTGCTTCTGAAATCTTTTTTTTTTAGTAACTGAAAAGCGTCTTCATGAGTTTGCTGCCATTCAAACTTTGCCTTAGCTCCCGTCAAACCATGTAATGGTCCTGCAATATTTGAAAAATGCCGGATAAACTTACGCAAGTAGGTGCAAGCCCCTAAGAAACTCATGATTTCGGTTACAGTACTAGGTCTAGGCCACTTAGTGATCACTTCAACCTTTCTTGGATCAATCTTCCGTTGTCCACCACCAACAATAAATCCGAGATGCACTAACTCTTCCTTCCCAAACTCACACTTCTTTACGTTCAACTTCAGTTGGCCTTCATGTAATACTTTAAACACCTTCTCAACGTGAACGAGATGCTCTTCCCAAGTTCTGCTGTATATTAGGATATCATCCAAGTAAACAATCACAAAATCTTTTATAAAAGGTCGTAACAAATCATTCATCAAACGCATAAACGTCATTTGGAGCATTACACAAACCAAAAGGCATCATCAACCATTCGAACAAGCCTTGTTTGGTTTTGAAAGCAGTTTTCCATGTGTCATCTTCTCGAACTCTCATCTGGTGATATCCGAATTTGAAATCCAACTTTGTAAAGACTCGAGCTTTTTCCAACTGATCCATCATGTCGTCTATCCTAGGTAAAGGGTAACGATTCTTGATTGTGATCTTGTTCAACGCTCTATAATCAATACACATGCGCCAGCCCCCATCTTTCTTTGGAACCAACAACACTGCTGATCCACAAGGTGAAGCACTTGGCACTATCATTCCTAATTCTAGAAGTTCCTGGACTTATTTCTTGATCTCATTAGATTCCTATATGGTCGTGCGATATAGACCTACATTAGGAAGAGAACTCTCCCCGGTCAACATGATCTCATGCTCCACACTCCTCTTTGGTGGTAATCCCGTGACATCTGAAAATAAATCCTTGTACTTCAACTTCAACCTTTCTAGGTTATCTTCTTGTTGTGCAGTCAAGGCTGCCAAACAAACTATACTCGGCTTCTCCTCAAGAGAACGGATCACAAGGAGAATGAACTTTGTGCTAGCATTCACCAACCGCTTAGCCTGAGTGGCTGTGATCAAACTTGCTCCCTCAAGAGGAGAGTCAATAGCCCGAATCACAAAACTTTCTCCATCTTTGGTAAAGGTGTATTTTTGTTCCCTCCTGTGTAGAGTTGCATATCTATCCCATAGGTAAGGACTACCTAGTACCACCTGACAAACATCCAAAGGAACTACGTCGCATGTAACTTCGTCAATATATGACTCATCTAGAGCAAATTTGAACGTGCACTGCTGTGAAACTTGTAAGCCCCCTTCCTTTTGAAGCCATCCTAAAGGGTATGGTTTTGGATGTTTGAAAGTCTTCAAACCTAACTTCTGCACCAAAGAATGTGAAAGCAAATTCTTCTGACTTCCCGGGTCAATAACAACATCAACTAGTGAAGTTTTGACTTGCATCTTCACTGTGAAGAGTTGCTCCCTAAGATCATCTTTTGAAGGTCTTTCTTTTGCCCCTGTCATAAGAGAAATCTTTGAATTGGGTTCCGTTAGTCCGTGGACTTCTTTTGGAGTTTGAGCGACTAGTGCTGCCTTCTTGGCTTCTTTCCTCTGCAACCCTTTAGGCTTTAGATGAGGGTTCTTAACCCAACACTTGTCGACAATGTGACCTGTTTGCTTGCAATGAGTGCAAGACAAACCTTCCTTGTCACTAGACTTCCCTTCTTCTTTGCTCCTTTCACCTCCTTTCACAGTGGTACCTCCAGATTTCACCTTAGTATTTCCCTTTGAATCAGATTTCTTAAGCCTACCCTCAATGGCATTAGCTTTTATACTTGCTTCGGAGATAGTATCCACCGAAAACATCTTCAACTCATTCCGTATATACTCATGGAACCCGGAAATATATTTCATGTAGATAACATAATCCCCCAAGTCTAAGTCCAAAATCATAGCTTGATTCTGAAATTCCGAAGTATATTCTTGTACGGTTTGGTTGTAAGTCTGCTTCAAGTTGTACCACTTGAACCATCTCTCCTCAAGGTAGCCAACCGGATAAAACTATTTCCTTACAACTGCCTTGAATCTTTTCCACGACAATACTCCTTTACCTAGGTTTTGTATTTGATAAGCTTTCCACCAGGTTAGAGCATGCTTTTGTAGCTTCAATGCCGCGAAAGCAATCTTTTCCTTTGAACCATATTCAAAGAAAGAGAAATATGTCTCTAGACGTTCAATCCAATCATCTAATTTTTCTACATCGACACTCCCATCGTAAAGTGGAATATCAACACGAAAATCAATTTTCAGATTCTTACCATGAGGTTTAGTCGATGCAGGACTTTTAAGAAACTCTTTCTCCTTTTCTTCATCCTCATCTTCTTCTTCTTCTGAATTGTCTTCTTCAGAATCATCTTTTTCCGAAGCTTCAGGTGAAGGTGTAACCTTTTTCTTTGTCTTCTTCTTAGGTGTATGAGAATGAATACATTCACTCAATTCCTGAAGGGTAACTTGAATAGACTTCATGTCTGTCTGCAGCGTAGCCACCTTTTCTTCCATAGTTTGTGGTTCGCCTTCCTTAGGATCACCATCGACTTTGTCATCCTTGATCCCCTTGTTTTCTTAAGTCTTCCAACTTTTCGAGTACCTCACCAAGCTTTATGTAGAGAGATCTAGTGAAAACCATAAACCACAGGGATTTACCCTAGAAACTAACCTTGCTCGTGATGCCAACTTGATACGTATTGATCTCTGTACCTTGGTAACTATTACTATAAAGGCGGAATTCAGAATAATAATAGACGAGAAACTTAGAAAACGGAACACAAGTAATAATTCAAGAAAATATCTTCTCTTAGATTATGAACAAGAAAACGATTACAATTCTCTCTTTGTTACGCTCACAATCTTCTCTAAACAAAGGATTAACCTTAAATGTTTGCTAAGCTTGCACAAGTATTGTCGTAAGCTTTCTCTAGGTTTTCTGTGCCTAGTATCTGTGTGTGTTTAGCTATTAGCCAAAGTTCTCTATTTATAGTCTTCATCGTACTCAGCCGATCAAGGACTTCTATTAGGAATCTATTTCCTAAACTAAGAGTATTGCCTAAAACAAAACTCTTCCCTAACTAGGAATTCTGCCTAAACAAGGATTCATGCCTAGAATAGGTTTCTTCCCTCAACTTATCTTGAGGTTAACTAAGTTCCCTAAAGGAGTACGGATACACCTGTATCATAAATATTTAAGATAATTATCCCCTTTTATTTAGGATCCTGCATTTATCTTAAATAATATTAATAATTATAAATAAATAATTATTCAAGACTCTTGGGCTTCAACAATAAGCCTAGTGGGTTTCCACAATAAACCCACTGGTTTCCCTAACAACCCAAATCCAGGCTTCCATAATAAACCATGTGGGTTTCCACAATAAACCCACCGGTTTCCACAATAAACCGGATTAGGCTTCCATAATAAGCCATGTGGGTTTCTACAATAAACCCGCCGGTTTTCACAATAACCCGGACTAGGCTTCCATAATAAGCCATGTGGGTTTCCACAATAAACCCGCCGGTTTCCACAATAAACCGGATTAGGCTTCCATAATAAGCCATGTGGGTTTCTACAATAAACCCGCCGGTTTCCACAATAAACCGTATTAGGCTTCCATAATAAGCCATGTGGGTTTCCACAATAAACCCGCCGGTTTCCACAATAAACCGGATTAGGCTTCCATAATAAGCCATGTGGGTTTCCACAATAAACCCGCCGGTTTCCACAATAAACCGTACTGCACCGACATCAAATAGCTTGTGCGGTACGCACATGCGCTATTTCGATAGGGTACAAACAACTGGGTTCGGCCTATATACAGTACACTAATTCACGCCGAACTGTTCATATACATTTCCAGATGGAATTTTGAAAAACAGTTCGGCTCAAAAAACACCAAAAATATGTGCCGAAACCTAGATATGTAACCTCCTAAAGCCCTAAGTTTTTAGGAATTTACCCTATTGAATCGATTCAAAACATTGAATAAAAGATTGGGTTTGTAAAACTTACTTTCTTATCCTCATTTCAGGAGTTGGTACTTCGATTGGTTGATTTTGTGGTTCGATTTCAGGTTCAATTGGTTCTTCTTCTTCAATTGAGGGATTTGAAGACGATTTTGAACGCCTACCAGTTGCCATTTCCTTTCTACGACCCATTATATAGTTGAGTTTAATCGACGATCAAATTTTCGCGAATCGACGATGAAAAATAAATTTCTCATGAGGAAGAAGAAGGGTTCGGCTGCTAGAGAAGATGAAGAAGTTAAAAAGAAACTGATTTTGATTTTCTTAAAACTGATTTTAGGTTTTTATATTAAGGGCAAGGGTAGATTAGTAATTAAAACGGTTGGAGGGTATATGGATAATTGAACTATTACATGGGCTCTTGTCGCGGCCCGCTAGTTCATCGACCCCATCCTCACTCCTCAGCAAGGGATATACAAGATTACATATTTGGGCGTGTAATCCATTGAAGTTGTACACCTTGTTGAGGCGTTTTTATGTAAATCTCAAGCTTAAATAACTAATAACAAGATGGATTTTGGGGTTTATCAACGGAATATTCATTTTTACAGAAACTTTGTTTAAGAATATGACTTGTAAAAAGAAAAGAAAACAAATACACATTTTGGTCGATCCCCTCCAATTAGGAGGGGAGGAATGTGCACCCCGTTTTGAGCTCTGCAACACAGGCCAAAACAAATAGATGATCCTTGCTATCTTAAAATATGAGGAAACAAGAGGGAAGAAATAACAACTTCTGCTACTTCCACTCTTTAAAGATGGATTTATAGACATGAGAAGAAATGTGAAAATACTTCACAAAGTAATTGTGTTCTCTCCCATAAGAGAACAGAGATTTCTACAAATTGCAAGGTAGTAAAAAGAAGTTGAAAACTAAAAACTTAAGACTAGTAGTAGCCTGTAACCATCTTTTTTTGTGATACCCGGTTTCTAAGTGTCATGATAGCTTCATCCCTTTTCCTTGAGATTTCCTCCATAGCTTGTTTGTACTGTAATTCAATCATCTCCAACGCCAGTCTAGTCTCTTCATCCACATCACTTTCGTCATTATCATTTACAGAAGAACCGTTACTCACACCGACAGAAGAAGAATTTTTGACACCTGCTTCAACTGCAGATAGGTTGTCTATAACTATTCCATCATTGGTTTCACACCCATTGTACTCCATGAATCCTAAATCGGCACAAACACATGTATTGGTGCAATAGTTATCATAGTTTCCTTCAGATGATGTTCCAGAAACCATTGACATATCAGAATCTCGATCTTCTACAGCAACTTTATTTCTCGTCCCATAATCAGCATGTGCCATAATCTCGTCAACCTTTTTTGTGCCAGAAGCTTCATGACTGGCAATAGAATCAACACTTGGAGCATGACTGGATATGTTTGTGGCTTCGAATTTGTTGTAGAAAGATCCAAAAGAGCTATCTTTTTGCTTGGGCTCCGCCAATTGTGAGAACTGATTTGCATTCCTAGTTACCAGGTGATCAATTGGAACACAAGGTTTCCAGTTTGGTATCAAGTTCAGTATCGACACATCAATCAACTCTGCGATGAACAGGACATTCTGAGCTGCCAGCTCTAGGTGCACAACCATTTCACTTGCAACTGAAAGGGCTGTATCACTTTTGAGGAAAAACATGAAATGTATACGCTCTGCAAGTAAAGAATGAAGGGTATCGTAAGTTTGTGCTTACAAATCTAACATTCTGAGAGTAGATTAAGATACTAAACATGAACAAAAAATAGTTAGTTGATTACCTTTTTTATCAGCAATCTTTAAGTTTAATGATACAGAATTTTCATCGAATCTTTCCCCTTGTAACCTGAATTCATTGCCTCTTATTACCCTTCGGACCTCAAGAGACATAAGATGGGATCCACCGGAAAATTTATTCTGGAGAATAGTGATGACAGCCTCATCAACAGAATCAAGATCCATGGCGGAAACCTGCCTTGTAATAGTTCGGTCTTCCGAGATCACGCATTGTTCTGCATAGGTTTCTTTTTCGGCTGTAACACCACCAGATAACTGTACAGGGCAATAACCAGCACAATCTTCTAATTGGAGAAAAGGGTCGTTCAAAAGTTCCTTAGCTGGCAATCTTTCAGCTACTGGGCCTAAACACTTCTCTATAAACTGCTTTGTTTGTGGGTCTTTAACCTTTGAAAGGGCGGCTGGCATGATTCGCTGTAAAATAATAATTAAGATATATAAGGTCCATAAAGAAAAATAAGAAAGTGACTAGGTACCTTAAGCCTTACATTTACGACTTTCTTATATATCTGAGCATAGTTTGCGCATTCGCTATAAGGGTATTCAGAGGTGATCATCTCTAGCATGCACATGCCAAAAGAGTATATATCAGCCAATTCATTGTAATCCTCATCGTAGAGTTCAGGTGCCATAAACTCGGGAGTACCTGATAAGCTCAAACCAGACACACAATCAATAAGCATAAGGATGCGATGCAAAAATATGCATCAACTAAAATTTACGAATTCAAACAGCAAACAGGAAAGGAAATATTTTATACCGAGAATGCTTTGTTGACTAGCCTGTTCCATGACAGTGGCTAAGCCCAGGTCCCCAATTTTAACTTGGCCGTGATTACCATTGATAAAGATGTTATCACACTTCAAGTCCCTGTGTATGATAGGAGGACTGTGACTATGAAGGTAGGTCAACCCCTTCAATATCTGTCTTGCCCATCCTTTCACGGCCTTCATGTCAACCTTCTTGTGTTTGATGCGGTATCTAAAACCAAATTAGTTTTAGAGCCCAACAACATTCAAAACAAAGAAGTAAAGTAATATCACCCGAAACATAGAGAGTATAGAGAATTAACTTACTGTCTCAAGCTACCCGAGGTAAACAATTCCGTAATAATGTTAACCGTTTTCTTTTCATGATCTACCCAAGAGTTGTAGAGTTTGATTATGTTATTATCTTTCACAGTTTTTAAGATATTTACTTCAGCATACAGCCTTTCCAAATCCTGTGCACTGTGAATAACTTCACCAATCCTAACTTGATTCCAAGCCACTTCAATTCCATCAACTTCATCGAATCCCTTGTAACTATATCAATCCAATATAAATAACATAACCCTCATCATACAAATCAAAAACACCAAAAAATCACATGTTCAACAAAGATAATTTTGAGCAATAAATTATTATTTAAAGAATAAAAAATGAAAAGAAAACATACACTGTTTTGAAAGCTCCTCTACCAAGAATCTCTCTATACTGCTCAGCTCAAAATTAGAAACGAAAATGAATTCAATAAAAATTCTAACAAAAACACTTAAACAAACACATCAAAAATATCAATTTCATGATACGAAAATGTTTACCCTAATATAACGACCAGAAGGATCTGTTTCAACAACATCAGGATCAGGAGGATCATCATGATTGTCTTCATCAATTGATTCAGTCAAATCCATCATTCAAAGAGGAATAAGGAGAACTCGACGAGCTATAAATAGCTCGATCGAGCCTTCTCTGAAAAACCAAAATATTAAAAAAAAATGCCCTAATCAACAAATCTTCTTCACCCAAAAAAAATTAACTGTAAAACCGCAAATGTTGATTTATAACAATCGAAACCCTATAATTTACTAAAATAATCCAATTCCAAACACAAAACTGAAAACCTAAATAACGAAAAGAATGAAAAATTAGGAACGGAGGAGACAGAGATGTTTTTTTTTTACTTACCTGGGAACAGAAATCGGTTTGTTTCGGAACTGTTTTGGAATTGAACCAGGAATTATGCAGTGATTAAACCTATGTAACAGGCATGGAAAACGGAGAGCTTATACAGGTGTTTGTTAGGTGGTTGCAACTTTCTTACGCGCGTCTTCAGTAACAGCGAAGCATAAAACAGTCCTTTCTCTATCTCTCGAATTTCTGGAATGTCTAGAAACTAAAAGCAGTCTCAGCTGTCTGTCCCCCATGTTTATCCCTTGCACCGCTACAACGCCCTGCTAAAGGGACAATCGGCGCCTGTACAGGCTTAACCATCTGGGCCGGGATTTTAGTTTTTTTTTTTGCTCCCATGCTGGTCTAGGGTTTTTTTTTACCGCAGGATCATTATCAACCCTTGGTAAATAAATGGCATTTAATCATGAATTTATTTAAATAGATTTTTTAGTTATCAAGTGTTTCATACCGATTCATATGTCCAATGGTTAGTTGTGATGTTACTAGATCAAAAATGCTCACGAAAAAAAAATTCTCCGGAGAGGGAGAATCTATTGAGTTCCATTAACTACCTAGATTATAAGTTTCATTTATACACGTTCTAATTGTTCCACTCAATCAATGGCGTTTTAAATGCATTATTAGTAGAAAAAAGGGAAAGTTCGTTGCTTAGTTGACTCGTTGCAGATTCTCAAACAAAGTGAATTTTCTTTCTTATATTTATGTCCCATCTTGAATGAACCGAGGCTACCAATTGATCAAACCCTACCGGCTAGCTTTATGATGTGGGTGGGGAAATTGAAAGTCAGGTGACTCTATACAAAAGTCAAGTGACTCTATACATCTACCTGATATTTAAGCATTTCCTTACCTTGCACCTATCTCCGCTCCACGTTTTTTTTCTTCGAGGCCACTTAGAAATACTTTCAGTACCTACTCAATTCCTTTTAATATAAAACTTTTCTAAAATCAAATCTCCAGTTAAATTCAACCTCAAACTGAAACCACCATTCTTCATTTGGTGTTTCTCATCAATGACATTGTTTCACTATTTCTTAAGAAACTTATCTCTCCTTATCAAGCTGCCTTTGTTCCAGGTAGAGCTATTCATGACAATATTATTATTGCTCATGAAGTTATTCATTCTATGAAGCACAAGGAAGGTATCACTGGTACAATGGCCCTTAAATTGGATCTGTCAAAAGCTTTTGACAGACTTGAATGGAAATTTCTAATTAAGGTTTTAGAAAATTTTGGCTTCAACAAAGATTTTTGCAACCTTATAATGCAATGTATCTCTACCACCAATATTAGTGTTCTTCTTAATGGTTCACCCTGTGACCAATTTGAACCAACTAGATGTGTCAGGCAAGGGGATCCCCTATCCCCTTATCTCTTCATTCTGGCTATGGAATATTTATCTAGGTCTTTGTTGATTGCTGAATCTAATAGATCTATCACTGGCATTAAAGTTTCTAAGAAAGCTCCTCCTATTTCTCATTTACTTTTTGCTGATGATATTCTTATTTTTGGTCAAGCTAATATGCAACATGTTGATCATATTTTGCATATCTTGCAGAATTTCGGTGCTCTCTCAGGTCAGATGCTTAACTTTGATAAGTCTTGTGTTTACTTTAGTAACAATCTTTGTCCTACTGTTTGTGACAATCTTGCTCAGGCTCTTAATATGTCTTTAGTTTCTGATTCTGAAAAGTATCTTGGAGCTCCTTTACTGCTTGGTCATTCTAAAGTTAAGTCTTTTGATCCAATTGTGCAATCCTTTGATGCTAGACTCAAGAACTACATTGGTACTACTCTTAATCAAGCTGGAAGATCTACACTTATAAAATCTGTTCTGAATTCTCTACCTACCTATCAGATGGGATGTTTTAAAATACCTACTACTCTGATAAGCAAACTTGATTCTTTGCAAAGAAATTTCTGGTGGGGTCATAAAACTGGTAAAGGCATAAAATTCATAGCATGGGACAGCATGAACATACCTAAGGAGTTGGGAGGTTTGGGCTTTAGAAATCTTGAGAATTTTAACATTGCTCTTATATGCAAACTTGTTTGGAAAATTATTAATGAGCAGGATGAGCTATGGGTGCAAATTTTGGGAGCTAAGTACTTTTACAACAGTAGTATTCTCCATTTGCAAAAACTTAATGAAAATTGTTCTTGGGTCTGGAGGGGTATTTATAGATGCATTGATGTTATAAAAAGTAATAGCATGTGGGCTGTAAGGTGTGGTAATAGAGTTAAAATCTGGCTTGATTGTTGGGTAATTGGTTTAGATCATCCCCCTTTGCCTGCTGAGGGTCTTGTTAATACTGTTTCTTATGAGTATGTTTCAGACCTGTTTATTCATGGAACTAGAAATTGGAATGTTCATTTGGTTCATTATTTGTTTGTTTGTGATTCGGATGATAAAATCCTAGCTATGTCTATACCTGCTATTGGTTCTGACACTCTCATTTGGCTATCTGATAGGAAAGGACAATTTTCTGTGAAGAGTGCTTACAAGGTTATATCTGGTCTTACTAATGATAACAATGCAGGTGCTCATGTAGTACCAGTTCAGGTATGGAAGGCTTTATGGAGAGTTAAACTACCTCATAAAGTCAAACTTTTTTCCTGGAAGTGTATTAGAGATATAGTCCCAACCAGGGATAAACTTTCTAGATATAGACCAAACATAGAACTTCACTATAGCCTTTGCAATCATCCTACTGAAACTATTGATCACATGATTCTAGAATGCCCATATGCTAGGTCTGTTTGGTTGGCTTTAAATGTTAATGTGGGTAATATTTTGGCTCAACATGGTTCATTTAGAAACTGGATAATATCTTGGTTTTCTGCAGGAAACAAACTTGTTTTTGGTTCTGGTATTACTAGACATGATCTAAACAATACTCTAATGGTGGCAATTTGGACCATTTGGAAGGATAGGTGTACTAAAGTTTTTCAAAACAAAAACCCCAATAGAATGCTATCTTTAGATAACATTCATAGACTTACTGTTCCATTTTCTATTAATATTACTACAAACTGTAATAGCTTGCTGGGTTTGCATTGGAGGCCTCCAGATAATGGTTACCTTAAATTAATTTTGATGCTTCTTTTCAAATTGAGACATTACAGGGGGGGTGTTGGACTAATCATAAGGGATTTTGCAGGGCACTGTATTGGCACTCAAGGGAAATACATTAATAAAGGAATGATTCAAGGGCTGGAAGTGGAAGAGTTGGAGTGCAGAGCTATGAAGGAAGCTGCATTTTGGGTTGTTTCACAGAATCTCAGTAAAGTTATTTTTGAGTCATATTGTGAAGTCTTAATAAAATCCATCAATGAACAATCACAGTATGTTCATTGGAGGAATCAGTCTTTAGTTCTTGACATTAAGTTTCTCCTAAGTAAGATTAGTTTTTGGAGTTGTTTTTCAGTTAAAAGAGATGTCAATAATGTTGCTGATAAACTGGCTAACAGAGCTAGAACTCTCAAAACCAATTTTGATTTTTTCACAGATCTTCCACAAGAAATACAAGCTTGGGTGGATCAAGATCTTTATGTAAACACTATTTAATCTTAATACAATTTTCAATCTTTGAATCAAAAAAAAAAAACAAAAAAATAATTAAACCCTAATTGATGATGTTTGGATCCGTTGATTATATAAAATGAGTGTTGGTGCTCAATATCAATTATTGATATTTTATTAAAATTTCTAAAGTAAGAATGATGGTCATAATCATGATTATTTACACGATGATTACTATTACTTGTATAAAGAGTTGTTTGATCATCAGATGAAAAAATATTATATTTGGTGAAAAGACGAGGTATACGATCAATTATTTTGCTTTTAACATATACAAACAAACCTTGTATAATCTTCTCGATCTTATAAAGATTAATGATTAATCAGTAGGGTGATAATTTAAGTTCAGTTTAAGAACATATTAGAAGACCTACCAAAAATATTGACTAACGTATAAATGTATCTACTTAAATTATAATTATTAAAATATAATGCAAAAAGATAAAGTAAATCACATGATACACATGATTTTTTTAACGAGAAAATTGTTTGGCATAAAACTTCATGGACCTAATTCAGTTTTGAATACTCTCATAATTAAGCCGGTACACAAATGCCTAACTCTAACCTCGTGCAGTTGAGACCAAATAAAACACCAGAAGTGACTTAGTTTCTCAGTATCCTTGCGCCTATAACCAATTTTGCCAACCACGAGAATCCCTTAACAGAGTCCGCTATCAATAGTTGTATTAAATAAAATACCACTAGACTCAGTTTGCACCAATAACAAATTTGGCCAACCACGAGAATCCCTAAACAGAGTCCACAATAGTTGTTTCAATGCTGTGAATACTTCTGCAACCTAATCTTTTAAGACTTCTTCCAAACAGTAAAGGACTAACCTATTTATTAACCACTCGTACTAATTTACAATACCAAAGATATCGAATGATTAAGTTTAGTCAAGGTTCTTCAGTTTAAGATCTAGGATACCAAGATAAAACAAGAAAATCGCATATCCAAAACTCCTTGCTAAGATCAATCAAGATTTACGATTACTGAAGTAACCCACTCGATTACAGGACTTACGTTTGCTACTTGTTGATTCACAATTTCTACATTTAATAGACTATCAATTTAGGGCAGATAATGACGCTAAAAAAATATATATCAAAGTCTTCAATCTTCTCATTCTTCAAAAGTGACAACATGCAGTTGATTTCACTAGTGATTTGTCTTACAAAACAGAGTCCATTAATGTATTATGTTAACATATTCTGAATCATTAAAATCTATTATACCTTTATTTTGAATTTTTTGAGTGATCTTGTCTCATATGAGAAGGACCAATGAATAAACAAGAACGTATACCGAAAATAAATATATCTATCTATTATTACTTGCTATTATTTCAATAGCAAGTAATAAACATGGAAAACTAAATAAAAATCTTAGTTTTCAACCAACGGTAGTACTAGAGCTTCTTGCTCTAAATAAAAGTCTTTAAACTAGTTAATCATGTTTTTGTCCAATTAAATCAGACTATTAATTTGATACTGACAATAACATCACACTTGTTCCAGGTGTGCCCTAGGATGAGTTTTCCACAAAATCCCCACTATTTATAGTGTTATGACCAAGGCTTGCTTCCTAACATGATCTACTAATTTCGAAATTCCAAATCATTCCAAGTATATCAAAGATCTTGATATGATATGATTACATTAACTTGTATTTTTTCTAAGATATATAATTATTTGTAATTGTTGATGGTGGATTTTGGACAAGGTAAAACTTTTAAAATCACATTTGCCCCGCAGCAGAAACATAAAATAGTTACACTTATAAACCTGTACCAAATTGCAATTATTCATTAGATGAATTCCTTGAACTCGTTCCATGTATCTGTATTTAGATTCCTATTGAGTAATATTAGACTCGTGTCAAGCTGCACAACTTCCATGGCTGAATTCCTTGAACTTGTTTTGTATGTGCTTTGTGTTCAAATTTTTATCAGAACAACATTAATTTTTAACTATGTTCGCAATGAAGGTAACATCCAAGCATGAAAGAGGCGTATATATCCACAATCAAAAGGTCAAACGATGACTAATGAAATATGGTGCCAATCCAGTGCTAACACCTAGATAGTTGTTGCACCATAAACATCATGACACTATGAGGGTCAAGGTGTGCACAGTGCCAAACTACCTTGCACGACCAAATAATGCACGTGGATAGACCCTGTCTAGCAGCAAATACTGCCCAGCAACAGACATTGCCCAATAGTAGGCACTTTACAATGCTAGACACTGCCAATAACAGACAATGTGCAGCCTTAGGTAATATTTAGCGCTCAACATGCGCCAGACACACGCTTAGGCACACAAAACCACCCATTGCACGCTCCAGACACGTGCAATATATGCGGCAGGGACATGGACGTTAGGCAATGTCTAGCGTCGGACTCCTCTGTAAGCCTCACCTTGCATGTCGTGGCCATGTCGAGTCATGCCAAAATACTTTGTGGGCATTTCCACCACCTCCTCGCATGTACGCCATCACCATGTCAAGGCATGCCACAGTCTTGCAAGCCTATTGGTGATGTTATTCTACGATAATCTCTTTGTTACTTATGCGTATTTTGAGTCTGAGTTATCTCCTTGAGCCATGAGTCATAAATATTCTACGAAACAGTCTCTCAGATGAGATTGCACAAAACTCTCAGCTTTGGTGCAACTCCAACCCTCATACTTGGTGACATGCCAAGCCCTCAGCCTTGGTGCAACAACAAGCCATTGTCTTACTTATGAGTGTCTCGAGTCTGAGCTACCTTCTCAAAACCATGAGTCATAAACGTTCTCTAATTAAATCTCCCAGCTGAGATCATCACTAAGACATGGTCACTTAAATCATCAATAAGTATCATGTTGCTCAGATGCCCATAACATTATCTCCAGAGCTTAATGTTGAATACATGGTGATATAGTCTACTATCACACTTACTAAAATACAAGTCGTTCATAGAATTGTTATTCCTATAATGAGGCTTGACACTAGTCAACATGTTCCAAACTGAACACCTAGTTAAAGCACATCAAGGTTATGGCCTAGCCAAGACAAGATGTAGTCCATGACTCCACTAATTCTTACAAGAAATCAGAAAATATCACATGGGGGATTTTCATGGGGTATATTGATCTGGTGGTTTACAATAACATGCGGCGGCGTGGAAACATCCCACGATAAGGAAGTAACAAGTAGTGGTGACGGTTAAAGAGCAATAATAAGAGTGATGGAGTGATGGTCTATGGTCTTCCCTAACATAGTGCACATGACTTCACCATTACCTCCAAGATCTCCACTTTTCCATCCCTTCACTACCTCCACACATACGAGGAAACAATGTGTGTCTATCATAACTACAAAGTACAAAATATACTCCTTCGTCTATTCCAGGGGATCAGAACAAGCTTAACATCCATGCTCTGTTTTTTCATAGTTTACGACAACTCCACACTCATAAATACGTCACCACCGAATTCCTCAACTTTTGCTTTTACTCCCCTAAGATCAACTAATCTCTTCTCTTTGTGACCGAAGCAAGACGCCAACAACTATTTCTTGGTTTAAGATCGATCATCTTGTATGATTTTGATTTTCGGACTTAAAGAAAGTGCTTCACAGTACAATGTTTTACCCTGGAATAAAATTTTAGGTACAACCAATTGGCAACCACAGCCGGGGATCAACCTCTCGGTTACAAATTTAATTCTTCAACCCTATGAAAAAGTGAGAGTGAACTTCAAGAGAATATGAATTTACAAAAAAAAAAACTTACTAACGAACACCTTAGTCTCTAACTGTAGATTTGAAATTCAATTAAAATTATTGAATATATTAACAAGTCTAGTGAGGTTGTTAATCTAAAAACCTAACTAACGATACTCATTTTTCGAATCACTGAATACCTAGATGTCCAACAATCTTTCTCTGCTTATTTAAATTCATACCAGATTGAAAAATCACCCAACATCAGATTTCAAACAGACCTTAGCATAATACAATAGAAACTCCATCAATTAATATTTGATTATTTAATAAATTCTTTTAAATAATATTTTTAGCCAGTCCCGAACCGGGGATAAGGTGATAAATTAATAATTTGCTAAAATTATAAGATAATATATATATTTTTTAATAATTAGCTCTACATTCCAGCTCCTTTACTTCACTCCTCCATTAAATATTTTCCTTGAGCACCAATGTAGTTACCTGCACAATTCCTCACAATTAGTCCAATGCCACCTTGCAGAGTTTCAATCTTAAATGATGCATCAAAATTAATTTTTAAATAGTTACTATTTGGAGGTTTCCAACTCCCGTACAACCACATTAGTACCAGTAATCAGGTTTGTTGCAGGAGAAACAAGTCTTTTAATGCAATCTAAGGACATTGTTCTATTATGATTGATGTTCCGAAATATTTTTGAGCATATATCTTTCCCGATAGTCCAGACTTCCACCATAAGTAATTTATTGATATCATGCCTAGTAATCCATGTGCCAAAGAAAATGTTGTTTCCTGCAGAAAACCAAGAAATTACCCAGTTTCTGAAAGAAGAATGTTGAGCCATAATATTGCTGACATTGATATTTAAAGCCAACCATACATACCGAGCATAGGAAATTCAATGAAAAGATGATTACTAGACTCACCGGGATGATTACACAAACTGCAATGTAGATCAATATCAGTTTTGTATCTAGATAACTTATCTCTGGTAGGAACTATATCCATTATGCAATTCCAGACAAATAATTTAACTTTATGAGGTAGTTTAACCTTCCACAAAAGCCTTCCATACCTATGCAGGAACATATTGAGTACATGCAGAATAGTTAGGTAATCTTGATAAAACATTATAAGCACTTTTTAGTGAGAATTTTCCTTTCCTATTTGGTAACCAAATAAGAGTGTCTTTACCTATAGCAGGTACATTCATAGCAATAATTTAAGTTGCAGACTCAATATTAAACAAATAATGAACTAAGTGCACATTCCAAGTCCTAATTCCAGTATAGAAAAGATCAGAAACATAAGTATAAGACACAGAGTTGACCAAGCCTTCAAAAGGGATGAGTGGATGATCTAATCCAATGACCCAACATTCTAGCCAGATTTTGGTTCTAGTTCCACATCTAATAGCCCAAATACTATTATGCTTAATGAAGTCTATACACCTATAAATTCCCTTTCAGATCCAAGAACAGTTCTCATTAAGTTTCCATATGTGAAGAATGCTACAATTATAAAAATACTTAGCACTCAAAATTTGAACCCATAATTCCTCATGCTCAGTAAAAATTTTCCAACCCAATTTACAAATAAGTGGAATGTTAAAAGACTCTAGATCTCTAAATCCTAGACCTCCTAACTCCTTAGGCTTATTTATGTTATCCCAAGCTAGAAATTTGATGCATTTTCTAGCCTTATGCCCCGCAAAAATTCCTCTGCAATGTATCTAATTTATCCAGCAGAGTAGTATGTATCTTAAAACAGCCCATTTGATATGTGTGCAAATAATTTAAAATTGACTTAATAAGTGTAGACCTCCCAGCTTGATTAAGGGTAGTACTTACATAGTTCTTAAGTCTAGCTTCAAAATATTGAACTATTGGATCAAAACTTTTTAACATAGAATGACCCAGCAACAGAGAGGCACCAAGATATTTCTCAGAATCAGTTCCCATAGCCATATTAAGAGCTTGAGCAAGGCTATAATAATCAGGACTAAGATTTTTACTAAAGTAAACACAAGACTTATCAAATTTTAGCATTTGACCGGATAGATTTCCAAAATCCTGCAAAATCCGTAAGATATTATCAACATGCTGAGTATTAGCTTGACCAAAACTAAAAATATCATCAGTGAAAACGCGGGGGTACCAAAATACACCACCACTTTTTTCTTAGGAAATTTGTATGAACAAACTCAACACAACTCCGAAAGTTCAACTCAATCAAGGAATAGTGTCTAGAGTTATATCTCTTTATCTCTTGAAATTATAACGTTTACAGAAACAAATCCGTGAACCTAATTACAAAGAGATTACTGGGACGGTACCAAAGACCAATGTCCAAGAATCAAATCAAGTTATCCAACAAAACAAGGTCCGATATCTTTACCGTGATTGATCAACGCAGAACTTGTGATATTTCAATTATAAAGATAAACAATATAATGCGGAAAAAGAAATCACACAGACACCAGAAGTTTTGTTAACGAGGAAACCGCAAATGCAGAAAAACCCCGAGACTTAGTCTAGATTGAACACCATACTGTATTAAGCCGACATATACACTAGCCTACTACCAATTAACTTCGACCAAACTCAGTATCACACCGATTCAGGTATATTCGCGCTCCTTACGCCTCTTGAATCCCAGCAGAACTCCGCGCAATTGATTCCCTTAGCCGACATCACACCAACTAAGAGTTGTTTCAACTCAATTGAAGACTTTAAACCAATCTGCCTCCCACAGATTAATCTTATATAATTGATTTCCTTAACGATCAAAACGTATTTCGATCAAAGTATTTTGGAAATCGATAGCAATAGACAGAGTCTACCTAAGCTCAAAATCTGGACTTATGCAACCCGAAGTGAAGCCTAGATTATTATTCACCTCACAAGTGTAAAACTTGTGGAATCAAAAACCGATCAAGATCAGGATACTTGAGTTATCAAGAAAAGATAACTGGACCTGGCTTCACGAATACCTGTGAAGTCTTTGTAGTCGCTAAACCATAATAAGGATTAGGAAGAGGACGCCTCTAGATACAACTGGGACACACCAAAAAGTAGTGTCGGGATTCAAAGATCCCAGTTGCTTGAAGTTCCCCTTTTATAGACATTCAAAGCATATGTTGCTTCAGGTTTAAGCTAAGGTAGCTTTGGAACCAAGCAATCAATATCCACCGTTAAATGGGTCTTTGAATATTTGGCTCTGTCCATAGACGATAACACTTAGAAAATGACTTATAGGTTGATAAATAAAAGATTGTGGTGTATTTTGGTACCCTCTTATTTTCCACTACAAATACCTTTCTCTATATTTGGTAATCAATTTTCATTATAACATTTATATTAAACAAATCCAATTCCTCTCTCTATCATTCTTTTCTCTTGCGAAATCAGAAGACTTTAAGAAATTTGTGATAAATTGGGTTTATCATCATACACTATATTGCAGATATTTAAGTTCTTCTTCTTCGTTATTTTAATTTTACTTTTATTTTTTACGATCCAAAATTTGATTTTGATTGATTAATATGTGAATTAAATTTGGTTTTAGGTTTTAGTTTCCTTATTGTTCAATTTTGATTGTAGTTGAAATTCCTCGTCATATACAAATTTCAAAATTTACATGTTCGGTCACCGACCATTTTTCAAGTTGAAAAATAAAATAAAAAATGAAAATGACGATGATCGAATAAGAAAAGCTTATAGAAACAATTGTGTTTATTGAATTTAACTAAAATTGCGTTGCCTTATATTATGGAGGCAATAATGTTTGATTATTCCAGTATAGTAGATCGAATATTGTATGTTAACTCAAAAATGGAGATAACATTGATTATTGACTACAAAATCGAGTTGATTTATCTTATGGAGACAACATCTGTATATTGGCTCCAATATTGGAGATAACATTGATTGTTGACTCGGAATCAAGTTTCTTTATCTTATAGAAACAATATTTGGATGTTGGCTCAAAAACTGAGACAACATATGTTCATTGACTCCAAAACTTGGAGCCAACATTGGTTTTTGACTCTAGAATCGAGTTTTCTTCTCTTGTGAAGACAACATCTGTATGTTGACTTCAAGATTCTAGACACCAATTATCCCATATTCATAGATGTTTATGAAGTCATTATTGATTGATGACTCCAGAGTCACAACTTGAAAATGAGAGGATACCAAGTACACCACCAAATTTATTAGTCGGAAACCTATATTGACAAACTAGTCACAATCAGTAGCACAAATCAATAGTAAAAGATCCGATACTTGATACGTAGACAAGCTTTACTTGGGCGATCTCAAAAATCAATATCCAAGTAATAACCTAATATGTACTGTAATCGTTATAAGAAATGAATTCCAACAAGAACAAGTCTTGTAATCTTTCTTATGATTTGTTTTGTTTTGTTTTATAATTTGAAGAGCATCATAGAGTAATGGATATGAAAAGGCAGAAGCTACTGGAAGGCCACAGTGACATGGATGAGGGAGAGGATAGAATAAGCAAGTTACCTGATTCCATTGTTCATCACATCCTTTGTTTCCTTCCTACCAAGTCATCCATTTATACAAGCATTTTATGTAAGAAATAGAGGTACAAGTATATTTCCATTCCTAATCTTGATTTTCATGTGTAGCGTTCTGCTATTAGCGAAGACGTTTATTTGGAGACTGATAGATTCATGGAATTTATGGATAGGGTACTGATTTTTCGTGATATGTCAAAACTATAGAAGTTTTATCTAGTATGTGATGGACGTCGTGATCGAACGCGCGTAAATGCATGGATATCAGGTTATGATGTGATAAAAGTTTTCGAGAAAATCGCCAAATCTCAAGCGAGATGATCGGGATTGACCAGAATAGTCACTTTATGAATGCATCTCGTGAAATCTAAAATATGTGGCCCAATATTAATATATAGTATACAAATACCTTTCTTTATATTTGGTAATCAACTTTGATTATAACATTTTTTATTAAACATATCCAAAAAAAAAAATTCCCCTCTCTATCATTCTTTTCTCTTGTGGAATCAGAAGACTTTAAGGAATTTGTGATAAATTGGGTTTATCATCATACACTATATTGCAGATATTTAAGTTCTTCCACTTCGTTATTTTGATTTTACTTTTTTGTTTAAGATTCAAAATTTGATTTTGATTGATAAATTTGGTTTTAGGTTTTAGTTTCGTTATTGTTCAATTTTGATTATAGTTGAAATTCCTCATCATATACAAATTTCAAAATTTACATGTTCGGTCACCGACCATTTTTCAAGTTGAAAAAGAAGAAAACAATGAAAATGATGACGATCGAAGAACAAAAGCTTATAGAAACAATTGTGTTTATTCAATTTAACTAAACAATGTTTCATTTTCTTATGGAGGCAATAATGTTTGGTTATTCCAGTATAATAGATCCAGCATTGTATGTTGACTCAGAAAATGGAGATAACATTGATTATTGACTACAAAATAGAGTTGATTTATCTTATGGAGACAACATCTGTATATTGGCTCCAATAATGGAGAAAACATTGATTGTTGACTCGGAATCAAGTTTCCTTATCTTATAGAAACAACATTTGGATATTAGCTTAAAAACTGAGACAACATATGTTCATTGACTCCAAAACTTGGAGCCAACATTGGTTGTTGACTCTAGAATCGAGTTTTCTTCTCTTGTGAAGACAAAATCTGTATGTTGACTTCAAGATTCTAGACACCAATTATCCCATGTTCATAGATGTTTATGGAGTCATTATTGATTGATGACTCCAGAGTCACAACCTGAAAAGGAGAGGATACCAAGTACACCACCAAATTTATTAGTCGGAAACCTATATTGACAAACTAGTCACAATCAGTAGCACAGATCAATTGTAAAGATCCGATACTTGATACGTAGACAAGCTTTACTTGGGCGATCTCAAAAATCAATATCCAAGTAATAACCTAATATGTACCAGAACCGTTATAAGAATCAATCCCAACAAGAACAAGTCTTGTAATCTTTCTTATGATTTGTTTTGTTTTGTTTTATAATTTTAAGAGCATCATAGAGTAATGGATATGAAAAGGAAGAAGCTCTTTGGAAGGCCAAAGTGATGGATGAGGGAGAGGATAGAATAAGCAAGTTACCTGATTCCATTGTTCATCACATCCTTTGTTTCCTTCCTACCAATTCATCAATTTATACAAGCATTTTATGTAAGAAATAGAGGTACAAGTATATTTCCATTCCTAATCTTGATTTTCAGGTGTAGCGTTATGCTATTAGCGAAGATGTTTATTTGGAGACTGATATATTTAGGAATTTCTGGATAGGGTACTGCTTTTTCGTGATATGTCAAAACTATAGAAGTTTTATCTAGTATGTGATGGACGTCGTGATCGAACGCGCGTAAATGCATGGATATCTGATATAGTACAGTGTAAAGTTGAAGAGCTCATAGTCTGCAGCAAATCCCATGTTCCATATAGTCTTTTTTTTGTCTCCCTCAAGTTTTTTTTACATGTGATTCACTGGTTTGTTTGACCATTAGTATGCCATGTGATCTCAAACTCCCTACATTGATTCATTTTTCGAGACTCAAGTTACTTCGACTAATGCATATCACATTTTGATTAAAAAGGTAGTGTAGTAGCAGGAAATCCTACAATACACACCTCACAAGAATTCGTAATATTCAACACATCTTTAAGATCACTAATCCATTTCTTTATTAATTGAGTTAGAAATTTTACAAGAAGAAAGCTAAATCAAATATAATTGCTACTCTAAACTTTCTCTCTCATCTCCAAAAAAATCTCTCCTCTCATAAGCCTATTCGGCTCTTTATATAGGGTATTACATAGTGGATGGCAGCTAAGCTGTCCTTTATTTTCGGATCTGACTTGCGACATTCTCGCAAGTGTACGAATGTTAAATCTCGCAACACTCCTAAATCTCGCTAGATCTTCACATCTTTCTCGTGTTCAGGCTGTCGTCATCCGTTGCGTCATTTATATTACTTATCTGCGATATCTTCGCAATGTGTCGTTTATGGATTTCGCAAGGGTGTTGGTGTTGTGATATTCTGATCCTACATCTTGCCTCTTCTCATGTCTTCTCTGCGAAGGAGAGAATTTCATGAGAACCAATACTTTCAAAATGCCGCAGCTGTCCATTTTTTCATATTTTTCTGTATTGACGTGATTCTGTACTTTTACGCAGAATTTATTACACGTATCTCTTCCTCCATCTATTTCTTGACACGTCTTTTTCAACTTCTTTTTCTCAACCGTTCATGTTTACTCTTCGCATTAAATGTGTTTGCCTTTTCGAGAAACCTTCTCTCTATATATACTTTTCTTACTCATTTTTTTTTTTTTTTACTTTCCTTCTTATTTTCTCTGCAATTTCTCTTCTTCATCTCTCCATAACTTCCGCTTCTGCTACTGTAAATCTTCTTCTTTTTACTTCTTTTGATCTTCAATCTTCTCTTCATTCCCATACTCTGAAAGATGCCTCCAGTTGGTCGCAGATATGAAAATCTTTTGGGAGAAGTTCAGAAAGATTTGCAAGAGAAGGGTTTCATATTATCCACTATTCCCAATCAGGAATCTAAATCCATTCTCTCTGCCAAACTGTTTGCTGATCATCATTGTGATGATCATAAAATCATAATTTCGCTAGGTCAGATTCTCGCTGGCCTTCCCATTCCTCTATACGACCCTGATCTTCCCTTATTTTACGAAATTCTTGCTCATGCGAAATTCTCGCGAGCCATCTACCAATTAAGCGGGGATTGCATTCGCTTAATGCTTGAGTTCGCCAACCGTGGTGCTGGTAAGGGATCTCTTTACCCCAAAGAAGTCAGAGATCCTAAATTTGAGGACTTGGAGATATTCGCTGAAAAGTATTCAGTAGAGAATTTCTTTGAAAACTATGAAATAATAAACATGAAGAATGATAGAACTCGCTGGGGTGCATGTTTGAAGAGAAGAGAAAATATTCCCAGCGACAAAATACTTATGTAGGATATCGATTGGCATTCTGGCAAGAACAATGTTCCTCGTCATTCTAAAGACGACAAATGGTGCGTCTTTCCACTACTTTTGAATGGACCTTATATTTCAGGTTCAAATGTGCTCCCTGCGAATCTCGCCAATTATCATCCTTGGGTATTTAATTGGCCCTAAAAAGAAAAAGAGGTATGCTTCTTAAATTTCGCTCAATTTGTAATCTTCACTCCTTTTTATACCTACTAATCTTGCGAAATTTTCAGATTATCAAGTTGAGGAAGAGTTATAAAAGAAATGCTAAGGCGAGTACCCTAGCAGCACTCCGTTCGATCACGGATGAAGTAAGAAATACTTTTCTTTATTATTTTTAACAATATTGTTGCCTCTGTTTCTTATCTTCATTCGTGTGCGAAGTTTGGTGCTTAGATCGTTGGAGAAGAAGAAAATCCTAAGGTTGCGAAGACCAAAGGTAAAGGTAAAGGTTCTCTTCGCAGGGAGAAGTCTACTGCCCCACCTTCTAAGAAACGAAAGATTCATTCCTCTTCTACTTCAAATTCTCAATCCAGCGAAAGCTCTGATGAAGATAATGATGATGTTGATATTTCTCTCGTAAAAGAGAATCCTCCAACTGAATCTTCTATGGCACAACTATCTAGCATCTTCTCTGACTCCATGCAAGGAGATGATCGTCTTTCTAGCACGTGCGAAGTTCTCGCGAGTATCTGTGATGCTCCTTTGCTAGAGGGTGATGATTCTCTTCATGGGGTCTCCAGATCGGTGACTCCCAGCTTCCTAAATGCACTTGGTGTCTTGGTATGTCTTTGTTCTCTTATTTCTTCATAATTTCGATTTTAAGTTATATCTTGATAATTTCTTTACTTTCTTTTATAGTCCGGGAGAGCTTCCTTCGTTGTTGCTTCAGATCTTGAGAAAAGGTGCAGCATTCTTGAAAAGAAGAATCTTCAACTTCGCAAGAAGAATGAAGAATTGGAAACTGAAGTTGTTGCTCTTCACAAGAGAAATGAAGAATTTGAAAGTGAAACTGCTACTCTTCGCGAGAAGACCAAACAACTGGAAGTTGATTCTTCTACTCAGAAGAATAAGATATCTAGTCTTCAGAGCGCCAATCAACAACTTTATGGTATGAGACTCTTCTCTTTTCCTTTGTTTTGTTCTCTCATTATCTTCCCTTATCTGACTTACCATTTTCGCAGACATTTATAACCTTTCTGATGAAGCCATTCTTCTTCACTCATTTCCTGAACCTATGGATAATGATGCTCTTCTTGCTCACCTCAACGATTCTTTGGATAGTTTTTCAAATAACAAGATTAAATCTCTTCCTCTAAACGAACTTCAATCCAAATTTCGCCTCTTAGAAATTGATCATAGATCTAGTTTAGGCTTAGCCAACCAATTTAAACGTCTGTATCTTAGTTCTAAAAAGAAAATTAATACTTTAAGGAAGACGATTAGTGATCTCATAGATGACAAAGATCGCATCGCTAGTCAAGGTGCTCAAGCATTAGCGAAATTCCAAAAAACTCTTCTTGAGGTTCAAGTTGAACGGGATGAATCCATCCGCAAAAATGCTATACTTAGCGAAAGAGAGAATCAAATTCGCTCCCTTCTTCTCATAAATAATGACGATGAATTCGTTTGGGCTGCGAAGGTTCTGCATGACGCCAGAAATAATTTAGGTGTTAACGTTAGTCTTCAAGCTGAGCATACGGCCTTGATTAGGGATATGATTTCTGATAAAGAAGGTTGTTAATTATTCTTCTTTATTTAATTGTTTATTTTTTATAAAGCTGTCATTAAGTTGCTAATTCATTGTCATGTGTTCGCAGAGGCTGAGGAGAGATTTCGCAAAAGAATTGAAGAACTTGAATCTGAGAAAGAATATTTCATAAAAGGACTTCTCTCTTTGAAATGACAAATATTCCAAATTGAAGAAGCAACTACAAATTACTGTAGCGAATTTCAAAAATGATGTTGTTCTTTTTCGCAATCAGACTATTAAGACAGTCTGTGAAGACAACATCATTCCTTATTCTTCATACCCTTGTCTCCTTGACGAAATCCCTGAGAATGTGCCTTCTTTGGATATCTCTGACAGCCATGCTAGCGAAGAAGAGGAATCAGATGAAGGTGAAAAAGTAGAAGAATCTGATGAAGATGAAGAAAATGAAGAAGAAGAATCAAACAAGAAATAGTTCTATTTTCTTCTTTCTCTTTTTGTAATATCTGTACATTCATTCTTTTAATCTTCTATTTTTGTAATCTTTTGCTGCGAATTTCTTGGATCTTCAGATATTAGCTCTACCTCTGTTGTTCCTTTCTGCAATGTTAAAAGAACAATTCTTTTTTGCAATACAGTTAATCAATATATAATCAACCTTTCATTTTATGAGCGCGTAAATCTATCATATGAAGACAAATAACATGTTTTTATTCTATACATTCCCATACTTGCCTCTGTTATTTTCTTTCAAATGAGAGATTAAGCAAGTTACTTTCGAATAGTGATATGTGTTCATGCCTCAATCTCGCAATTGTTACTACTGGATTGTCGTAAGTAAGGAAATCTTGGTTTCTTCCAAGATTTCCTTTTTTCTTTTTTCTCTTATGTGGTCTTATTTTGCCTTCCTAGTTAAAGGTCTTACTGTGCCACCTCTTGTCATTGCGACAAAATCGCAGGACGTCTTTACATTTTCATGTAATGACCCATTGATCTTGCCTTATCATTTCTTTAGTATTGTTGCCTCTGCAGGATAGTTTTGTTGCGACAATATGATAGGCCTAAAAATCCTTGCGAAAATAAAGCCCCATGACATTGCCGTCTTGCGACGAAATCGCAGGACGTCCTTACATTTTCATGTACTGACCCATTGATCTCGTATTATCTTTATTTTTTGTATTATTGCCTCTTCAGGATTGTCGCACAAATATGACAAGCCTAAATTTCCTTGCGAAAATAAAGCCTCATGACATTTGCGTCTTAAGACACTTATCAGCTCTCTAATGGAGGGTGCCGCCCTTATCATCCCCCTGGTTGCCCCTTCAAGGAGGCGTACTTCTGCCATACAAGGCTAGCTCCCCCATCCGGTCTTAACAACAACCAGTTGTTTTCGTAGCCTCTTATCCCTTTTGCCTATAGGGCTTATGGTTACGAGACTGCACCCTAAGTGGAGTTTTCTTCGGGCGAGTGCAAGATATGCCGAGACTTGCCAAGAATGGCCGAGACACTTCAAATGCCCCAGGCACTCTTGGCTCAACCGTGTACCTCGGCGCCTTGGTCATATGCTGACTCCTTAGAAGAGACCCTTGGTCGTCCAACCTAAGTCATAAGCTTAGATTGAAAATCCAAGGTACCTCTCCTGGATGGGCTTTATTGACCCCAATTCTCCATGACTCAGGTTCCAGGGGCGGTGTAACCTTTTCCCTAAGCCATGTTAACAGGTACCCCCTTTTATGACGTACTTTAGGTCTTACATTTGCCTCTTGCAAAATTTTGATTTCGCGAACTAAGGTGTACGACATAGCAGGTTCGCCCCTTTCTGATATGTCATTGATTTTTGATTATCTCTTGTCATTATATGTGCGAGATTTTCGCATGTTCTTTCTTTACTTTGTACAATCTCGCAGTAATTCTTTCGCAAGATTTTCATATAAATTCATTTTGCTTCAATCATACATTATTTCGCAGTCTAATCTTTTCCCACAATCTTTTACGGGTAATATCTCTTCAAGTATAACCTATTCCATGGTCTATCCAATCTGTGTCCCACGTATTTACCCTCAGGATCCATCAATCTATATGCCCCTGTTCCAACTATATCCTTAATGATATAAGGTCCATCCCATTTTTTCGCAAGCTTGCCACCATTTTCTCGCTGATATATTGGTGTTTCTCTCAGTACCAAATCACCTGGTTGAAATTCGCGTATCTTAACACGTTTATTATATTCTCTAGCTAATCTTCGTTGGTAATTCTATATATGCTGTAGAGCTCTTTCTCTTTTTTTTTTTTCTAATTCATCTAGTTTGGTTAAAATATTACCCGCACTAAGATTTTTCTCCCAAACTTCTCTCTTTGTTGTTGGAATAATAACTTCTGTTGGTAGTACAACCTCAACTCCATATGTTAAACAGAAAGGTGACATTCCCGTAGCTTCTCGCCTGGTTGTATTGTAAGCCCATACTGCATTATGCACTTGTTCACACCATGCTCTATTATGCCCTTCTAATTTCTTCTTCAATATATCTGCGATTGTTTTATTTGTTGCTTCTGCCTGTCCGTTGGCCTGAGGATATAAAGGAGTTGACTTTCCACATTTTATCTTAAATGCATTAAGTAACAGTTCTATATTCTGTCCCTCAAATTATTTCCCATTGTCAGACACCAACTGTGAGGGGATTCCAAATCTGTATATTATATTCTCAAATATGAATGTAAAAATATCTTTGTCGCGAATGTGTTGTACTTCCTTTACTTCAGCCCATTTTGTGAAATAGTCTGTAGCGACAATCAGATATCTTCTTTGCCCAGTTCCTGGTAAGAATGGTCCCACAATATCTAAACCCCATTTTCCAAAAGGCCATACACTTGTTGAAGATGTTAATGGTGCTCGCATGTATTTTCTTTTCGTGCCTTTGGAAATCTTCGCAACGCCTTGATATTTGCTTCGAATCCTCGTGCATAAATGGCCAATAATAACCTTGCATCTTCGCTTTGTATGCCAAAGATCTTCCACCGCTGTGATTACCAGCATCCCCACTATGTAACATCTTTAGTACTTCTTCTCCTTCTTTCCGTGTTAAACATCTGAGTGAAGGTCCGTTAAAGGCTCTCCGGTACAATATTCCATCCCTTAGTTCATAATTTGTCGCACGACTTTTTAATTTGTGTGCCTCCAATCTATTCCTTGGTGTTTCTCCTCTTTTTAGATATGCATGAAGTTCTGCTCTCCAATCTTCGATACTAGGTATTTGTTCTCCATCTTCTATTATCATTACATCTACCTCTTCTTCTTCTTCTTCTTCTTCATTGATTGATGGTGATAAAAGTGTTTGTATCTTTATGCATCTCACAGCTGGGTCTGTCATCATACTTGAGATGAAAGCAAATACATCTGCAAGTCTGTTATCTTTTCTTGATATGTGTCTCTATTTAATTTTTGGGATTCTCGCTGACAACTCTTCAACAAGTTTTTTGTATTTCTTCATGGATGATTCATTTGTAGTGTATTCTCATTTTATTTGACAAATGACTAATTGCGAATCGCTGGTGATTCTTACATTTTCCAACTTCATTTCTATTGCGAACTTCAAGGCATGTATCACGACCTCATATTCTCGTCTCATTATTGGTGGATGGAAACTCCAATCTGAAGTAAAAAGCCATTTTGTTGCCCTCTGGCGAAATCAAAACAACTCCAACTCCATTACCTTCCCCATTTGATGATCCATCCACCAATATTTCCCACCTGTTTGGCTCTGTTAATAGATCTCTTGGATTTCCATGCTCTTCTTCTATATCCATCATTTCTTCCACTGCTTCATCATCTTCTAAGGGAAATTCGCTAAGAAATCTGCAACAACTTGCGATTTTGGTGAAGATAGTATTTCATATTTGATTTTGAAATGTCCTATCTGTGCATTCCATCTCTCAACTCTGCCTGATCTTTTTGAATTTTTCATTACTGACTTTATTGGTATTTTCGTCAGTACCCTTATTTCATGCGCCTGAAAATATATTCGAAGTTTAAATGTTTTGCATAAACTAATGCCAAAATTAGTTTTTCAATCTTTGAATAATTTTTCTCTGCAGCATTGAAGGTTTTGTTGATATAATAGATTGGTTTTTCAACTCCTGCGTCTACTCGCAATAACACAGCACTTAACGCATGCAAAGTTGTCGCAAGATAGATTAATAACTCTTCTCCCGGTTCTGCCTTTTGCGAAATATATATATTTGTCAGATGTTCTTTTATTCCATGAAAAGCTTTCTCGCAATCGTCTGTCCATCTAAACTTCGCCCCCTTTTTGAGTATATTGAAAAAATGTTTACATTTATCTGATGATCGCGAAATGAACCTTCCCAGCGAAGCTAAGAGTCCATTTAACTTCAGACATCTTTTACCGTCGCGGTGTTGGCATGTCGCGAATCGCTTGTACTTTCTCTGGATCAACTTGTATTCCTTCTTTTGATACGATGTAACCTAAAAATTTTCCCGATGCAACCCCAAAAATACATTTTCCTGGATTTACCTTGATGTTAAAATGTCTCATTTGTTCAAAAATTTCCCTCAGATCTTGGATATGATTTTTTTGCTTCTTTACTTTTTATTAACATATCATCTACATATACTTCCAATGTTTTGTGTATCCACTTCGCAAACACCTTTTCTACCATCCTTTGGTATGTTGCTCCAAAGATTTCGCAAACCAAATGGCATTTTTGTGTAACAATATAACCCTCTTGGAGCGAAAAAAGCAAAGATGCTCCCGATCTTCTTCAACGAGAGGAATTTGATTGTACCCTTTATATCCGTCTAGAGAAGATATTCTATCATTTCCTCGCTGCCTTGATTCGGCCATTTGTGGGATATCCTAGTAATGGGAAACTATCCTTCGGACAAGCTTTATTTAGATCAAGAAAATCTATACAAATTCTTATCCCCTTTTTCTTCTTTGGAACTACGACCATATTTGCTATCCACTCTGGATATTTTGCTTGTCTTATAATCCCTGCATCAAGCATCTTCTGCAACTCTTCTTCTATTTGAGGATGATAAGTTGTCGCGATTTTTCTGATTCTTTGTTTGAATGGCCTTACGTTTTTGTCAATTTCCAATCTGTGACATGCCATAGATGGGTCTATTCCGGCACCTCATCCATGTTCCATGCGAAAATATCTTTAAATTCTCTTAAATGACCAATAGTTTTTTCTTCTTCATCTCTGCTTCCATCTTGGTCCCAATTTTTAGTATTTTGGGTTCTTCTTCGGTCCCAACATTCACTTCCTTTGTTGGTTCTGTCGCAGTGTAGCTGGCCTTAGGTTCTCCCATAGGTGTAGGTTCTTTTATCTCCTTCGCAAGCTCAGTTCCTTCTTCCAAAATTTCGCTGGGTATCCCTTTTCCTTCCTCTGCTCTTATCATATAAGCTCTAAATTCCTCCTCTTTCTTTGCTTCCTTCATCATTTTTCTACGATTCTTTCGTTTCTTTGCACGTCCTTCATATTGTTTCACTTCAATTTGATAGCATAATCTCGCTTTATCATCTTCCCCTCTAATTTCACCAATCCCACTTGGCATAGGAAATTTGATGCATTGATGTAATATTGATGCTACAACTTTAATCGTATGTATCCATGGCCTTCCCAACATCATGTTGTATGGTGATTCCATATCCACTACGCATAATGCCGTTTGTGTTTCAATCTCTCCCAGAAAAATTCGCACCTCTATTTCTCCTTTTGGTTTTGTTATAGATTTTCCAAAGCCATGAATATGATAAGTTGAAGGAGACATCTCTTCATCTTTGTATCCCATTCCTCTGTATGCATGGTAAAAGATTATATTCGCCGAACTCCCCGTATCAACTAGAGTTCTGTTTACCGCCCATTCTTCCATAATTTTTGCTGATTTTTCTTTTTCTTTCCGTGTGGTTACTGTGATTACCAAAGGAGATGTATGGTTTAAGTTTTCTCTTGATATCTCTGCTGCTGTGAATGTAATCTTCTGTTTTTCCCAATCTTCCATGGGTGACGCTTTCTCCGTTGTTATGATTTTCTTTCCTTCAAAATCTCGTTTATGTATTCTCCCTCTGATATTTTCATGAAATTCATTAATCATCGTTTTTGTAATCAAACTACATTCCAACTTTCTATTACGTTCCTTGATTTTGATTTTCTCTACTTTAACTGATTTATCAATCATCTTCTTAATTTTAAAAATCTTAACAACAATCTCCAATCTTTAATCTGCAGTCCCTGTTTTTAGCGCCATATGTAGTAGCAGGAAATCCTACAATACACACCTCACAAGAATTCGTAATATTCAACACATCTTTAAGATCAACAATCCATTTCTTTATTAATTGAGTTAGAAATTTTACAAGAAGAAAGCTAAATCAAATATAATTGCTACTCTAAACTTTCTCTCTCCTCAAAACTTTCTCTCTCATCTCCAAAAAAATCTCTCCTCTCATAAGCCTATTCGGCTCTTTATATAGGGTATTACATAGTGGATGGCAGCTAAGCTGTCCTTTATTTTCGGATCTGACTTGCGACATTCTCGCGAGTGTACGAATGTTAAATCTCGCAACACTCCTAAATCTCGCTAGATCTTCACATATTTCTCGTGTTCAGGCTGTCGTCATCCATTGCGTCATTTATATTACTTATCTGTGATATCTTCGCAATGTGTCGTTTATGGATTTCGCAAGGGTGTTGGTGTTGCGATATTCTGATCCTACAGGTAGTATTGTAAAGGAATATTATGTGCATAGATTTTCATCACTAGTTAATGCAAAGATTAACTTTTGCATGTACCTAGAGGACAAAGGTGATATCGAAACAAGGAGAGAAGAATTATGTTATGTTGTGATAAAAGTTTCCGAGAAAATCGCCAAATCTCAAGCGAGATGATCGGGATTGACCAGAATAGTCACTTTATATATGAATGCATCTCGTGAAATCTAAAATATGTGGCCCAATATTAATATATAGTATACAAATAACTTTCTTTATATTTGGTAATCGACTTTGATTTTAACATTTTTATTAAACAGATCCAAAAAAAAATATCCTCTCTCTATCATTCTTTTCTCTTGCGGAATCAGAAGACTTATGGTGGGTTTGGATGTATAATTTTAAAGGTGGAATTCATGGGTCCAGGGGATTTGGTAGAATTATGTTTCCCTCTGTATGTTTGGTTGCCCGAATCCTTGGAATCACGTTTCCTACGGGATTCAATTTTCCAGCAAATCCCCCATATGGAGTTCGACCCCTCCCCCTAAGATTTGCTAGGAAACTTATCAAGGGATTTATGGAACCACTTTTTTTTAACTTTAAATCCCATATATATGCAATTTTATGATTTGAGTGTAATGCCAAACGGTACAAAGACTTTAATACAAGAAAACTCTATAAATCCTAGGAATTTATATTGAGTTACCAAACACACAAGGAATTTACATGATTCCCAGAATTTGTAATCCCATTGGATTATAAATTCCTGGAAACGGTGATTTCTGCAAACAAACCCACCATTAAGGAATTTGTGATAAATTGGGTTTATCATCATACACTATATTGCAGATATTTAAGTTCTTCTACTTCGTTATTTTGATTTTACTTTTTTGTTTAAGATTCAAAATTTGATTTTGATTGATAAATTTGTTTTTAGGTTTTAGTTTCCTTATTGTTCAATTTTGATTATAGTTGAAATTCCTCATCATATACAAATTTCAAAATTTACATGTTCGGTCACCGACCATTTTTCAAGTTGAAAAAGAAGAAAACAATGAAAATGATGACGATCGAAGAACAAAAGCTTAAATAATGTTTATTCAAGCTTAAACAATGAAAATTATGTTTATTCAATTTAATTAAAACTGTGTTTCCTTTTCTTATGGAGGCAATAATGTTTGGTTATTCCAGTATAGTAGATCCAACATTGTATGTTGACTCAAAAAATGGAGATAACATTGATTATTGACTACAAAATAGAGTTGATTTATCTTATGGAGATAACATATGTATTGGCTCCAATAATGGAGATAACATTGATTGTTGACTCGGAATCAAGTTTCCTTATCTTATAGAAACAAAATTTGTATGTTGGCTCAAAAACTGAGACAACATATGTTCATTGACTCCAAAACTTGGAGCCAACATTGGTTGTTGACTCTAGAATCGAGTTTCATTCTCTTGTGAAGACAACATCTGTATGTTGACTTCAAGATTCTAGACACCAATTATCCCATGTTCATAGATGTTTATGGAGTCATTATTGATTAATGACTCCAGAGTCACAACCTGAAAAGGAGAGGATACTAAGTACACCATCAAATTTATTAATCGGAAACCTATATTGACAAAATAGTCACAATCAATAGCACAGATCAATAGTAAAGATCAGACACTTGATACGTAGACAAAGCTTTACTCGGGTGATCTAAAAAATCAATATCCAAGTAATAACCTAATATGTATCGGAACTGTTATAAGAACCGTACAACAAGAACAAGTATTGTAATCTTTCTTATGAGTTTTTTTGTTTTGCTTTATAATTTGAAGAGTATCACGAAGTAATGGATATGAAAAGGCAGAAGATACTGGAAGGCCACAGTAACATGGATGAGGGATATGATAGATTAACCAAGTTACCTAATTTCATTGTTCATCACATCCTTTGTTTCCTTCCTACCAAGTCAGCCACTTGTACAAGCATTTTATGTAAGAAATGGAGGTACACGTGGATTTCCATTCCTAATCTTGATTTCCGGGTGTGGCATTCTGCTACTAGCGAGCACGTTTATTTGGAGACTGATAGATTCATGGAATTTATGGATAGGGTACTGCTTCTTCGTGATATGTCAAAACTATAGATGTTTTATCTAGTATGTGATGGACTTTGTGATCGACCTCAAATAAATGCATGGATATCTGATATAGTAAAGTGTAAAGTTGAAGAGCTCATTGTCTGCAGCAAATCCCAAGTTCGATATATGATGAGCACGAAAGTGCGACGCATTTTCACCCATAAATACATTAGCTGGGACTCATTTTATCACTAATAAACTTGTTTGTAGGTGTTTTTGTGAAATAAGCTCTTATGGAGAAAGTTGCTCGAAAAGTGGTTTTTGTACCCCGGAGGACACATGTTATTCGGACTCTCAGTTTTGGATAAGGGGCACCCAATTAATAAGGGGCATCCTTTTTACTATTTCCAGTCAACTGTTAAAGGCAACGCTGTTTTGGATCAGGGCACTTCATCTTCAACAATTCAAATTTCAGTTTTGGCGGGAAAATGGCAGCAGAATTAGGGTTTCGGTTTTGAAGTTGTTTGGGTGAGACTAAATGGCTGAACTCAAATGGGTTTGTTCATAGGACCCAAACAGAGCTGGTATGGGTCTTTGTTTCAATAAAAATTGGCTACAATTCGAATGGGAGTTAAACAGAAATGTACAGAACTAGGGCTGGATTTTCAGACTTGTTCGACAGAGATTCAATCACTATATTTGGTTTTGTTGGACTTGTTTGAGATAAACAGAGCTGGTAATGGTCTTGGATTTTTTCATAATTGGTTGGATAATCGGATTCAAAGAAATCAGGGTTCACGGGTTTTTGGATGTTGATCTGCGTACATTTGTGAAGTGGTTCGGCTGAGATTTAATCGAACAGTTAGTTGGAATTAGTTGGCAAATGATCTGTTTCGTTAAAACAGGGAATGTATGTGCCCTGGAATCGATTGAAAAGGAAGTTACGTGGAGTTGGAAGAAAAACAGAGTATATGCACACGTACATGGGTTATCCTTGGAATTTCTGAGTTATTTTTGGAGTGCTAACTGTGGCTGGACGGAGTTGGACTCATGCTGATTGTTTACTCAGCAAGTTGAGAATGTGTCGACATCAACAGACGCTTGAAGAAGGATATAAAATCTTTTCAGGGAAGGAATATTTGACAGAGAAATAATCTCGGGATTTATTGTATTTTTGGGAAGATTTCATGAGACAACACGAACTTAACTACTTTGGGCGTGTTTCAAACATATTGGAGCAAGTCAAGCTGATCAACAACGCGTGAAGATATAAATCAGGGAAGAAATTCCCGTATCTTGCATGGGAATATTTTTATTGACTGGCGCGATTATTTGGAGTTAAGAGGATTTATTTTCAGTCCAAATGGGTATATATATGCTGCTGGGATCACAGAAGAGGGTATCGAGAGTTGGGGAGAAGAACATAGAGTTGCAGAGCAGATTTCTCTGCTGCTGCAGAGAAGAAGAAGAAGAAGAACATTCGACGCTAACTGACTGTCGCAGAGAACTGTCGTTTATAAACAATACTCGTAACAGACAGTTTGGCACGCTTGTTTTGAAATTGCAACAAATATTGTAACAGTGACTTCCGTAACGCCAATACAGCGTTGCAGATTAATTGTATGATTAGCTTTCTTTAATAAAAACACCATTTGAGCTATGAATTATATTTTTGAGTGTGTTTTCATTATGAGAAGCTAAGCCCCGACACTAGGTCGACGGAGGAAGCCGAACTTCATACATGGGTGAATTTATTTTATTCTTTTTATGATTTTTGCATTTATTTTAAATTGTTTTATGATTTGAAAAAATTAGTTATCATTTTATTAGATGGGTCATGCTTGCTTAGATGTTTGATGTCCCATGCTTACGATTTATAACTAATATTTGGAGAATCTACTTTGGCAAAATAAGAGTCGATGTTGTTTTATTTATTGAGCGATAATTGCTAAAGAATAAATAATTGAGCCTATTAATATGAGTGCGGTGGACTCCTAGACCCAGTAACTCTCGCTTTTGTTTATTATTTTCGTTAAACCTTTAAATTTAATCTTCACAAGTCTTAGAGTTCGAATCTTAATTACTACAACAACAATTAAAAAATCTGATCAATATAGTCCTTTTTTTGTCTCTCTCCAGTTTTTTTTACTTGTGATTCATTGGTTCATTTGACCATTAGTATGCCATGTGATCTCAACTCCCTACATTGATTCATTTTCCGAGAGTCAAGTTACTTTGACTAATGCATATCACATTTTGATTAGAAAGGTAGTATTGCAAAAGGAATATGACGTGCATAGAGTTTCATCACTAGTTAATGCAGAGGTTGACTTTTGCATGTACCTAGAGGACAAAGATGATATCGAAACAAGGAGAGAAGAATTAGGCTTCATCACTAGTTAGTGCAGACATTGACTTTTGCATGTACCTAGAGGACAAAGATGATATCGAAATAATGAGAGAAGAATTAGGTTATGCTGTGATAAATCTTTTCGAGAAAATCACCAAATCTCAAGCGAGATGATCGAGATTGACCAGAATAATCACTTCATGAATGCATCCGTGAAATCTAAAATATGTAGCCCAATATTAATATATAGTACTACAAATACCTTTATTTATATTTGGTAATCAACTTTGATTATATCTTTTTTATTAAACATATAAAAAAAAATCCTCTCTCTATCATTCTTTTCTCTTGCGGAATCAGAAGACTTTAAGAAATTTTTGATAAATTGGATTTATCTTCATACACTATATTGCAAATATTTAAGTTCTTCTTCTTCGTTATTTTAATTTTACTTCTTTTTTTTTAAGATCCAAAATTTGATTTTTGATTGATTATTATGTGAATTAAATTTGGTGTTAGATTTTAGTTTCCTTATTGTTCAATTTTGATTGTAGTTGAAATTCCTCATCATATACAAATTTCAAAATTTACATGTTCGGTCACCGACCATTTTTCAAGTTGAAAAAGAAAAAGAAAATAAAAATGATGACAATCGAAGAAGAAAAGCTTATAGAAACAGTTGTATTTATTGAATTTAACTAAAACTGAGTTGCCTTATCTTATGGAGGCAATAATGTTTGATTATTCCAGTATAGTAGATCCAACATTGTATATGTTTACTCAAAAAATGGAGATAACATTGATTGTTGACTCGGAATCAAGTTTCCTTATCTTTTGAATGTTGGCTCGAAAACTGAGACAATATATGTTCATTGACTCCAAAACGTGGAGCCACCATTGGTTGTTGACTCTAGAATCAAGTTTCCTTCTCTTGTGAAGACAACATATGTATGTTGACTTCAAGATTATAGACACCAATTATCCCATGTTCATAGATATTTATGGAGTCATTAGAGATTGATGAATCCAGAGTCACAACCTGAAAAGGAGAAGACACCAAGTACACCACCAAATTTATTAACCGGAAACCTATATTGACAAACTAGTCACAATCAGTAGCACATATCAATAGTAAAGATCCGATACTTGATACATAGACAAGCTTTACTTGGGAGATCTCAAAAATCAATATCCAAGTAATAACCTAATATGTACCGGAACTATTATAAGACCCGAATCCCAACAAGAACAAGTCTTGTAATCTTTATTTGAAGGTTCGAGTTATCAAGAATAAATATAATATGCGTTACTCAGTCTTTTAGGCTTAAAACTCCCCATGTTATTTAACGTACTACTTATGATATTTTTCATTATAAAGATATAAACAATATATTGTAGAAAAGAAATAACAAAGGACACCAAAAATTTTGTTAACGAGGAAAACCGCAAAGCATAAAACCCCGGGATTTAGTCCATTACTTGAAGACCACACTGTATCAAGCCGCTATAGACACTACATACTATCAGACTTCAAACTGGATGTAGTTGAGACCGAATCGACGATACGAGCAATTCAGCTTCGGTTGTGCTCCTTTACGTCTTTTGGATTTCACAATACCCTATGCAATACGATTTCCCTAGTTGAAGTCCCTTTACAATCCTAAGAGTTTTTTTAACCTAAGTGATGACTTTTATGACTATTTTCCTATGAGAGAGCGCCTATTTGATTTCCTTCAGAAAGATATTCAATCAAGGTATGAAAATCTATATATTTAGAAGGGATCTTAAACAAAACCACTTACAGATATGCCTAATCAGATCTATCTCACAAGAAAAATCTAAAAAAAATCAAACCAAAAGTAATTTATATATCTATCTTGTGAAATCACAAAATCTCATACGAAGATTACTTTGTTATTTCTATCTATCTGGTTTCTGATCTACATTTCAGAAACTATAACGATCAATAAGAACAAGATCCTGATAACAAGAGCTATCAGGTAAATATAGTTTGTCCGGGCTTCAAGAATCCTTAATTAGTGAAGTCTTTCAAAGTTGTAACCAAATGCAGTTTCACCAGAGAAATCCTAGGTTTTAAAGGAGGACTCTAGCCGCAACTAGGACACGAAGTGCTAGGATTGAGATTATAGTTTTCATGGAGTTCTCTATTTGTATTGATGAACAATGCTAAACAAAGCAGGTTCGTGAACTAGTTTCCATTTTTACGAATTGCGTTGTAACAAAGAAAGCTACACTTTTACATATAGATTATACATGTAAGCATATGTGAGAAGTTTTATTTGAATCACAAAGAAGATGTGTGAAACTATAACATACATAATGCACCTAATGTTTTTCTAAAGAGACACCTTTAAGTAGTTCTGGAACCTTCTAGATTAATTTATCACAAGACAAAATTAGTTCGTGAGCTGTCAAAATAATTTGTGAACTAAAAAGTTGTCTCGTAATTCAAGAGCCTTTTAGATTGACAAGTTCGCGAACTTCTTAAAACATTTTGTGTACTTGAAAATCAAAGGTGTATATGAAACATTCAAAATCAACCATTTCGTGAACTATTGAATTAAATAGTATCCAGGACTATCTCAAAATCGACTAGTTCGCGAAATAAAAAAACCATTTCGTGTACGCCATTTCGTTGAGATTATTTAATCAATTATTTATATTTATAAGCTCAAGTTCAAGTTCGTGAGCAGGTAAAACAGTTTGTAAACTTTAAGAACTAACTTGACTATCCTTATTGCTTGCATTCTTATTCACAGTGTTCATCATTATACTAAAGTCATACGACTTATCTTAATAGATAAAATGGTCTATAATATGAGTAAATAGGATAATCGGTATTCACATACCTTTGTTGATAAAGTTTCCATTGACGCTTTCGTTCTTCATTCTTCAATCTTCAAGGTCGATTAGTGAATTCTGATACTCAACTACCATGCTCTATTTCTAGTCTGAGACTGACTTTAGTAGACTATAAATCAAGACATAGTTTTAATCAACTTGAAAAAGCGGGGGTCTAACAACCACATCCAATATTTCGTTCGGTAATCTGAATAGACAAACTCCAATATACTTTCAAGAGAATCAACTAGACAGTCAGGCTCAATCTAGAGAAAAGTATATCAAAGAGTTTTATATCTCTATCTCTCAATTCAATATGCAATCAGCAAATAGGAATTTGCGAGCCCGATTGAATATAAGAGAAATAACTTAAACGGTACCAAAGACCAATGTTCAAGGATCAATCAATTTCAATCAACAACCAAAGGTTGGATTTACCAATTGATCGATTCAACGCACAACCTGTGATATTTCTATTATATAACAAAATATAATGCAGAAAAGAAATAACACAGACACCAGAATTTTGTTAACAAGGAAAACTTCAAATACAGAAAAACCCCGGGACCTAGTCCAGCTTTGAACACCACACTGTATTAAGCCGCTACAGACACTAGCCTACTACCAATGAACTTCGGACCGGAATGTAGTTGATACCTAATATATCTCACATTGATCAAGGTACAATTGTGCTCCTTACGTCTCTGAAGCCCAGCAGAATTCTACGTACTTGATTCCCTTAGCTGATCTCACCCACAACCAAGAGTTGCTTCGACCCAAAGTCGAAGACTTGATGAACAAATCTGTCTCACACAAAAAAGTCTATTGGTATAGATAAATCTGTCTCCCACAGAAATACCTACGAGTTTTATTCCGTATTTTAATAAATCAAGGTGCACATGAACCAATTGATAAACCGGATTTATATTCCCGAAGAACAACCTAGTATTATCAATCACCTCACAATAATCTTAATCGTATGGTAGCGAAACAAGATATTATGGAATCACAAACGATGAGCCGAAGATGTTTGTGACTACTTTTAATCTTACCTATCGGAGATAAATCTCAAGCAAATCTTAGCAAAGATAATACTCAATCACGATAGTAGAAGTAAGATCAGAACACGCAACTACAGAGAAAATAGTTGGGTCTGGCTTCACAATCCCAATGAAGTCTTTAAGTTGTTAACCTACAGGGTTTCATGAAAAACCTAAGGTTAAATGAGAATCGACTCTAGTCGCAACTAGTGTCACATATGAGGTGTGGGGATTATATTTCCCAGTTGCTAGATTTCTCCCATATATAGTTTTCAAATCAGGGTTTGCAATCTAACTTACCTTGGTAACAAAGCATTCAATATTCATCGTTAGATGAAAACCTGATTAGACTCAAGCTAATATCTTTCAACCGTTAGATCGAACTTAGCTTGTTAAACACAAATGAAATATACCCTCATTTAGGTTTGAGTAACCGTACCTAAACGTGTACACCATGTTGGTTCAACATTACTTAACCGAGGTTAGATATATGAACACTCTCATATCAACCTTATTCATCTTAATCACAACTAGTTCAAATGACTCAAATGAAACTAGTTATAAAGTTGGTCAATTGCTTTATTCTCATAGAGTATACAGGAACACAATTGAAGCAAAATCGGTTTGATTCACTCGAATCAATACATTAACATTATAGCCACGGTTTGCAAAGAATGCATTCCTTAATATATAAATGTATTAGTTCATGATCCAACCGATTTTAGAACTTTAACCACTCAAGTGTGCATACGTGTACGCATACCTAAGTAGCCGGTTTGATTTTGGGTTCGCCAGTATGCGGACGTGTACGCATACCTTAGTACACTTCCAAAACCCATCAGAAATTCTCGGACCTATACCTTACGCAAGTACGCATACCGGTATGTGTACTTGGTACACGGAATTTCACAACTACAAGTACGCATACGGGTATGCGTACTATAGTTCCGGTCATGGATCACATACATGCATACTATGTTCATAATCCAATAGTTCTAAACTCCATTTCAATCATTGAAACTTTCTTAGAGGATGACAATAGCCGTTTTCACACACTATTAACATCAAAGCAATTTTCAAGTTATTGAAATAATCATAACGAAACATTCCAAGTCTACACCAAATGATTGTATCAAAAATACCATGTAAGATGTTACTCGGAAATTTTCACATGATCATCTTTTGACTTTCGTCAAGAGTATAAGATGAACTTGGTTAAAACGAAAGCTTACCAACACATATTTCGAGAAATATGTAAGCGAGTTAAACTCAGCTCGAAATCTCAAATGTGCACAATCGAATACTATATAGTAATACGACTTTTGTTTCAATATAAGAGATAGAGTAGAAATAGACTTTCCAAGTGATAGATGAGTTTTAGTCTCCACATACCTTTTGTTGATGAAGGTCCATAAGCTCTCCTTAGTAGTTCTTCGTCTTCAATTGATGAACGCCGTGAAGTCTAATGCTCAACTACACAATCTATCCTAGTCCGAGACATCACTATAAGTAGACTAGAAATCAAGACTTATAGTTTTGATCACTAAAATTGACAATTAAGCTTGATATAGCAACGCTTGAGAGTTCGATCGAGCAGTGCTCTAACAATCTCCCCCTTTGTCAATTTTGGTGACAAAACTATCAATACAGATGGATTACAAAATAAATAAAATTTGTAGCTTCTCATCCAAATGCTTGATCTCCTTGGTTCTTCAACATTACTCGAAATCTTCGTCACTTCCAAGTACTCCATTGATTCTAAATGTGTTCAACTCAGCATCATAGTTGTTGAAGATCCGTAGCTATAACAATGAGAAAACAGTTGCTCTCAATCATTGTTATACAATGTCATAGTATTATTACACAACATCAAAGTCCAATTGTATCACAACTTTGACAATAATACTATGGTGATATGTATCACTCCCCCTTAGTCAATACTTCATCTCACAATGAAAAGCACTCCCCCTTACATAATGATCTGTAAACCATATGTATTTGTAGTGTGAACTACACATTAATTCTCCCCCTTTTTGTCAAAACTTAGTGTATTCATCAAGGAGTTTATAAAGATACAAGATAACTCCTACAATATTCCGCAGCCGCACTCCCCACAAAGATTTGGCAATTAAGCACAAGTTCAATTAAGAACTCTCCCCCATAAAATGTCATTCCCGAAAGAACAACAAGAGCGGCCTTACTTTTACAAGAAAGGAAGGATGTCTTTGGATATTAACAAATAACATGAAACATGATTTTGTATCCAAAAATCTCAATTGAATTAACCACAAGGAAAACGATAAATTTAATTGGCCATGCTCACATAAGAGAACTTACGGAGCCGCACAGTACATACACAAAGATGTGGATCAGGGAAAGACCAATACTGCGGAATAATCAAAGATTCATTCTATTTTTCATCACATATAATAGACTTAATCTTTGTAAACAAAAGCTTATCCTATCCTCCATTAACATTTTCATAATGACATAATAGGCTTAAATTTTTTAGTCAAAAGTTCATTCTATCTTTTATCAATACTTTCATACCGACATATAATAGAGTTAACTTTTGAAAAAATATGAGATAGTCAAGGTTCACGGACGTAAAAAACATATCCCACAACAATTTGCAATATATAAAACCATAAAGATTAATACTGCAAAAATCATCTTCCAAATAACTTACAATTTAAATAAATAAATCTAAAAACATTGCAAGATGAAAATCGTTGGCAATAGCTATGTGTACCACAATAATGGATATTCCAAACCCTAGTTATCCTTCTTAAAAACACAAGAATAAATTCTAATAAGAAGTTTCCTAGACAATAATTAAAAGAACAAAAAAACTTAGACATGATCAGCAACCAAGGAACGGACAATGGAGAATTCACCAGATGCCTTATTTAGCTCGTTTTTCAGAAACACAAGGTTCTTTAATGCAATTTCAAGTTGTTCACAAACGACCTCAAAATCTTGAAGAAGATTTCCAACCAATTGAAGAGACATTTGAACTGGAAGATCTTTTTCATGATCAATTGCTTGAAAGCAAATTATGGAGATGGGTTCTTCGTGAAGTTCAAACACTTTGGCATCATCAAACTTGTCTTCCTCATTGCATCCTTCCATTGTGCACACCCAAAAAAAATACAAGAGAGTCTTGACGTTACCGAACAAGTATATATCAAGAGAAGTCTTTGATATATATATATATAAGTGATCTTCACAAGGAAACCCTAAGATCACTTGTAACTGTTTTTGGTAACGGGTCGGGTGCACAAAATTCATGGTTATGACCCAATAATCAAAAACCAGGAAACCAGAGGAGCAAACGTTTAGGAACAAGTTTTTCCAAAACAAAAAAGTTTTGAACTCATGACAGGAAGCTTTGGTTCACAAGAAGTGCAACACAAAGTTGGAAATCAACCGTCATTGAGGAAGAACAAACTAAAGTTTTGAACAAAACATCATACGGACAAGGAACAACAGCTGTCCGGAGCACGACTCAGAAAGGAGGAACAAGATCAAGGCAAAAATTACAACACAGTCCATTTGTTAAGAAAGAAGCATTTTCTTGAGAGTTATGTGTATCATCTCATGGTCTTATAGAGGATACACACAAGGAAATGGTCAAGTTGTAATATGATGAACATGAAGCTCATCAGGGTTATTGATCTTTTCCTTTTCACTTCCTTGACATAAAACAAAAGCCTTATGTGAATCTTCAAAAGAATTAACAAGAGAAGGACAAAAGTTACCTGAGCCGACTGCTTTTCTCGCCTTCTTGATCTTGCGCTTGAGACTGTTGATACAAGTCTTGAGTTCCGAAACACGATTATTGATTTGAATATAATCAGGAACACTTATTTTAGGAGCAAGATCATCTTTGAAGAAAATGGAAGAATTCGAAGTTTTCTTCTTCCTTCGAAACCTTTTTCTCTTTGACTTTTCAGAGTTATCAGTCATCCATATAACATTATTCTTTTTACATTTGTAAGAAGAAGTTATGTTATATTCACAATCAGGAATTGGCCCATCACAGCACTTTTCATGATTGTGAGATGAATTTCTAACGGTACACTGATAATCGGGTTTGATTACTTCTTTAGACATCTAGACAAGAATGTTATGAAGTTTTTCATTCCGTAAACGAAGGTGATATCTTCTTTCAATGTGACCCTTCTTTCCGCAATAATAGCAGTTGACAGGAATGTTATTAACCGTTCTCAACTGAGCAGTCTTAGAGGGATGACATTCTTGGTTTCTAGAGACATCTTCTGCTGAAGAGAGTTTTTCACTTTTACTGCTGGTGAAATTTTCAGCTTGAGGAAGATTATTAGGAAGAATAAAATTGATCTTACCAAAGATTTGGAGCGTTTATACCTTTATAGCACGTGACCACGTGTATCACGATGATCTTTACATGCTCCTAGCATAGAGGACAATTTTGTAGAGCTAGAATTGATCAAATTCTCTTCCAAGGATTTAACTTTCTCAAGAGCATCCCTAAGATCAGTCTCCAATTGTTCTCTCGGGTAAGAAAAACTTTTTCTCTATCATTTAATCAGTTTTGTTGAGAGTCATACCTTGCATCGGTTTCTGCAAGTCTTTCTTTCAACTCAAAGAGATTTTGACGAAGTTCATCACATTCAGAATTTTTTGAACATAGATCTTCCTGACGATCTATAAGAATAGATTGTAGCAAACTATAACCACGGTCATATCCTTTAAAGAGTTTTCTCATTTTTCTCGTTTTCAAGATCGAGAGGAGTCGAAATTCAGCAAGCAAGAAGTTGACTTTTCTTTCTTTAGAGAGATGATCGAAAAGCTTGATGTCTTTGTGAGACTTCCTCATCAACATCTTGTCCCTCTTCTGAGTCACTTTCATCAGAATGTTCATCCAACTGTTCATCTAGGCATGCTTCCCAGTTATACAAAGTTTTAGATGATGGAGAAGACATGAGAGATTTCCCTGGAAAAACAAGACTTTGGACCAGGTTAGAATGTTTCTGAACTGGTGATGCGTTGTCAGAGATATTAAATAGTCATATCTCTACAAACACATACTTATGAGGTCTATAATGTGTTTGCCTGCTCTGATACCAATTGAAAAAACGGGGGTCTAACAACAACACCCAATATTTGGTTCGGCAATCTAAATAAACAACTCCAATATACTTTCAAGAGAATCAACTAGACAGTCAGACTCAATCTAGAGAAAAGTATATCAAAGATTTTTATATTTCTATCTCTCAATTCAATCTGCAATCAGCAAATAGGAATTTGCGAGCCCGATTGAATATAAGATAAATAACTTGAACGGTACCAAAGACAATGTTCAAGGATCAATCAATTTCAATCAACAACCAAAGGTTGAATTTACCAATTGATCGATTCAACACATAACCTGTGATATTTCTATTATATAACAAAATATAATGTGGAAAAGAAATAACACAGACACCAGAATTTTATTAACGAGGAAAACCGCAAATGCAGAAAAACCCCGGGACCTAGTCCAGCTTTGAACACCACACTGTATTAAGCCGCTACAGATACTAGCCTACTACCAATGAAATCCGAACTGGAATGTAGTTGAGACCTAATCAATTTCACACTGATTAAGGTACAGTTGCGCTCCTTAAGTCTCTGAACCCCATCAGGATTCTACACACTTGATTCCCTTAGCTGATCTCACCCACAACCAAGAGTTGCTACGATCCAAAGTCGAAGGACTTGATAAACAAATCTGTCTCACACAGAAAAGTCTATTGGAATAGATAAATCTGTCTCCCACACAAATTCCTACGAGTTTTGTTTCGTCTTTTGATAAATCAAGGTGCATAGGAACCAATTGATAAACCGAACTTATATTCACGAAGAACAACCTAGTATTATCAATCACCTCACAATAATCTTAATCGTAAGGTAGCGAAAAAGATATTGTGGAATCACAAACGATGAGACGAAGATGTTTGTGACTACTTTTAATCTTACATATCAAAGATAAATCTCAAGCAAATCTTAGCAAAGATAATACTCAATCACGATAGTAGAAGTAAGATCAGAACACACAACTACAGAGAAAATAGTTGGGTCTGGCTTCACAATCCCAATGAGGTCTTTAAGTCGTTAACCTACAGGGTTTCGTGAAAAACCTAAGGTTAAAGGAGAATCGACTATAGTCGCAACTAGTATCACATAGGAGGTGTGGGGATATAGTTTTCAAAACAGGGTTTGCAATCTAAGTTACCTTGGTAACAAAGCATTCAATATCACCGCTATATGAAAACCTGATTAGACTCAAGCTAATATCTTTCAACCGTTAGATCGAACTTAGCTTGTTAAACATAAATGAAATGTACCCTCATTTAGGTTTGAGTAACCGTACCTAAACGTGTACACCATGTTGTCTCAACAGTACTTACGTACCCGAGGTTAGCTATATGAACACTCTCATATCAACCTTATTCATCTTAATCACAACTAGTTCAAATGACTCAAATGAAACTAGTTATAGAGTTTTTCAATTGCTATATTCTCATAGAAGTATACAAGAACACAATTGAAGCAAAATCGGTGTGATTCACTCGAATCAATTCATGAAAATTATAGCCACGGTTTGCGAAGAATGCATTCCTTTATATATAAATGTATTAGTTCATGAGCCTACCGATTTTAGAACTTTAACCACTCAAGTATGCATACGGGTACGCATACCTAAGTAGCCGGTCAGAGTTTGGGTTCGCCAGTATGCTAAGGGGTACGCATATCTTAGTACACTTCCAAAACCCAACAGAAATTCCCGGACCTACTATACCTTACTCAAGTACGCGTACCGGTATGTGTACTTGGTACACGGAATTTCAAAACTACAAGTACGCATACAAGTATGCATACTATAGTTCCGGTCATGGATCACATACATGCAAGAATGCATACTATGTTCATAATCCAATAGTTCTAAACTCTATTTCAATCATTGAAACTTTCTTAGAGGATGATAATAGCCGTTTTCACATACTATTAGCATCAAAGCAATTTTCAAGTTATTAAAATAATCATAACGAAACATTCCAAGTCTACACCAAATGATTGTATCACACAAACCATGTAAGATGTTACTCGGCAATTTTCACATGATCATCTTTTGACTTTCGTCAAGAGTATAAGATGAAATTGGTAAGCGAAAGCTTACCAACATATATTTCGAGAAATATGTAAGCGAGTTAAACTCAGCTCGAAATATCAAATGTGCATAATCGAATACTATATAGTAATACAACTTTTATCTCAATATAGGAGATAGAGTAGAAATAGACTTTCCAAGTGATAGATGAGTTTTAGTCTCCACATACCTTTTGTTGATGAAGTTCCACAAGCTCTCCTTAGTAGTTCTTCGACTTCAATTTATGAACGCCGTGAAGTCTAATGCTCAACTACACAATCTATCCTAGTCCGAGACATCACTATAAGTAGACTAGAAATCAAGACTTATAGTTTTCATCACTAACATTGACAAACAAGCTTGAGATAAAAACGCTTGCTAGTTGGACCGAGCAGTGCTCTAACACAACTAATATTGACAGCAAGCTTGACATACCAAAACTTGTGAGTTTGACCGAGTGATGCCTATTGATGTAGATGAGAATAATAACATAGTTTTCCATTGATATTTTTTGTAGTTGCAGAAGACGAGAAACACATCTTATTTTTACCTTTGATCTTTGTTATGGTTGAAGAAGATGAGAATCAAATCCTCGAATCAAATCCTTTGTTAGGTTAGTGTGTAATTTAACCTACTTTTATGCTTCTTCTTGGAATAGGAAAATGAAGGCTCTTGTTAAACAACATGATGCTGAAATCAATACTGCCTATATATGCTTAATATGGTTGTATTTATTCAAAGATGCAAGTTTCACCATTCAAATCTTCGATTGTGAAAAATACTAAACCGTCATCCTCAATCATAAAGAAGAGAACTCTTTCCTGTATAGGCCGCCGTGACAGTTTTGTCAGACTTTTTCCTGATAGAAAAGCTCAGGAATCCATTTTGAAAGTTTTATTGCGAGCAAATATGCTCAATCTTCACAACTTGTTTTTGAGACAAAACATATTGTCAGTATTATAAGACTACTCATTGGGTACCGATGGAGAACTATTGCTTCCTAATTTAGTGAAAAATTATAAACGTTTTGGTTATCTTTATATTTTTAGCTTTAGGATCTTATTTTGAGGTATATTTTATTATTTTATTGAATAATATCTAAGGAAACTCAACCCTATATATATGTTATTTTCAAAACGCTTTTCAGGTCTTTGATCCTTTTTAATGGAATCCAATGATATATTCAAGTATATTTTCAAAGATGATCAATTTTGGCGTGGCGATGATATGGACTCATACAAAGATGATCATTGGCTACATGAATGAATTATCATTGCGATATTTAATGCAGATTACTCTTTACATGAAGGCTTTTTTTTTAATAAAGAAGAAGTTTCTAAATGGTCGAAGCACAATCAAAAAACCTTTTTATCGGATTACATCATTTTTATCTTCGAGCAAATATTTTATACATCAATTATATTTTAATGCTAATGTAATTGTGAGATAGTACATTTTATTTCTTTTTATGTGTTTCATTAGTGGGTATTTTAACTATCATGCATTCAAGGTTCCAGATTTCCAATTAGTGTAACCTAGAGAGGTGTCTCATCTGTTTTCGACAAAAAAAAAATAACACTAGACTAAAGACTACCTTAAAGGTAACATTGGAATGCAAACAACCATTTTATGACAATAAATGGGCACATATTTTCTTTTTTCTTTTTTTTCTTTTTTTGATGGAAACAGGGGCTTCAAAAAACCCCTAAATTTTATTTATTAGAATATCTCATTTAAATTGAGGTTTGAAGGATTACATTGATCAATTACATCAATAAACAGGACAATACAGATGTTACAAGATTTACAATCAAAACTTAAAGAAACGAGAAAATCCTATTAAACTTCTGTAACCCTTTGAAGGATTGGAAATCCTTATAATGGTTTTAAACTATTTTGTTTCTTGATCATCAAAGATATCAGATGCTTCCATAAAAGGGAAGTAATATTCCCAAATTAATTTCTTTAAAAACGATCTCCATATCAAAGTAGACCGTTTTCATCCAGAACAATGCAAATCCAAATCCACCAAAAGAACCTAATTAGAGAATATGAAAACAAGTTCTGATAGTTTTGTGAAACTATCAGACTGATCAGAAAACCATAAAAATTGTTTACATATTTTCTGATATTGCTAATAGGGGTCATCAATCTGCTCGCGGGTGTATCAATTTCTTACCAATGAAGGTTTTATTTCTTATGAATTTGGATACACCCCCAGACAAATCAGTATCCCTATTAGCAGCCATGAAATTTCAGCCGCTCTCAGCCTCCCATCGTTCACCATATGCCATCTATTATTCCGTCGAACCACGGTGCATTTATAAGTCCCACTGAATCCCGCGTGTCGGCAAACCAAAATCTGGAGCACCGAAGAATCATACGACCATTAACAAGGAATCAGTGAATCGCCCAAATTCTCAGAAATATATAGAAAATTCCGATTGCAGAAATCACCATCAGATTTCTCATTTCTCCATCTCTCTGCTTCTTCATCTTCTTCCCCCCCTCATTCTGAATTCTACATTTCAATCGATTCTTCAATTTCCCCAATACCCAGATCATAATCTCATTTTCTCATTCATCAATTTCTTGAAGTTTCATTATAGTTTCAATGAGAAATCTTGGTTCTTCTTCTCCGTCATCGTCTTCTTCTGATTGTTCATCGTCGGTTTCTACTCTGTATACTACTAATTCAATGGTATCATTTTCATCGAATTGTTCATCATCGATCGACTACGAAACTCGTTGTGAAGGACTTGATCTCTTAGTAAAAGCTGTTGTTCATGTTGCTGGATGTTTCTTGGTTGTTCCATTTACTCAGAGAAGAGTAATTAGAAGAAGAAAAAGGAATTTGAGTTTCTTCAAGTCTTTTGTTACTGATTTTATCAAGAATCAAGATGAAGAAGAAGAGATACAGGAAGAAGAAGAAGAAGATGAAGATGTAGAGATTAAAGAAGAAAAGAAACAGAAACAGAAGAAGAAGAAAGGTAAACAAATGAAAGGGATTTCTAAACCTAAGAGGAAGAAGAGAGTGATGGCTTTACCTTCAAAGTATAATGATTCAGTTTTACATCCATGGATTAGAACATCTCGAAGACGTCAATCGATTCAAGAAGAAATCAAAGTATAATGAATCATCGAGTTAATCGGTTGGTATTTCTAAGATTCTTTAGTCTTAATTTTTGAGGATCAATGAAGAAATCAAAGTTTTAGAGTCTCATCTTAATGGATTCTTCTTCTTCTTCTTCTCCTTTCTTGTTTTTTTTTTTTGATGATACAATACTTAGAACCAGAGAATTTTTGGTTTCGGTTTTAGATCTTTGAAATCTTGAATGGATCCATGTAATAGTAGTAGTTATGATCTTACTAAAAGTTTCAGACAACCGAAATTCTGTATCTTTCCGATACAATTTGGATATGAATGAAATTCGCATGTATTCAGTTTCTTCCTTTGTCATTTTCACATCTCTTACTTTTCTTCATACTCTCTGAAGAATTCCAGTTTCTGTGTTTGTTGGTTAGATCACATTATTTCATTTTTGTTAGCCAGAATTTCTTTAGGCTACTTCATTGCAGGAGTTTGGATTGAGTTGGTGATCCCTGGGAATTTAGTGTTTTTTCAGTCACTAGTTTAGAGTTTCTAATCCAGTAGCTTAGAATTTGCACACTCAGAAGACTAGTGAAAACATTGCTTGATCACAGCGTTTGCTTAGTAAATTCATTGTTTTCGCAAAAAACTTGGTTTCTACATTGCTAGAATCTTCATCTCTGGAGTAGATTTACTTCCTGGTAAGTTATGTCTTCTGCTTACAGAACAGCTCAAGAGTAGAACAATAGTACAAAAACTTTGGATACACTTATTTCTGCAGATTGGGGACATGAATGTGAGCCTCTAATCTGTGAATATATGATTCATGGTAGTTTAGAAGCATTGTATTGATTGGGGTCTGTATGTTAATGCCGTAGTTTTGGTTATACGTAATTTACCGCATAAATGCACGTCTAGCAGACATTTTGGATGCGAATTTTGGTACTCCAAGCAGATTTTATCTTTGCTTAAAACCTCTAATTAAACCTGACAGAAACAAGATTTAACTGTAGAAATGGTTTATGGACTGATCAGGTTCTAAACACAGGCGTATTTGCAGACAAGGTAAGTGAGTTCTAGTTTGAGTTACTGACATAAGGCTGATTGCAGACGTAGGAATGAACGAATAAGGAGTATAAGACATCAGATCCAGTCTCATCAACATATTCCTTCACACAGGTCCTTCTCACTATTTGCAGACACCAGGAAAGTGATTTCTAGTTTGAGTTACCGACATAAGGCTGATCCCCACCCTAAAATAATTGGTAGGAATGAATGAATACAGAGTATAACGCATCAGAATCCTGTCTCATCAATGTATTTCCTTAGGAGCTACAAGTGTTGCCTATAAAAATCACCCTGATTACGAAATTGTACTAATAGTTTCATGTGCAGAAAAACAAAATGACAGAAGAACTGAGTCACACCACTGAATACTTGTAGAGCCCTTAATATAGTAAATTAGCTGGAAGTGAAAAATAGAATCCAAAACCCAGTATGTAAAGATGGATACAGACAGAGTGCTCATAAAACCCGTATAATGAAAAACAACAACAACGCCCAAGTTCTAACAATGCAAGCGTTTCTTCTCTTTGTTCATTTTTCTCGATTCCTTGGAGGATCCCATTTGCAACTCAACCCATACACAATTATTTACAGTGCAAACTTGGGCGGGGTTGGACACAAAAATAGTAAATCTAAGTGGAATTGGATGTAGGCCTCCATGAATGACGGTTATGATGTGTTGGCAGGTAAAGATAGTAACCTGGAGTGACTGTGTTCACCTTCGTAAGTGACAATAAGCATTGAAGGTTCTTCCAAGCACCTTTCTACATGTTTTCTTGCTGGACAGCCTCTCATGCTACTACATTTATAGTATCCCCTGCATAAGTGAAACCAGTCAACTTCCTTGATTTCATTTATCAATAGAACAGCATGAACAAATAACTAACAAGTGAAGTTAACTATATTCGGTACCCACTTTAAGTTAAGTTATGCATCTGAGATTCCTCATGAAAATGCTCCTAATTTTTTGGAAAACAGAGTTATACAATCGGAGCCACCAGAAACTAACAAACATTGAAAGTTTTGAAAATTGAAATGTAATAACATTTATGACAAGGCCGTAAGGGAATGCCCAGAAAGTGTCTAATAGTTCTACCTTGAATAGTTAAGCGCAAAAGGAGTGCCTTAACGAGTCAATTCCAGTTTGACATTACAATGGAAATTTGTGACACATTTGAGCAAACTAGTTGTATTACGAAATTAAGCATGCTTTTCTTAGCCAATTTTGTTCAGATATGAGAAAGTTTTTGTACTACAAAAGAAAACTTTGTCCAAGTAAACAAAGCAAACGGAGCTAGGCTTGTGAAGCCGAGAATATTTCTTCATTAGTAGATGCTATGTGGAGAATTCTGCGATTGGCAGTTATGAAATAAATCATCAAGTTGAGAATATGCAACTAAATTCAAAAGCAAGGAAGCTCAGACAGTATAAAGTAACCATGGCAACATAATTTTTGAATATTTGCAAAAATAGGGAAGAAAACTTATGACATACCTAGGATGTGGCGACCCCTTGATTGGTTTTTGCCCATATTTCCTCCATGAATACTCATCAGGGGGTATATCCGCAATCTTGTTACTAATAGCAGGCACCTTTATAGATCTCTTTACTCTCAATTTCCTGTTACAAGAAAAACAAACAAAAGTCATGGTAATTTATTCCTTTTTAAACTATCCAATTAAGTTACAGCAAGAAGTTGAAAATTAACCTCCTCTTTGAACAATGGCATCTACCACTACTTCCACATTTAACACTTCCATCTTCTCCTCTCCCGGAGCACCTCCTTTTTGGGGTCTGCTGTGAGTTTCGGTCAGATGACTGAGGTACCCCATTAAAATGAAATTGTTTTCTATCCAAACTAGCTGCACTTGCATCCATGCTGAGTGATGATATGAATGAAGATGACATGGTGGGTGTACAACTAGGGTTGTCAAATTGAACATGCATACCACTACTACTCTTCCGATACGACATTTCAGCTTCAAATTTCATCTTTTGCTGTTGTTGCTGCTGCTGCAGGTGCAACCTTTGCTGATGTTGCAGTTGGTGTTGCTGATGTTGCTGGAAGAATTGATAGTGTGCTACTGTTGATGGCAAAATTTGATGAGAATTCCTAGAAACGGAACTCATCTCTAAGGCTGCTGACTTATCTAGAAACATATTCTGACTAAGCTGTAGAGAGTTGTTGTTGCTGGTTTTAGTTGTTGAACCTAATTCCAGATTTGTGTTTTCCAAGGTTTTGATGATCTGAAGAGGTTTAGCTGAAGTTATAGAATTAGGATTATCTAAGAAGATATGTTGAGGTAAAGGAGATTGAAACTTGTTCCTTTGTTTTCTAACTCTGCCATGACCAAAACTAGTATTGTTAAGAAGAGATATTACTCTCTTGAACTTGAACACAGCTTCTCCTGTTTCAACCATTAAACTTCTCCTGTAATGATGATTCTGATCTTGTTGCTGTTGTTGAGATATGAGAGAAAGAAGTCCATGGCAGCTCCCAACAGCTGCTTTATTAGCTTCCTCAATCTCCTCCATTAGTCTCCTCAAACCCTAAACACCCAATTACCAAAAAACATTAACAACAGTACAGAAAAGGCAAAAATCAACTTCAATCAAAACTAAAATTAAACAAAACCCCATTTCAAATAAACATAAACCCTTGTCATAAAAACTTTCCAATTCAAGATTCATGTCTAAAATCAGTTAAAAACACACCAAATAAAAATCAGTTTTTTTCTAAAAGAACATGATTGAGTTTGACCATTATAACTGAAGATTAACAAACCTTAATAGATTGAGAGGGTGTGAAACTGTAGACTTCCCAACTTCCATGGCTGCTATGACGATGATGAGATTGTATAAAATGACTGAGAGAAATGAATGCAAAGACTTCTACTGCTTCTTCTGATACAGAGAGAATATAAAAAAGAGGAAAACAGTAAAATCAAACTTTTGTATATTAATAATAATATTACAAATCCAATTAGTCAAGATGGTGGTGGAGAGCGCATTATATTAGCCATCCCATATCCATCTCCATGGAGAAGAGAAGAAGAAGAAACTTAGCTTCTCAGTCCCTCTAAGATGAAATGAAAAATGCCGTCTTAGTCACACACAGATCCGGAGGGATGTAGGTCCCTCCCCCCATCGGACCCTTCTTTTTAAGTCAGTTTTCTTTCCGTTAATTTTCTTTTTCTTCTTTTTCACTTTACTTTGAAAAATTTGATTTAATCTTCTTCTCTTTTTTCTCCCAATCAAGAAAGAGTCATGCTGACTGTGGTCCACACAGTGTGAGAACTAGAGGAGGGGGGAAGTAGCCGTTGTAAGTCAGAAAAGAACGACCTAGATTTTGACACATGCTGTTTGAATGTTTTTCTTGACTCGAGTTACGAGGTTTATTGAGGCATTTGCAAGACCGAGTATTTATCGCGCTACAAAGGAAAAAGGCAACAAAGGCAAAGGGATATGATATCGGACAATGCTGTCAGAATAGTCAGGGATATATATCCTTGACCCCCGAACTTGTACACCCACTTTGAACTGGAACCGGAGCTGGATCCGATTGTTAACGGCCGTGACAAAATGCTGAAAACTAGGCAAGGTAGCGGTAAGAGAGGAAAAATGTAGAGACAGTAAAATGGATATCCACTAGGTGGATTTTGTGATTACCTTGTTGGATTCCACATTTCCGATGACATGATGGGTCGTATCACCTTCCATGATAGCTGGTTCCTCCATACATGTTTAGAGAAATGGTTTAGTTGGATACAAACTGTGAAGTTAGTTGTGGATGATAAAATTTTCTACAGTGATATACATAAATTTTGTTGAACATTGGAGTTACTTAAGTTAAGATAATCCTTCCATTTAGTGATGACACTATGACTAGATTTTTTTCTTCATTCTGATGGGTTTTGTGAGGCCCAAGTTTTTATCCTTACCGGTTGTAGCATTTTCTATCAGTTTGGTCTGATCATATGACTAGATTTCAAATTGTTCCTCCCATGGCTTCTTAGTATATGAAATAGAAGTTCTAGCATGGCTAAAAAGATAAAGCCATAGCTTCTTAGTATATGAAATAGAAGTTCTAGCATGGCTAAAAAGATAAAGCCATATGGATATGAACCGCATCACTGCATGGGAGAGTAATTGAGACACTAATGGTTGCATGATAAAGGCTCTCGAGTTTTAGGATATTTACAATCTTTTTGACACCCGCTATTGAAGTGACCACTTTTAAAGTGCCGAGCATTATCCTAACATTTTGCTATTGAATCGGCACAAAATTCATTCACACGCCGATATTAAATCTCTTGAATCCCAGGTAAAAACAAGACTATACTGAAAGTGTTTTTCACCCATGGAATGCCATAGAAAATAAGCCTGTCGTCTAATTGCAAGGACTATATAGACATAAGTAAAATTGAAAAGTAGAAAGATGAATTCAAGAAATGTTGTTCAACTGATCTTATAAGAAGGATCCCATGTTTCATCCTTTATCTAAAGGAAAAAAACATTAAAAGGTCCTTCAAATTACGTGTTATTCCCAAACGGCTCTCTAAACTTAATCCTCCGTTTTTTTTAAATATGACAGCCTAGCAATGTACCAAAATCAGCTGCAGCAACTAATTTTTACTATTGTTTCTTAATAATAAAAGATAATACTCCAATAATATAGAAAGATTAATTAATGTGTCTTCTAATCCAGATCAATTCTCCGGCCTTCTAAAATGATACCAAGCTGAATCAAATGCTAGCTACTGTTGCTGTTGCTGTTTCTGCTTCCTCTGATAGATCTGCGGGATCATCATCTCTCTTCTAATTGATGTATCGTAATCACTCGTAGTAGTAGTAGTAGCAGTAGCATTGCGGTTGTTGAAGCTCACTGCAGCAGCTGCCTCTTGTGCGATCCTTACAGCATCCTTTTCGTGATGTTGATCATTTCCTCTTCCACAGGATACCTGTTTTTCAAAGAATAAACAATCTGATTTAGTTTCTCGATTAAGATCAGATTTTCAATTAGTTGTTATTCTTACTACATTCTGAAGTTGGTGTCACACTTCAATATCAATTAAGATGCTATATATGTGTTACAGTCAGTTAATCTGGATTTAGATTAGTTTAAAAAACTAAGTATAATTTGGAGGTTCAGAAGACGTACATTTGGGAGGAGAGACAGAGTACGTGGTTGTTGTTGGTGGTGTTGGCGTACTGCTTGGGCGGCTCTGGTAGTATTGGACCCGTTGGTGTAAAATGAGTTGGTGGGGGTCCCACTGAATAGACCTTGATTGTTAGCAGCAGGGGAAACGTCATTGAAACCAACTTGGTGATGATACATGGGGCTCTGATCTCGCCATAAGAGGCTAGAGGATGATTGATGATGATGGAAAGCTGGTGGTGATCCCAGATTTACAAAGTTCACTTTATCATTGTTTGGTGGTGAGAACGAGGTTGATGGAATTGTAGTAACCATAACTTTCTTAACAGGACTGCTCACATCCAGTAAGGGCTTCACTTGAGGTGGTGGTGTTGTTAAATGGGTTTCCTGATTTTGAGGTGGTGGCAGAAGAAGAAAATCGGATTTTGAAGTGGTGGAGGAAGATACAGATGTGGGTGTTGGCACCACTTGACTCTGATTGTAAGTAGCAGTAGGAGACAGCATCATCATCCTATTGCTGCAGGAACTACTACTGTTGCTGTTATTGTTACCTGGAGATGATGCGGCAGCAACCATGTTTGGCCACAAAAAAGATCCTTGAGGCTTGCATATCCTGAACCCACTTCTCAGTCTCTGGCGCTTTTCTTCTTTTGTTTCTTTCTCAACTACTTTTTGTGTCTCTTCATTTACTATTTCACGGTCATCTGATCTCTCTGGTGTTACCCATACTTGATCATCTAATCCTTTGTCATCAGCTGCTTTCCTTTTTCTAGGATTATTGTTTTCTACTACTGTTAATACTGATAATGATAATGATTTTTCAGCCCCATCAATAGTTGGAGGAGTTATTGCATCTTCCACCCTAGAAGTAAATTTCCACACCTCCTCCTGCAATTATAACCCCATGACAATTGATTAACTCATGACAGTGGCATAACATACTTGCTGCTATGCCAATCATACTTATTGTGCACATGTGTGCTGACTTGATGAAATATTGTAAATGGCACGTTCAGTGGATGAGTATTGAACACAGGTGTATTAAATTTAAAGACATTTCATTTGACTGATTTTTTATTTTGATGCATGTATTGACCTATTGACTAAATAAAGTTTACAGTATCTTTCTTGAAAGTCTGTTTTTGGGCTAAATGATGGTAAAACTTAAGAAATTATAATGGTAAATATTGGAACAGTAGTGTACCTGCATCCCATTCAAGGAATTTGAAATTTCAAGCAGCTGTTGCTCCAATTGTGCCTTTTTCTTCAGCAAATTGTTATAATCTTCCTCCAATGTGTGAAAATTTTGAAGTTGATTTTGTCGTGGCTGAGGCGGGTCGTCAACAACTAGAGGTGCAGTAGCAATTGTGGTGATGGGAGAAATGCTAGCTTGCAATTGGGGTACTACTGATTGATGTTGAGTACTATCATCTGCCTCACCAGGAGGAGTATCAATAGAACTTGGATTATTCACTGGTACTATGACTAATTCTGAACTATCCCCATTCATCTTCTTCTGCTGTTGCTTGTGGGTATACATGATTTCCTCCACATTTCTTTTGAGATTGGACATTTCTTGTTTGAGGTATTTTATGTCTTTAGCACACAGGGGATCTTGGGAAGGGTTATCTCCAGGCATCCATCCAGGTGGCGGTGTCCAATAAGGATCCTTGACTCCGGCTTCTCTCCTGATGTTAACCAAATCTGCATCCTCTAACCAGTATTCCATCTCTCCCTCCGCATTATGACGTCTTCGAAACCTTACCTCACCATCTGGAGCAACCTTACCAGACATGTGCTTCAAGAGATGGTCCAATAGACCTGTGTCTCCAATGTACTTGCGAGCTTCCATCCTTAACACCCTTCTCATGACTGGTTTCCCAGAAACTGCATCTTTCTCTTTCATGATTTGCAACATGCTCACCTCAGCTTTCCTATACCTCTCTTTCGACCACCTATCATATGAAGTAACAGGCACCAGTTGTCTCTTGTTGTGGATGACAATCTGGTTATCCTTATTGCTCTGTTCTGTATTCTTGATCCTTCTCTTCTTCTTCTTCTTAGTCGTGTTATTCTTCTTAATCTTAATCTTCAATCCAGAAGCAGCAGCAGAGCTCCTAGTAGCACGACGATTAAGTTTATTCTGTTCATCATCACTATCCTCCTCCTCCTCCTCTTTCTTCCCATTATATAAACCCCTGCGGCTTTGAGGCTTAATCTTCTTCTTTGGTGTCTTGGAGTTGTTGCTGGGTTTTCTATTTCTCAGCAGCACCGCCAGCTGCTTGGAACTTCTATCAACATTTCTACTTCTAAGACTTCTCCTTCTCTCCAGACTAAGATGATACTCTTCATCATCATCCTCCTCCTCCTCCTCCTCAGTGGTAATATTAGTCCTGAAGATACTCTGATCTTGACCCATCCCCATAATTTCAACCACTTCATTTGCATTTGCTTCTTCTTCATCTTGTTCCTGTTCTTCTTCCTCTTCTTCTTGGACAGCCTCAAAAATGCCCAGAGATGACTGATGCTGATAATACTGATGTTCTGATGCCCTGCTGCTTTTTCTCATAAACCTATTGCTAATCTCTGCTCTGTAGTCTTGGTGGTGATCATTGTTGTTATTCCTCTTGTTTGGTCCCATGAAAGCTACTCTCCTCCTCACACCCCAATGCAAACCAGAATTATTTGTTAGAGCAGACCAGCAGGTTCCCCTCTTCCTCATGACCAAATTCTTATCATACTTATTGCTACCACCACTGGACCATCTACCTACTGCCACATTTGATGAACGGCATAAATTAGACTGACAATTTTCTGTGCCTCTATTCAACCCAATCCGACCTACTTGAGCATCATTATAATTGCCATCATCATCATCATCACTTACATAGCAATCATCTGACCCACTATGGTCTTGTACTGGTGTTGATGCTAATATCGGTTGTTGGGAAGTAAGTGCCCAAAAGCTCTTGAGATGCTTCTGTTTCGAGAATTCTGAAGACAGTATTTTCCGGATCAATAATTTACCTGCTAGTTTTAGATTCATTACATACTCTTCATCTAATTCTGGATGCACTCGCAATTTCCCTTTCTTCATTACTTGTGGGTGCTGGTACTGGATCCTCTTGTTTCGATCATCAGAGATGATAGCATTAGTATTGCTGTAGTGGGTATGAAGAGATACCACGCTTGGGAACCTAAGTGTTGCATTAACCTCTGTTCTTGTGATCACCTACAGCAACCACAACAAACAAATCAATTTTTGTACTCACAATTTGACAAGGGAACTTGATTAGCTGAGCAAAAGATATATGGGCTAGTTACACTTTACAATATTGAACTATTCAAGTTAGGGTCACTGGTAATTAGCTCACCATGACTACACGAACTGATTTGAGTTGAGCTGGAATGGAATTCTTATCAGGTAACTGAAGACTGTGATTCAATTCATAGAGACACCCCACTCTTATATGCTCAAACCCTCCACCTCCACCTGAGAAGAACAATCTATTAATAAATGAATTCAATGAAACGAAATAACACAAAACAAATGCATTGAAGTATTTGAGCATTTTGAAATATAAGATAAAAAAGGCCAGTCTTACTGTAAATTGTATTCACTCTTATATTTTGACCATTTTAAATATTTACTGGAATCTTTTTACTCGTTGTGGAAACCAAAACCCCATGGTATTGAATGAAATTAAACAGGCCAAACAAGGGCAATACTTTAAGCAAACCTAAAAAGAAGACGTGAATCAAAAATGGGAAAGGATTTTACCATAATTGTAGTCGAAAGGGTAGGAGTCATTTTTGTTGGTGCATGGAAACAGTAAGCTGTTGCGGTTAGCAGTAGCAGGCTTTGGCATTAACTCTGATGCTTCATGTCTCATTTCCTTGTCAGGAGCAGGATAGTCTTGTCTGTTCCCGTGACCCTTTTCCTGCTCTTGGTCAAGTCTCATCCTCGTTCTCTTCGTATAGTACTTCTTCATCATTTCCTACAAAGTAATTTGATTTATATCAATATAAGTTCGTATTTTTTTCAAAAGAAAAATACATTAAAAACTAAAAAGCTTAGCTGCAGATTAAGTGAGTGTGACCTGTGACCACCTCAGAGTAGAGTACTAGAGTATCATGGGCAGTAAATAGTAAATGAAGTCACATTTATTGCTAGGTTATCACCTTTCTTACATAACTAATCACTCTTATTCACAATAGTTTTTCTTAATTAGTGACATCATAATGGATTGAAATATTCAAATCGAGCAAAACAAAAGATTTTGAAAGAAAAAAATCTTGATTAAAATAATTAATTAACTAAACCCAAAATTTTGATTCCATTTCTTTTTTGGCAAGTTTGGTAGACGGAACCCCAGCTAATTGGTAGGAAAACCATCATGAGAAAAAACAGTGACCAGGCGTGTTTCTGAATTACGCATTTAATTCAGCGTGTAGCTTTTTGAGACAAGCAGCTGCAGAGCAGAGAGATGAATAGACAGATAGAGAGATTTTGATTTTTAGGATCCTTACAGTGGTTGTTGCAGTACGGCCTGATTCTGGACCACCTCCCTCCTCGTTAAAGTAAACAGCTTCCATTGATGGCTAAGATTGTTTGCTGGTTTGAGTTTTAAAACATTACAGAATTAGTATTGATGTGATAAACTAGTACTAGTTATGAATGATGAAACATGCCCTAAATAGTGATTCTAATGATACATTGATACTGATTGAAGATGAATAAAAAGAATCAGAACATAATGATATAAATCAATCGAGATCCAAAATTAGAAAATCGTATACACTCTTTTGTGATAACAACTTGATTAAATAAACTAGCAGTCTGAGAAAAATATCTGCATTTTTATTTTTAAAAATCAACAGAAAATATTTGAAATGAAATAAATTAATTAACTCCTCTGAACCTGAAATTGAGATACAGAGAGAAAAGAAACCCAAAAATTACAGGTCTAGTCCTATTTTCTTCATACAACACTTCGATCTAACTTTTCAAATAAGTGGAAATCATAAAGCCAGAACAAGACCAAGCAGATTTCCAGAAAAACAAACAATAGCTTGCTAAGCTAACCGGCAATTTGTAGAATTACGATGATCAATAGTAGCTTCTTCTGATGATCTTTTCAAAACGAAAAATCAAAAAACGATTTACTTGCAGATCAAGTATTTTAGTACCCATTTTTGAAAAACTTAAGATCATCATCAGAGTAACAAATTACTTGGAAAAACTGTTAGAAAGAAATTTTATCGAACACAGATTGTAACAAAAAATCTTTACTAAGAACACAGAAACTACAGATGATGATATTCATCGGAATAAAGATGAAATTTATACCTTGTTATTCTTGAAAAGAAAAGAGGAGATGATTCTGAAACTAGACTAAACAGCAGCAGGTACTGGAATTGAATAGTTACTTAATGGCTTACAGCTTCTTCTTCTTCATCATGTTTCAGAGATTGATTATAAATATACAGATGATAATAATATTTGCAGAAGCACAAACAGAAAAAGCAAATTAAGTAAGAGAAATTTGAAAAAACAGAAAAACGTTTGATGAGATATTGTCACTCAGGGAGGAGATCCCATTTTTATATTGTTGGGATTCGGGTGATGGTGCCGTACTACTCTCACGTGGACTTACTTTCTTCTATTTTCCCCTTCTGCCCATGATTATTAACTCCTTATTACGGAATTACCCTGATCACCATTTTATTGCTAGTCTACTAACTAACTACAGTTACTTCTAACCACGGTATTTTTTTTTGATGGAAAACTACCAACCATTTAGCTTCCCTAGCGCAGACCACTGTGGTTCCTATTGGCAAGCAAGACTACCAATTTGTTACGTGTTGGTTTTTTTTTTGATCGGCAATTTGTTACGTGTTGGTGGCAGCCATACTAACAATATGTGCGTGTGTTGTTGCCAAATGTATAATGTAGGTGCAAATAATCCACAGGGACAGTGGAACCATCTTGGGCGAGGGCGCACCAAGAAAAGCAAGCACTAAAAGCACTGAATCATCTCATCAGATCTGGGCGCGAGAAAAGAGGAATGGAGACAGCTCGGGAGGTCGACATAAAGGAGGAGAAAAGTTCTGATGTGATGCTCATCGGGTTCGAGGGTAATTAATGCACCGACGAGTTGGTAAAGAGATAAGAAAAGCTCGGTCAAAGTGGGACTCGGCCGAGAATCTAAAGGCGACGTCGATCATCTCCACCAAACGAACGACATCGGGTGATGATACCACTCGGTTAGATGCCTCGACTCGAGCAAAAGGGAAGATCGGCTGAAGCATCAGCTAGTTGTCCGAGAAGAACATCAAGGAAGCTACGCCAGGCCCAACACTGTAATATCGATGTATCACCATCTGTAACTATAAATAGAGATCGTGTAGAGAGGTAAAGGCAAGCAATCTGTAGGTAAGTGAGAGGAGAGATAGAGTATTGTTGAGAGCATTCACCCTTGTAAACTTGTGCGAAGTAATAAGATCATCCTTTCACCCCGTGGACGTAGGTAATCATGCCGAACCACGTACATCTTGTGTTCTTCTATATCTTTTGCTTATTTACTTGTGTACGTTTGAAATCCTTTGGATGTAGCAGTAGGGTTTTCTACATCTACGAAGTGTACCTTTGAAATCCTTTGGATGTAGTAGTAGGGTTTTCTACATCTACATTCTGGCGCCGACTAAGGAGACCGTGTAACATCTTCGGATACCTTGAAATCGGTTACCAAAAGAGAGAAATCCAAGCTCCTAAGTCACCTTGCGTGTTAGTTGAAGCTAAGGGAGAAACTCTTTTGGTTAAGAGTGTTGATAGGCAAAGCTTGTGAGATTTTCTTGTCTTTGTTTTCTTAGCAAAACCTTGTTAAGTTTTGATGTAGGATTGTTTTATTAGCATCAATCGCTTCTGCTTTCGTTTGAGTCGAGTCGCCAAGATTAAATCATCAAACTAGGTTGTTTGCTTAAGTCGTCTAAGCGAGTTATTAGAAGATCAATAAGCTCCCGAAATAACATCTTTTGATGTTGGTAGAAGCTAGAATGAAATTCCACCTCACTGACCTCTTTTCTTCTCATCTCTAATGGTTAAAATACATGGGGTGCTAGATTTGTTGTTTCAAGTTTACCTTTGTGGTCAAAAGCTCAATGTTGTTACATTTGTTTTTACTTACTTAAATTCATGAAAAGCTCACGGAATTTTAGTTTAAAAGGAAAAACTTGTTTAGTTATCTTCATCGTCTTAACTCCATCAAACAAGATCCGGGAGATCTCTTACCTTATGAGTAAGGGATTAGGTCGAGTAAGTTTGACTAATTATGTAAAGTTAAATATTTTCGATGGAGTAAAGCTTTTCTGGTCAAAGATCGCCTTGTCGTCGATCTAAAATAAAACGTAATAACACCTCAAAAGCTCCCGAATGGATCATCTTTGATGACCGGTAGAAGCTAAGTTGAAACGTTACTTCGTTGTTTGGACCTTCTTAGTTAGCTAAAACAAAGTATGACAAACAGTGGAGGCAAGGCTAACTCGAAGTCATCGAGTTCAGTTTTCCGGAAGCTACGGCTGGAAGGAATTTGGTGCGCGCTTCATTATTAAGCCTCATCTTGATCCTACGCTATAAGCCTCTCACAAAGATCGGAAGACAGTCGGCGGCAAATCGGTAAAGGTTATCGTATCGTCAACTATAGTCAAGAAAGAAATCTTCCGACCTAACATACGGATGATTAATGACTTCCGGCACCAGAATGTTAGGACAAATAATGATTAATGCGTAGAAAAAGTACCGAAAGCGATGTGTTGAGACGACTTTTCAAAAAGTGTCCTCTTTGCGGTCAAACCCACTTGATTCCGAGATCAACACGCTAGCATAAATGGAATTGTCTTGTGAAAACTTTTTCCACCTTACACGTGCCAGGCTAACTGTACTTCATCCTTACCCTTTTCGAAAACGATTCGAAGTAAGTCTTGTACTTTGGCGACATAGGTAGGGACGGACGGGCGGCCCAGGAACAAGGCACATCAAGGTGATGGCGAGTACCTCCCGGGACGAGTAGGATCCTTAGGAACCGAGCCACAGCGGGATTTAGTGTACAAGAATGACTGACGGATTCCCGACACGAAGATCATCGGCAAAATAACCAGGGCGAGACTCAGGCACTAGGCAAAGGCATGGCTACTGTTGACGAGGAAGTCGATCTAGGCCGAGACGACGACCTCCCACCTAGGATACGAGGATCAACCCAAGCCATATAATGCGGGGGACATGGTGGACGGAAGAACCGCATCGGATGCGAGGAAGAGGAGGGAAGTGCGGACGATGCGGGAGGAACGTGGGCGAGAAAGACAACCGACGTAGTACCATCGTGAACTAGAGCGAGAAGGGGAAAGTCTTAGGCGAGTGCGCTTAGGAAGGGGCGACCTCGGCCGAGACATCCCACTAGCGGCAGCCCATCATCCCGTAGCTCCAATCGTTCCCCCTGTTGTCCCCACTCGGCAATACCTCCAACCGCACCCCAATGTAGCAAGAAACCAAGTAAACGGCCACTCTAGCCATGAGAGTACCGACCCAATGTTACTTGCTATCTTGGAAAGCCAAAGGAGGCAAGAAGACCTTATGAGAGAGCTGCAGAGAAGGAACCTAGCCTTAGAACATGAAAACTACCTACTCATGCAAATGTAAGACCGGGGGTCAAGAGGGTCGTCGAGCCGAGATGCTTCTAGCAATCACACCCAGTTGAGAAACACTCCAAACCCATCCCCGAGCCGAGAACGCATGCCCGACCCTAACCGATCAAGGGGAGGGTATGGCCCACTCGAGGATTCTTCGACCGAGGAAGAGGCGACCAACGAGGGTACGGATGCGACAACCAAACAAAAGATCGAGCAACTTGAGCGGATGGTCAAGAAAACGACGGGAAACGGCGAGTACGATAAGGTTACGAAGTAATTAGCGAAGCACAAAAGACACCATTTACCAAGGAATTGGATAGGACTCCTTTGCAGCCCAAATGTACATTGTCGATCTTCCCATCCGGAGTTTGACGACACGGGTGACGCCGGAGAGCATATCAAAATGTACAAAGCATGTCTTTGTTACAATGGAAGAATTACGATGTGGTCATGTGCAAATTCTTCCCAAAGTACCGGAGGGTGAGGCAAAGAACCGGTTTTACACCCCGCCCGATGAATCCATTGGAAATTATGCGAGTGTTGGTGAAACCTTCCTTGAGACTTACATGCATAACAAGATAGCTCGCCCAGAGTTAATAAGCTCTTTACGCTTGCACGAAGATTCGAGGAACCTGCGTCTCTAACATACGAGATGGAGGAAGTTATGTACCGACATCGGAAAGGTACCTACGATCAATGAGATATTCGGGTTCGAAAATACATTGGGGAAGTCGGATCCTATTTGGGTAGCAATGTACACCGAGAAACCTAAAACGTTAAGGGAAATCGGGAAGATGCAAGAACACTACATCGCCTTAGAGGAAATACGGGAAGGATCACGGGATAGAGGAATACAAGAAGCAACCCCACCCCAGAAGCTCCGAAGCGATCTCGAGAAAAGGCCGAGCACACACAACATCATAGGGAGAACAAGAAAATTTGGGTCGAGAAAGGAAAGAAGCCTCGTCACGAACGCATATCTTACACTCCATTAAATGCACCATTGGAAGAAATATTCAAGGAAGTCGAAAAGAGGAACGATATCCGATACCCGAAGACTAGGGGAGTCCAAATAAGACGAAACAAGGAACCATCCCGAGTTTTGCCATTACCACCAGTTCCGTGGCCATTCGACCAATGATTGTCGAGAGGTAAAAGATATCGTCCAGCACTTGATCCGAGATGGATACTTGCGACATTTCGTCAAAACATCGTCGACACCAGCTCAGCCCGACGTACCAGTGCATCAGATAAGGATCAATCGTGGTACCCAGTTCGCTTGCAACACCATCTCGCACTCGGCAACTCAGGGGTTTGATTTAGGAACCGGTATCACTTCAAGGATCCACAAAAGAGATCGGGCGGGAAAAGAAATATTCAGTGTGGCCAAAACTCTGCCCATGGAATCTTGGATGATGCGTGCCGATCACTTTCCGAGAAAGGACGTCCCGTCAAATGGTCAAGCATATGGGGATACCCTAGTGATAACCCTACTCATTGAAGAATGGGGTGTCCGAAGGATACTTGATGGACGATGGCAAGGGTCGATCGAGGTCCTATTTTACGACACCTTCAAAAGAATGGAGCTATCGATGACATCCTAATCCCGCCGACCTATCGAATCTACGGCTGGCTAACAAAGGATGTAGTACCAAAAGGAGAAGTCACCCTCGAGTCTCGGACGGGGAAGGGTTCCTAGACACACTTACCACCTTCGTGTGGTCGAAGTTGTGTCGCCTTATGAAGCGATCCTTGGTAGACCCTGGTTGGAGGGAATCAAAGGGGTCGCCTCGGCTTACCACCAAAGGTTGCGGTTTCCATCCTATCGAGGGGTAGTGGAGGTATTGGGCGACCCACAGGCGGTGCGACAATGCGTAGAAATCGATATCCAGCAGAATGAAGAAAGACGATCGAGGAAACGTCAAGAAAAGAACAAAGCTAGGGAAATAAAAGCGGGGGAAGAGCTAGAAAAGGTGATATCATAAGCCATCACCACCTACGAAGCTGACAAGAAGGAGATCTTATAGCAATCAAAGGAGCCGACAATAGTAGACGAACCAAAGCCTAATTTCTCGGCCTTAGAATCCACCCGACAAGTTAACTTAGGCACTGAGGAAGAGCCTAAAATGGTGAGAGTAGGGACTCTATTGACGGATTAACAAACACGGCAGCTGATAACTCTGTTAAAAGAACACATGGACGTATTCGCCTGGAAAATGCACGATATGGAAGGAATTGACTCAGAAGTCTGCTCACACCACTTGAGAATAGACCCCAAGGTCAAGCCGATCCGACAAAAGATGAGGAGAATTGCACCCGAGCTACAAGCAGCGGTGGAGGCCGAACTAAAAAAGTTACAAGTAGCAGGAATCATTCGAAAAGCCCAATACCCACAATGGATATCTAACATGGTGATAGTCCCCAAAAGGAACGGAGGTGTCTGCGTCTGCAACGACTTCAGCGACTTGAATAAAGCATGCCCGAAAGAAAGCTTCCCCCTCCCCAGCATCGATCAGCTAGTAGAATCCATAGTTGGATACAAGGCAATAACACTCATGGACGGGTACTCGGGGTACAACCAGATCTCCCTGGCCCCTGAGGACCAAGAGCATACATCGTTCTTCACACCCAGAGGGTTATATTGTTACACCAAAATGCCATTCGGACTGAGGAACGCATGCGCCACATACCAAAGATTAGTAGAAGATATGTTCGAAGATAAAATACACAACACCATTGAGGTATATGTGGACGACATGTTAGTCAAAAGCAAGGTGGCCACCAACCACATCGACGACCTCCGAGACATATTTCAAACTATGAGAAAATACAAGATGAGGGTAAATCCTGCTAAGTGCACATTCTGGGTCACCTCGAGCAAATTTCTAGGGTATATAATTACCGACAATGTGATCGAAGCAGACCTAGATAAAATCCGAGCAGTAGTAGAAATGCCATCACCCGTGACGATTAAGGACATACAACGGTTAAATGGGAACTTGGCAGCCTTGGGGCGATTCATCTCTCGATCATCTGACAAGTGCAAAGACTTCTTCGGGACATTAAGGAAATGAGAAAAGTTCAAATGGACCGAGGAATGCGAGGAGGCATTTCAGAAAATTAAGCAGCATCTCGCGAGCCTGCCGGTGTTACAAAGGCCCGAGCCCGAGGAAGTACTAACCCTATATCTAGGGGCAACCAGTTATGCCATTAGTGTCGTATTAGTCAAGAACGTAGGAGGGGAAGAAAAGCCGGTGTATTTCATAAGTAAAACTATGAACCCAGCGGAGAGGAACTACACCAGAATCGAGCAACTGATATTAGCTTTGGTATTTGAAACTCAAAAACTTCGGACGTATTTCCAAACTCACAAAATTCGGGTCCTCACAAAATCCTCCATATAATCAGTACTCGACAATGCAGCCAGATCGGGGCAGATCTCCAAGTGGAGCGCACAGATCAAGCAATTCGATATTTTCTATGAGATGAGAATGGCAGTAAAAGCACAGGCAGTGGCAGACTTTCTGGCAGACTTCCCCCCTGAGCGACGAAGAGGAAGTGGAAGACATCCCAGGAATGAAGGAAGACCAAGAGGACCCATCCGACCTAATCGAGACATGTAACCCGACACGATGGGAATTTTTTGTCGACGGATCATCCAATAAAGACGGGTCAGGCCTAGGATTGGTCTTCACGACGCCAAAAGGAAAAAAGATGGTCCACTCATTTAGACTCGAATTTAAGGCGACCAATAACGTCACGGAATATGAAGCAGTGATACATGCTCTGCGCCTGATAGTGGAGATGGGAATTCAAGACGTAAGATTAACAAGTGACTCTCAGCTAGTCGTCCGACAAATTAGCGGGCAGTACGCTATACATGATCCCTTGTTACAAAAATATTGGGAACTCGCCCAATTCTACATCGGCCAAATACCAAATATCAAGTTCCTAAACACATCGTAGGAAAGATAATCGCCACTCGGACGCCTCTAGCATACATCGCTTCCATGCTAACGGATGCAAGTGTTGAGGGCATCGAATTATGAGAATCTTAATGCCTTCGATTGCACGAGATAGTAGACATCGGCGCACACGTAGCAAAGAAACCACAACCGATCGGTATAAGGTAGATGATTGGCGAAACCGATCCACGAATATCTTGAAAACAGAAAAGCGCCCAGGGGCGACCCGAGATAAACAAAATTAAAAGCAAAGCAGCTGCATACGAGGTTCGAGACGGCACCTGCATGCGAAAAATCATACCTTGGACCATTATTAAGGTGCCTGAGTAAAGAAGAGGGGCACACTATCCTGAACGAATTGCATTATGGGGCCGCGGGAAACCACAGCTCGGGCCGTAGCCTAGCAGCACGAGCCAAGACTATGGGATATTTCTGGCCTTACATGAATGAGGACGCAAAGCATATGGACCTCATCTGTGACGAGTGTCAAAAATTCGGAAAAAGATACACGCACCAGCGGACGTTAAACTCGATGTCGGTCGGTGGCCTTTCGCCAAATGGGGATCGACATCGTGGGACCATTACATGTCGGATCGGGCAGAGAAAATACTTAATCGTGGCTACCGACTACTTTATTAAATGGGTAGAAGCTGCCCCATTGAAGTATATCCGGGATAGAGATGTTTTTCGATTCATTTGGGAGCACATCATATGTCGCTTTGGAGTACCAGCGGAAATCGTCTCGGACAATGGAAAACAGCTACAGGGTAAGAATATCGACTTGCTATTCAATACCTACAATATCCGAAAGATCAAGTCCACACCCCTTTACCCTCAGAGTAACGGACAAGCCGATATCACAAACAAAACCATCGCTGACAACTTGAAAAAGAAGCTTGATGGAGAATACGGAGAATGGTGCGAAGAGCTTTATAACGTTTTGTGGGCATATAGGACAACTCGCAGAGAGGCAACTGGGTTATCACCTTTCATGTTAACATATGGGACCGAATCTATCCTTCCGAAGCGAGGCGATGATACCTACAACAAGGACCGAGGCATGGAGGCGAAACATCTCGCGAGATCTTATCCTGCCAAGCTCGGCGACCTAGAAGAAACAAGAGAGATGGCCTACAAAAGATGGAAAATTACCATCGAAGAATACAACGAGAATATAATAAGCGGGTCCGACCAAGAGAGTTCCGGTAGGGGCGGTTGGTACTAAAGGATCTACCCGATTATGAACGTGATAAAAAAGGCGGAAAGCTAGCAGCACGGTGGGGAGGACCCTATACCATTGTCGAGAAGGTCGGTGAAGGAGCATACAAGATATTAAAACCGGACGGAACACCCGAGCCACGACGGTGGAATGATAAGCGACTAAAGCTATATCACCCCTAAGAACAATGTATAATACATTGTCACTATTTCCTTGAAAGGCCACGTTGGGTTGGAAATGTGACAATTGCGTCTAAATGGCCGTTTCGAACCCGAGGCGATGGCATTGTGCAAGTGTCGGGGCGGCTTACACTCGAATGGTCGTTTCGAACCCGGGGCGATGGCATTGTGCAAGTGCCGGGGCGACTTATATTAAGACGGGCTATTCGAACTCGGGGCGACGGTGATGAGTGCCAAATATTGCATATTTATACACCTTTTTATTGGCATTTTACTCATCTTTTGTGCTTAGAAATCAGATATTATCCCAAATTCTGTATTTTCTTTGTTTTCAAGAATAAATATTTGTATTAATTAATTTTGTGTTTTTATGTAAGAAATAAAGTCTGGAGATTCGGAGGAGCCAAAAGAGCGAAGAATTGGAGTCGAGCATCTATGGAGCAGAAAGCCAAAGCCCGCGCGCGCAACAGTTGCAACCCAACAAGTAGCAACTCATCTACAAGACTTGGGCCCAAGCTATCCAAGACCCAGCCCATAGCCCTGATCCGAGCCCGTTCACCCCCGAGCCATTGAGATCGCCATCACCACATCCAACGCTCGCTCCAGCTCCTACACATCATCTTTTGTACTCCCGCTCAACACCAAAACCACCTGTATCCTGAGCCGAGAGATCTTCCACCTTCCCACATCCAACGGTCGCTACGGCCTCCTCATCTTCCCCTGATGCACCTGCTTCACAACAAAAATCACCTACCCTATACCCTTCGACCAAACCCTATTCTCTTCTTCCATCGTCTCTTTCTTCTCCATACCGACGAGTTGCGAGCCCATCTCCTCTCCCATACCTCCTTCACCCGACCAACAGCCGCTTCAGCCACCACCATCCTTTTTCCCTGACAACAACCCAACCATAACCACCTTCTCCTCCACCCTAGGTTCACCCATCTCCACCTTTAGCTTCTCTCATAACCTAGAAGCTAGGGTTGAGATGATTGAAAGCTAGGGTTTGTACCACTGATCGATGCATGGCGTTCTCGAGAGGCGATTGAACGGAGGCGACACGGATTCGGAGGATTGAGCGCGTGGGTGAGAGGTTTCCATTTAATTTCTATTTTAAAGTAAATTAGGGTTTGAAGTTTGGGGAATTCTGTGCATGTATAAATAGAATTGAGGGGTGTGCGAAAAACCTTATGCCTGGGCTAGCCAGAGCACCACTTAGGTTAATTTGTAGTTTATTTTGTATCTTAATCATGTTCTAAATAAATTTGCTAGGGTTGAGATGAAACCCATAATTTGCTGCTAAGTTTGGTTCATCCTTTGATAATTGTTCTTGTTATGCTACAATGTTTAGGATAAATCTAATTTAAACACAACATTTTACTTTCACAATGCATGCCATGTATGCATTGTAGTCAGACTATTTCTATGTTGAATGTGTGCAATTCATGCTTCATTGATCATTATTGATCTTTAGACTAATTGTGCCCTGAGAAGACAGTTAGTACTATAGAAAGATACTCTAATTGCAATTAGAATATCCATCTTAGGATATGTTGAATCACCTAAGTAATGAAGTTAATCTGTGACTAGTTGTACTATGAAAAGACAACTAGTACTAGAGGTTATTTAGTTGCCTTAGTTGATAGGAAACTATCCATTGAAACCCTGGATAAACGGCAAACTTGCATCATGCCTGTTGTCCATTACAAGGACAAGGACATTATTGATTGTGGACTGACTTAGCTAAGATTAGGTGGTGGATTCGACACCCTAGTGCTTTACAATCTAGTTTCACTTTAGTTTAGAATCTCAACTCAACTTCAGTCGTTTCTACGACACCAAACAATAGCTCTGTCACTTGTTACTTCACTTGAATTCAGTAGAGCAAGCTTTAGATCAAACACACAGCACCACAAGTCTCTGTGGGATCGACCTGTACTTGCCACGTCTCCGATAGACGCTGTGCACTTGCAGTTTAACATGTAGGCGTAGAAATAAATCACAAACCTCAGCCTACCAAGTTTTTGGCGCCGCTGCCGGGGACTTGGCGTGTGCCCTGTTGATCATTGGCCTGTCTTTACTGAGATTCACTCAACCCTGTACATATTCACTTTGTATTATTCCTTTTAGTCCTGTAGTAGTATAACTTAATCTGTCATTTGTATCTTTGTTTTTAATCTTTTGATAGTGTAACATAGTTGTTGTCTTTTACTTGCATCTTCAGATGTAGCACTTGCACTTGCACTCACATCTTTATCTGTCACACTCTGTGCACTCACCATCTCATTTCAGCTGAACTCAAGTCTGCCTGGCTTGAGCTGTCAACAACTAAGCTGCATTACACTGCAACAACTCTGCCTCATCATTAACATCTGTAGTTAGCTTGGTTTATAGCTTAGTTGTAACATGTTGGCTCTGTGGTGACTTCACATCATTCTTTTGTGGTTAGCTCATTAATCAAGCGTAACAGTCCGCCACTGAACAGGATACCAAGTGCATTAGTAAATCTTCATACTACAAAATCTTCCCACTAGTTATAACCGGTGTGCTATTTATTCTCTGAGCTGTGACATGCACTTTTCTTGGAACTGAAACTTCTTTGTTGAGCTAACAGGTGCATATGGTACAACTGAGCCAAACCAAGGAAAGACAATGAGCAGAACAATATAGCCATTGTGGTTAAAGCGGGTGCTTGTGGTGCTGCTGAGCAACCAAGGGAGGGGAGAAGACCAAGGCGCGATTACCATTGGTGGATTTGCCTAAACCCGGTGTATCTTTGGCGGTATTGTATCTCAACCCCGCTTGCATGAATGAATGGATATTATAGAATGATTGGGTGTATGATATTCTCGTGTAGGCCTATGTATAATATGCATGAACCGAGGCCTTGCATGAATCGAGAACCGGCACTTGCTAAGCTTTGTTCACCGCCATATCTCCGAAATTTGTGTAACGAGGCCGAGTTTGTGAGCATATCTGTGAAACAAGCTGAACTATCTCGTGACACTTGAGCAATTTGAAATCTGAATTATGTGCTTGTATGTTACGTGACCATAGTTGCCATCATTTCAGAGTTAAACTCCAGCCCTGCATTTGTGAGTTTGAGCTGCAACCTTTTGCATACCCTGCTTTGCCTTGGCTGATTGCATGCTCAACTCTGTGCTAGACCTTGAATCTGTGAGACTCTGTTGAATTTGTCACCCTGAGCACTATTGTGTCTGAATCTGTGAGTTTGAGCAAACCCTGAGCTTACCCAAGTGTATTGCTCTACCCTGTTGACTTGCAAAGCCATCAGACCTGGTCCCTGTGCATGATAAGCTAACTTCCCTGCTAGGTGTTGCTTACACCTGAGAAGTGATACTGTGTGCATTCTCCAGCCCCTGTAGCTGTGAGTTTGAGCCACAAACTGGATAACCCCTGAGCTCAGAGTTTGACATCAACTCAGACTGTTGGTATCTGAGTGAGTTGATGCCACAAACTCAACTGAGCCAGTTGACTTCCTTTGTCCCCGCACCACGAGCATGTGTAAAATGCTAGCATTGTATATTAGTTGATCATCCTTTAATCTTTGTGAAGTTGTACATCTTGCAATTATCTTGAAATTGTGCTTCTTACGCTTTTTACATCTCGTGCATCGGTTTACAATCTCTGTGTGAATCTTTGGTATGTGATTGAGTATTAAGTAGCAGGCGAGGTAGCAATCGATCTGCATTTTCAAAGCCACAAACCCCGCACATGCTTCACCATTGAGTGAGCACAACCCTCTTCCCTGTGCACATCACAAAATTTTTTATTCTTTTTTGTGCTTGATAACAGCAGGGGCAGTGCATAAATTGTGTTGTGCTGTGTAAACCTGCCAGTGCTATATCATTTTTGGAAGTTTGTGTGTCTCAGTGCTGTGTACAGATTGTGCTGTGCACCATTTTTGTTTTGTGCTAAGCTTAGACCAGCCAGACACAACCACTAGGTCTGTAGCTTTTTGTGTGAAACTGTGTTATACTCATTTGCATTACAGTGCCTTACTAGGTCATGCACACGGCCAAAGGTGCTTGAGCTTGCCAATATCTCGCACCAACAGAACCACGTGTACAATCTTTGCCTACCCGGTCTTTGTGCATGCCTTTCTGACTAGCCGAGCTGCACAAAATCGAGTTCACCACCACCGGCTGGCAATCACAACCTTCACCATCTTCTTGGCTGTTTACACATCACATGGGCTGCATAAGCTAAAACCCACTTCTTTGGGCTTTGCATTACGAACTTTCACCACATCGCCTAACTTTGTTGGCCGTGCACAAAAAGCCGAGCCCACACCCACTAGGCTTTGCAAACAACCTAGGCTACACAATTTCACTTAACCCAGGCTGCAACCAACTAAGCCCACATAAGCTTGTGTAATCCCCGGGCCGTGCATTTACACACAACCTCCGGCTTTACATAATCTAAGCTGAAGCCCACTGTGCACAAACCAAAGCCCACATAAACCAAATGAAACCCAATAAACCAAACTGAGCCCACTACAACTGGGTTTTGAGTTCAATTTGAGTGATAAATCATGTCGGGATTTTGGTCTCTGCATCGGGAATGGGAACAAATCCATTAGAGAACTTGCTTACGGGCATGCTTCACAGTATGAACTCCCCACATACCATAGTGATTTTAGGGAATTTTATGAGCCTTCTCAGGGCCCTGACTTCACATACCATAATCATCATGAGCACATGTATCATCCACCACAGGTTGAAAATGAACAACTTTCTCATACTCAGTCATCACTTTTAGATCAATTAGAAGCTCAAGTATCTGCTTTAGAAAGGCAATTACATGAGCAATCTGTCGAATCTAATCCCCCTAGGAACTATGCAATGTATGCTTGTACCTTATGTGGTAGCTTAGACCACCCTGCTGAGAACTGCTACATTTTGCATGAGTTTAGGCAGTCTAGGGAAAGCCATGATAACCATGCACACATGCATCATCCATCACAATGGGAGGATGAACAATGTTATACTCCCCCAACCCCTTGTATGCAGTCACTAATGGATAAGCTCATAGAGCAAAACAAGGATATACTTGGATGGAAAATGCAATGTTGTTATGATGATGACGATGAATATGAAGAGCATGTGGTGGAACCTTTTGGTTCAGATACGTTAGGCGTCTCTTCTGTGAACCCTATGAATGATACTTCTTCTGACATTCATACATGTGATATTAACTCTGAGCTTGGATTTGTGAAATTCTTCAGTGAATGTGAGCATGCTACACAACTTGCTTGTGACTTAGGAAAGGATGAATCTTCTGTTGACACTAATGTTCTTTTGGATCATGATATTATTGTTTTGTCTGATTCCCTGCCCATGTCACAATATGTTGCCTCCTCTGATGAATATGACATGGAAATTGATGAATTGTTCCATGCAGGTGAACATGATTTACCCTCTTCTGACTTTAGGAAAGTGTGTGATGGTACAAATGATCTTATACAAGAAAACAACTTAGATGTACCTAACCTCTCTCTGAGTCACGATTGAAACTCCTCCACCAAACCTAGGTGTAGTTTGTAACAAAATTGCAAAACCAACTTTTCTAAGAATGCCTAATCTAGGCCTAGAACTTTGTGCCTCCCAAGTCCTCTTGGACTATTTTGCATCAAAGTATGACACCTTTAGGGAACCACAGTTGGAATATGTATGTCTGCCTGTTCTTAGCAAAACTCATTTTGAGTTAGACCTTGTGCATGATGTACCTTTAAATTTGCAAGATTTTGTGATCAAAACCGCACCTGTTGACAAGTTTAGGTTTGGGGAAAATCATTCCCATATGCGTCTTACTTGCACTCTCATGTTATATATGTGTAAGACTCATTGATGTTTGTATATATTTTCTATTGGGTTGATCCTCAACTCTTTAGATTGTTAGTGTATGGTGAATTTTCATTGTATATAATCCAGTTTCGACTTGTTAAATTTTTCTTTCTTGAATCGGTTGAGTCTTCTTGTGCATTTTTGTGCTAATCCGATATGATCTCCGCCGAGAATGTTGGATTCTAGCCTTGACTAGTGAAGCTCCAACCTTGCTTTCGCCGACATCCCAGGTAATCTCTTCCCTTTTCTCTACTCGGCATAGTTCTCTTGGTATGTGACTATTTAAATTTTTCCTATCTTGAGTGACACATTGAGGACAATGTTTGATTTAGGTTTGGGGGTGCATTTGCATATAGAGTTTTTAGTCTTTTTAATCTTTTATTTCCAAAAAAAAAAAAAAAAAAAAAAAAAAAAAAAACTCTTTTTGTAAAACCTCCAACTTTTAGAGATTTTAGAGTCACTAGCATGCTTCTAGCTAGGTTTACATAGAGAATCGACCGAAATAACGAAGTTAGAAGTACCGGAGAACACAATCGGGTTTCTTAGTTGATTAGAGCGTTAAAGTTGGATTTAACCATCTTGGGAGAGCGAATTAGGTGCTGTTTAGATATTCGGTAGTAGAATCACCCATGTGATCACCCTTCAATTTTTTTTGCAACTTTCTAGAAAAGTCATTAGAGTGTGTGTCACCGTACGTCAATTCCGGTAGGAATGGTGAGCTACCCAACTTAGCACCAATTTCAAAAGACTACTTTTGATCTCTTGAGTGCTAGTTTTTGTCAATCATGAGGGTGACGTTTAAAGAAGAAAACTCCTTCTAAATATCGATTTGCAGTTAGCATCACTCTCTCTCAATCAATCGAGACCCATAGAAACACATCATCGTCAAAGAAACGGAGCATCATCGAGAATATTGAAAGAAAAGTTGAGATAGTCCAAGGTTACAAGCAATAAAGAAAAGAAAAGAAAATAGGATGAGAATTAATGAAGTTTGTGAAAAATTGAGTTTTATTGTTTTATTGTAAGTTAAAAAAAAAAAATTATTATGTGTTGTATTATTATTTTCATTTCATGTACTTAAAAAAATAAATAAAAAAAATTCAAGTTTTTTGTAAAGTTCAGAAGTTCGTCATCAACAGTGAAGACCAAAGACCGAAGAGTGAAGACGTTTCTATGGTTTCTATGAGAGAGTGATATTAATTGCCGATCGGGTGAGAAGGTAAGTGAGTACTCCCACCCTTGCTAATGGTTGATTTCCTTTCTTAGAGATCATCGAGAAAAGATTCTTTTTGTCCACACTTTTGTGGAGTCTCCGGATATTATTTCGGAAGGTTATCCTTCTTACCTACAACGTGTGCGGGATTTCTCTCTTTATTCCCGCCCGCACACATGAGAGACTAAAAGCGATCTTTTTGAGTGCAATTATCATAAAACCCTAATAGTGAGGCGAAGTCGAGGCTTATGATCACAATCGAATACGAATTCTTTCATATGGTATGGTTACTTCTCGCTCAAAGACTTAAGGATGAGAATGCATTCTTTGGTAGTTCTAACTTCACATTACTAGCATGCGAAACTCTATATACTCATAGCTTCTTGGAGGCTTGAGACTCTTTTACACTGAAGTTGGAGAAGGTTTTGTGGGTACACCTCTGGTAAACCCTCACGAGACTACAACTCGTCCACTAGGGACACCTAGGGGTTTAAAGGCTTAGTGCATACGCTAAATGCATTCGAGAGACTGCGACGGGGGTATAATTAGGATTTCTTCATTTCTGTTTCACTTGAGGACAAGTAAAATTCAGGTTTGGGGGTATTTGATGAGTGCCAAATATTGCATATTTATACACCTTTTTATTGGCATTTTACTCATCTTTTGTGCTTAGAAATCAGATATTATCCCAAATTCTGTATTTTCTTTGTTTTCAAGAATAAATATTTGTATTAATTAATTTTGTGTTTTTAGGTAAGAAATAAAGTCTGGAGATTCGGAGGAGCCAAAAGAGCGAAGAATTGGAGTCGAGCATCTATGGAGCAGAAAGCCAAAGCCCGCGCGCGCAACAGTTGCAACCCAACAAGTAGCAACTCATCTACAAGACTTGGGCCCAAGCTATCCAAGACCCAGCCCATAGCCCGGATCCGAGCCCGTTCACCCTGAGCCATTGAGATCGCTATCACCACATCCAACGCTCGCTCCAGCTCCTACACATCATCTTTTGTACTCCCGCTCAATACCAAAACCACCTGTATCCTGAGCCGAGAGATCTTCCACCTTCCCACATCCAACGGTCGCTACGGCCTCCTCATCTTCCCCTGATGCACCTGCTTCACAACAAAAATCACCTACCCTATACCCTTCGACCAAACCCTATTCTCTTCTTCCATCGTCTTTTTCTTCTCCATACCGACAGCCTTTGCGAGCCCATCTCCTCTCCCATACCACCTTCACCCGACCAACAGTAAAAACTTGACCACCACCATCCTTTTTCCCTGACAACAACCCAACCATAACCACCTTCTCCTCCACCCTAGGTTCACCCATCTCCACCTTTAGCTTCTCTCATAACCTAGAAGCTAGGGTTGAGATGATTGAAAGCTAGGGTTTATACCACAGTCGATGCATGGCGTTCTCAGAGGCGATTGAACAGAGCTGACACTGATTCAGAGGATTGAGCGACGTGGGTGAGAGGTTTCCATTTAATTTCTATTTTAAAGTAAATTAGGGTTTGAAGTTTGGGGGAATTATGTGCATGTATAAATAGAATTGAGGGGTGTGCGAAAAACCTTATGCTGGCTAGCCGAGCACCACTTAGGTTAATTTGTAGTTTATTTTGTATCTTAATCATGTTCTAAATAAATTTGCTAGGGTTGAGATGAAACCCATAATTTGCTGCTAAGTTTGGTTCATCCTTTGATAATTGTTCTTGTTATGCTACAATGTTTAGGATAAATCTAATTTAAACACATCTGCATTTTACTTTCACAATGCATGCCATGTATGCATTGTAGTCAGACTATTTCTATGTTGAATGTGTGCAATTCATGCTTCATTGATCATTATTGATCTTTAGACTAATTGTGCCCTGAGAAGACAGTTAGTACTATAGAAAGATACTCTAATTGCAATTAGAATATCCATCTTAGGATATGTTGAATCACCTAAGTAATGAAGTTAATTTGTGACTAGTTGTACTATGAAAAGACAACTAGTACTAGGGGTTATTTAGTTGCCTTAGTTGATAGGAAACTATCCATTGAAACCCTGGATAAACGGCAGACTTGCATCATGCCTGTTGTCCATTACAAGGGACAAGGACATTATTGATTGTGGACTGACTTAGCTAAGATTAGGTGGTGGATTCGACACCCTAGTGCTTTACAATCTAGTTGCACTTTAGTTTAGAATCTCAACTCAACTTCAGTCGTTTATACGACACCAAACAATAGCTCTGTCACTTGTTACTTCACTTGAATTCAGTAGAGCAAGCTTTAGATCAAACACACAGCACCACAAGTCTCTGTGGGATCGACCTGTACTTTTCACGTCTCCGATAGACGCTGTGCACTTGCAGTTTAACATGTAGGCGTAGAAATAAATCACAAACCTCAGCCTACCAGACGGCAGTGTGCAAGTGCCGAGGTAGCCTTAGGGCCCTGGTGGTTGGAAACCAGTGGCCGATTGTTGAGGCATGAGTACTCGACAGTCGAGCAGACAACATTGCTCCCCTCGCAAGTGGCCGAAATCACTTTCCCAAGAAAGTTAATTGATAACTTCTTGGGATATCGATCCCATAGAAACTAGGGAGGACCAACTACCCTGCCACTAGATCTTAAAAGACGGTGATGAGATACCTCAATCGGGACATGGCATCGGGCCCGGTGACCCTCCATGTTGAGTGTGTTCGACAGAAACGGCATTCACGATTAACAAATCTACTCATGTTTATGCAGGTATACATAACTTAGTCGTAAAAATAAACCATGCATCATCGGCATAACATAAATAAGAACGGTAACATGAATAGTAACGTCAGACAGCAAGAAAAACAACCAAATTGGCGACGCATCACCCCATTAAAAAAGTGTACGAGAAAATGAAGGTTTTTGAGAGGATTACAACCCATTGCAAAGGGTGAAATAGCGACGCAGCGCTACAAAAGACGAGCTTACTCTTTAGGAGGAACTGGCCCCGAAATCGCCCTCTTAGCAGCAGCATCGGCTCGTTTCTTATCAAGTACCGCCTTTACACCGGCTTTGACCTTCGCAATGAGCTCATCATTAAACTTCGCCTTTTCAAAGAACAAGGTCATGTGTCACCGCATCGATGCCGCCTCGGTGCCGTGGCCACCCGCCCGAGTAATTGAGCCTCCCTTGCAAAACAGTGCACCTCCTTTCCCTTCAATCGAGGCATTCTCCTCCTTCAGCGATGCCACCTTTGCCTTTGCTTCCGGCTTCCAAAAACACGAAGACAACGATAAGGAAAACACAATCAAGTCACCACCTTCCAACAAAGGGGTGACTAAGACAATCGATAAGGAAAACCCGTTGGCACCGACTCAAGGTCCAAACACCACCTTCCAACAATCTCTAGCCCGTCATGGGGACTGACTATGGGCGCTCGCGCCGTGTCTTCTCGAAACTGACTCGGACAAGATTCAAGTGAGACAAGCTACACTCCGGGGAAGATATCTTAGAGGAAAGTTCTAGATATCGTTGCTCATTAAACTCATTGGAGGGGCAGTATTTCTTATGATCACTCCATTCGGCTCTCTGCCGAGAGTGTGCTATTTGCAAACCTGATAATTGAGCGCGAACCCACTCCAACTCCTCAGAAACTTTCTGGGACTCTCTAAGCTTCTCAAGGGATCCTTGACTACACTTCTCGCAGCATTCTTCTCCCCCTGAATCCGAAGGCGATCTGCGTGCAAATCTCGAACTCGAAGCATTAACCGACCACACCGACTTTCTAAGTTATCGGCCAACAATGTTTTATCGGCAAAATGATACCTTGGAACAGAGCTAAGCTCGCCCTAAGATTATCAATCTCCTCGGGGACATACTCAAAAGTCTCGTAACGATGCAGTTGGGTTTGAAGACCCTCAATCTCGGTCTCCAGACGATCGATCTTATCATCCTTATTGACAATCCTCTGTTGTAAATTCGAAACGTGATCCCGTTCTATATTAATTTCTCTCTTCAACAAGCGATACCTCGTGGCAGCATCGGCCTCCGCACTAGAAGTTTCGGCTAGGAAGGCAGTACTAAACTCAGGATATTGGCACTAACAGAATCAATCATAAACACTTGAAAGCTAAGTAACTACCTTGGGTCTCGTCTAGTCGCTTCTCCAGCCCCCGGGATCGCTCGCGCTCTTGCTGTAATAAGATACGAAGACCCTCTTTCTCGTGACCTCCTACTTGGCTGAATGGCGGCGTTTAACAACGAGCGATTGATATCCCGCAAACACCAACAACATTTGCATTTACCCCGTAACATGAATGCATAACCCGATCAACACAACTCACCAAATGGTCGAAAGTACTCTTTAGACCCCGCGTCATACAACGAGACAGCTTTGATCTTATCTTCATCCGAAAGAGAGCAAATTCGGAGAAATAAGATCTCCAAGGGAGTTGCACATAGGGCTGAGACGAGTAAAAGAGGTGTTACTCCTGAATTAGAAACCGCAGAGAAAGAGGCTCTAGAAACTCGCTCCCGAAGTGGTGTTCTCTTCTTCATGAGTAACCACATTATTTCCACCGACTTCTCCGATTGCTTCCGGCTCCTCTTCATCACCATCGGCTTCATCCTCTCCATCAAAAAGATCATCATCATCGTCACCATCAGACTCAAGATACACAACACCATCGGCAAGAACAATCCCTCTACCAGCTGGCTGCTGGGGCATAGTTTTTTCCGGGACGGATAGATCGCCCTTGGTCTCCTTGCCCTTTCCACTGGCTTCCTACCTACAAGGGTAGACGAAACATCAGAAGTTTTCTGAGGCGACTACCTCATAAAATGCGATAAAGGCAGCTGATCCTCGAGATCCTCACCATCCCTCGCCGAAGCACCTCCAGCTTTATCGACCCTCAGTTTCTGCGCATGAGCCAATGTCAGAACCATTCAAGGCAACAAATAGGGGCAAGTACATGTACTGCAAAGAAGAAGCAGTATATTTGTTACCTTCCCTGTCTCCTCCTTGGCTCCTGCACCAGAACCCTATCCCTTTTTCGAATAACGAGAGACTCAGAAGGAACGTTCTGGAACTTGGGCTGTAAAAACACAAAAATTAAAACATCGCCCTACCCATCCTTGAGCCGATCGGATAAATCAAAAGTCGGGAAACACACTTACTCGATCAACATTGACCACCCGAGAAGGGATAAGACTCGTAGGAGAAGGAAAATTTCCACTCAGAAGATGACCAGAAATAGCCAAAGGAACTCGGTCCCAAGCCGCATCGCTAGTATGACGGGCATGCTTGTTGGAACCTTTCCCCTCGGGATCCTCGTCCAATAAAAGCTTCTTGACACCCTCAGGAAGAGTCTTATGGCGATGAGGCTAGCAGCAAAACCAGCAAGGTCACCATTGGTAGCGGTTCCGCTTCGATAGTTATCAAGAAACCGGCGGAGTATAGTCACCCGCGCCGGGAAGGATCGTAAGTAGACCAAGTATTAGGAGTACATTCGCCTCGACTGCGCCTCTCCCACTCGGACAAGATACGAAAGGTGTTGCCATTCCACTGAGCCAAGGCGCGGGACGGGCGGATCTTAGAAAGAGCCTCATACCAAAATGAACGGCTAGGATCGTATAAAGGAAAACGCAACCCGAGCTCTAACCGTCCCCTGGTGACAATGGTCGCCTCGGCCGAGTGAGGAAACTTTAGAACATCATCCTTCTTTAAAATGCCTTTTTGGCCCGACAAGAGCTCGACGTCATAGCCATGGAGGTCGAACTCATCTTTCAACCTGTTGAATGAATTGCTCATCCGACAAGTCCTTAGCGCTTCTCTTGTCAGCCCTACATGAAAACGAAGAAGGATTATCAGAAAAGATAGAATCCAGAGCACGATAATCATGCTTAGAAGGGATCTCAATAACAAACAGGGAATCAAGCGGTACACCGTCTTCATCAGAAAGACATAGCTCACGCACCTTTTTTCCGTCATAGAAGGAGTTGAAGACGCCATGAAAGCTAGTGGAGGAAATGGCGGAGAAGTAAAGATATGACCGGAATCGGAAGTTGCAAGACAACGGAAACAAAGAAAACCCAGACACCAAGAAAGAAGGAAGGAAACCTGTGGAAAGGATAACTAATGGCGATGAATAAAAAGCAGAGGAAAACACAGAGAGAGAAGAAAAAATGTCTAAGGAAATAATAAAAGGAAAATAAGGTTTAAGGGTCGGACTTATAAATCTCACCTGTGGTAACCGGCGAGGAAGGTAAACCGGTTGCAATAACTGAAGAAGGTGGGGAACAGCATGGCGCGAAACCCGGCATGACTGAGGACGTGGGAAGACGAGGCGGTTTCTTCCCCTCGTGTCGATCACACGAGCGAAAGAAGGGGCATAAATATAGGTGCAAATAATCCACAGGGACAGGTGGAACCATCCTGGGCGAGGGCGCACCAAGAAAAGCAAGCACTGAATCATCTCATCATCTCATCGGCGCGAGAAAAGAGGAATGGAGACAGCTCGGGAGGTCGACATAAAGGAGGGGAAAAGTTCTGATGTGATGCTCATCGGGTTTGAGGGTAATTAATGCACTGACAGAGTTGGTAAAGAGATAAGAAAAGCTCGGTCAAAGTGGGACTCGGCCAGGAATATAAAGGGCGACGTCGATCATCTCCACCAAACGAACGACATCGGGTGATGATACCACTCGGCTAGATGCCTCGACTCGAGCAAAAGGGAAGATCGGTTGAAGCATCAGCTAGTTGTCCGAGAAGAACATCAAGGAAGCTACGCCAGGCCCAACACTGTAATATCGATGTATCACCATCTGTAACTATAAATAGAGATCGTGTAGAGAGGTAAAGGCAAGCAATCTGTAGGTAAGTGAGAGGAGATATAGAGTATTGTTGAGAGCATTCACCCTTGTAAACTTGTGCGAAGTAATAAGATCATCCTTTCACCCCCGTGGACGTAGGTAATCATGCCGAACCACGTACATCTTGTGTTCTTCTATATCTTTTGCTTATTTACTTCTTTGTGTACGTTTGAAATCCTTTGGATGTAGTAGTAGGGTTTACTACATCTACGATGTACGTTTGAAATCCTTTGGATGTAGTAGTAGGGTTTTCTACATCTACATATACATTGTTGCAAGAGAATTCAAGATCGAGTGTGGGTCTGTGACTGTGTGCCCAAGAATGAGGATGTGGTGGCACGGTTAACCTAGATGAAGCACACCATGGCCTAACTGATCATGGCAAAAATGCAGAATCGTTGACGCAAAATAATGTAATGGCTAACTATGACATGGCCCGACAATTAGGCGCAACAGTTGCGCATTACTGAGAATGTAGGCTGGCAGATGGAGCTTCATATGCCGACGATATAGCGCCAACATGGCTGAGACAAGAAAGGCTACTTGACAAATGCAATACGACGCGATAGTGTTGCATATCCTTATTCAGAGTTATCCCAGCTCAAGGAAAGAGTAAAGGATGAAATGCAAAGTCATGGCATGACATTGGCATCGTTCCAAGCATTGGCCAAGGCTTGTACGATGCACATGCAACAGTGGCGTTGCCAAATGCACCATTAGGGATTATTGCTCGCCAATAAGGATGCAAGTGATGCATATGAAGCATGAAGTTGAATTAAGCAAGTCAAGACTCAGTTGACATGATATTTGGATGTTGGCATCCAAATGAGCTAAGTGCGTAGCGGGTTAAATGAAGCGCAACCATTGACGGATACTTGGCATAGGCCAGGAGTGAGTAAAGCACAATCATTGTCGAACATTGGCAGGGCCAAAGTTCAGTGAAGCATAATGATTGTCGGACTTGAGTTCAAGATGTCAGTTGCGAGTGTGTGTGCATCACACGCATGCTAAAGTGAAGGAGCAAGAGTTTGGCATAGCCTAACCATCTGGAACAAGTGTGGCGTCACTCTACACGCCAGCACTAAAGTTAGGAGTTAAAAAGTGAACTGTGGCGGTTATGGAACTGCCCATGGACAGACGGTTTTTCATGGGGCATGCAAAAGAGCTGCATACGGATTGGCCCTGGTTTCTTGGCCTTATAAATAGCCAGAGAACCCTTGTAAACGAGAGTTGTTAAATAGTTCAAGTGTTGAGGAACCACATTGCAGTAGAGAGTGAATTTTGTGAGGCTTAGAGAATAAGCTTGTATAGTCCATTGGTTGGACGAGTTTTGTATCTTCCCATTAAGCTAATAAAAGAGAGTTTGTTGGCTTATACATTTGGTCTTAGTATTATGTTGATTCGAAGTTACTCCTTAATTTCTGTGAAGCGCAAACATGGCAGGAACCCCTTTGTAGTATGGGCTCCATTCTTTGGTGAAGAGAAAATCTAAGTTAAGTTTTTCGTTGCACAACTCGGTGTAGTTGGTTGTTTGCATTGGTGCAAACTTATAAGGTCAAAATATGAGTGGGTGATAAGAGACCACTTTGAACCACTTTGTATTGCTTAGGGTTATACCTTCGCAAAAAATTTCTTGGAGCATTTGGAGGTGTGACAATTCGGGTATCAGAGCACAGATTGCTCTGTTTTGGATTTGTTTTGGAAGATTTTCTTTGTTTTGCTCGAGTTTAGTTGTTGAAATTGCTAGAGGTAATGGCTGGTAAGAATAGTTCGGCAGATACCTTGATTGATAGGATTGCTAACTTGGAAGATAAGATTGGCGGAGAGGTGCGCCATCCTAACGATGCCAATTATAAAGCAATGGTTATGGCTCGCATTCAGGCTCTGATAAGTATGTTGCTGAAATGCTGGAGTCAAACCAAGAAGCACGATGATTTGGAAGGCCAAATCACTGTTGTTAAGACTATGTTCACAGGTGCCTTGAAAGAGATAACTGATGAGTTAAGCGTTTTAAGGAGAATGATGAGTACGATTGGCTCTGATTAAGCTACTGCGTGTGGTAGTGGCAGTGACTTTACGAAGATTAAAGTCCCAGAACCTAAGGCGTTTTCTGGCGCAAGAAATGCAAAGGCATTGGAGAATTTCTATGGGACTTGGACCAATACTTCAAGGCCACCAGAACCCCGGAAGAATAAAAAGGTTACTCTCGTTAGCATGTACCTGGAGGGTGATGCGAAATTGTGGTGGAGAACTAGAACTGATGATGACCTTACTGCTGGTCGTCCAATTATCGTGATATGGGATGTCATGAAAGAAGAATTGAAGGTTCAATTCTTACCAAGCAATGTTACTTGGCTAGCCAGAGAGAACTTGCGTAAGATGAGGCATACCAGTACACCACGGGAATACGTGAAAGAGTTTTCGTCTCTGATGCTAAATATTCCCAACATGTCTGAGGAAGATAATTAAGTTGTTTAATTTTACATCTGGTTTGCAAGCATGAGCTCAGGCTGAAGTAAGAAGGCAGAGTGCCAAAGATCTACCTTCGACCATTGCAATCGTGGACAGCCTTGCTGATTTTAGGTCAGTCAATACCTCAACTGATGGTAATAAGAAGGGCAAGGATAAGAAGAACCAGAAGTGTAAGGACAAGGAGAATAAGAAAAGTTCTGAGGCCAAGGGGAAAAGTTATCAAAGGGATGATAGTTTGGCTACGAAGAACAGATATGGTGGATGTTTCTTATGCAAGGGTCCTCACCTTGCGCGTGATTGTCCAAAGAATCAAAAATTGTCCGCAATAGTCACTGAGGACAGTGGCGACAAAGAAGAAACTGATCAAGTGGAGCATGTTAATCCTATTCAACTATGCAACATAGTAGCACAAAAGGCAGCAACACAGCATGGGCTGAGTGGCGCTGGCCTGGTTTATGTGAAGGTCGGCATTCACAATCATCGACTCTGGGGCATGGCTGATACAGGTGCATCGCATACTGTTATGAGCTTGTCGATGGAAGAGTACTTGGGTTTGGAAGTATATCAGGCTGATCACTGCATGAAGACAGTGAAGGATGTAGCAAAACCAATCAAGGGGATGGTTGTGGAAAATGTTGAAGTGGGAGAATGGCGTGGCCAAGTCAGTGTAATGATGATGCATCTCAATGACTTTGAGATGATCCTTGGTAACAACTTTTTCAAATAAGCAGAGGCAACAGTGATGCCTCACCTTGGCGGGATTTTCATACAAAGTCCTAGTGCACCTTGTTTCGTAAAAGGTGTAAGGAATGTCAGTCCATATGATATGAGGCGAGACAAAGGCAGGGAAAGTGAGTTTGCGCATGTAAGGTCTTTTGAAGAAAGCTTGGCTGAGATTCATGAGGAATTTGGATATCCTATGGATCTTAGCATCCCTTGTTCGCCGTGATTGATAGAAGTATGAAGCAGGGGCCTTGCATTGCTATTTGCAAGTGCCTGAACCTGGAAGGTTGCTGAAGTATGGAGGCTTTAGCACATATATGTTTGTTATTTTCTGCTTGAAGTTTATGTTGGGTGTTGCTGGTCTTATGGTCTTGAAATATGGCACACTAGTGTTGGTGTATTTGCTTTGGTTATGTGTTTGCTTTCAGTAAGGCCGAGTGTTGGCCAATGGTGTAAATGGGAAGGAGTCCCTATGTTTCTTATGTAAGGTTAGTGTAATGAATGAAGGTGGTGTTTAAGCAAAAACCTTGTCTCTTTTTGCTTAATGTAAAGCTAGTTCATTGGGAAAGCACTACAATTATACTTAGCCAAAGTATACAACAAGAAACGCTAAAAGCAAGGCCAAGCAAGAAGTGAAGTTGGTGGCATAGGCGAGATGCTGTTGGGAGAGTTACGTAGAAATGCGACAGTATTTGGCAGCGATAACATGGAGTAACGCAACAAGAATGAAGATGTAAGTCCATCAAGCATATGAGTTAAGAGTAACTCATAGTTAGGAAGAGCATGATGTCGTTTTTCCACTACATTAAAGCGTAGCAGTTTGAAAGAACAAGTGAGGCCTTATTAGTTTCAAAGGCGCGTGAAAAGGAGCCCTATCCAGTGAAGCGGTGTGATGTCACGGGTATCATAAGCCATGGATAATGTTATGCATTTCAGTTGAGTTTGCACAAGAGTGTTGCAAAATGATTGAAGAACACTTAGTCTACAATAAGGCATGTTGGATTACAAGAGTGCAATGCCATTCGGAATTGAAGACAATAAGCTAAGTTATGCATATCAAGATGATATGTTGGTTGTTTGGCGTGTACAATTAGGCACGAAATGGTCGAGTGATGTTTGATGAAATCAGATGTGGAAAATTGGCTTAAGGTTTAGCTAAATGAGTACTGCCGAATTTCATAGAAGTACTGAAAGTGCGTAGCAACAGATCGCAATAACATTTGGGTGTTAAGATGTGAATGAAATGATGATTGAAGCATAGTCGACGATGCAACAATGAAGCTGGAATTCACAGGCTCAATTGCAAGGCAAATAAACTAAGTGGTGGCGTAAAGTACTGGGCAGAAAAGTTTTGGCAAGGTTGAAGGCCAAACAAAGTTGTTGATTTCTGAGAGTGGTTCAGATGCGTACGAGGCCAAAGAGAGTTCAATAGAGACTGAATTGATGTTGCATTCAACGAGGACGTTGAATGGATTGGGTTGGGGAGATCTATGACATGGCTCAACGATTAAGCGCAACATTTGCGAATTCATCGAGAATGTAGCCTGGCAGATGGAGCTGCATATGCCAACGATGTAGCGCCAACATGGCTGAGACAAGAAAGGCACTTGACAAATGCAATAGTGTTGCATATCCTTATTCAGAGTTAGCCCAGCTCAAGGAAAGAGTAAATGATGAAATGCAAAGTCATGGCATGACTTTGACATCGTTCCAAGCATTGTCCAGGGCTTGGACGATGCGCATGCAACAGTGGCATTGCCAAATGCTCCATTGGGGATTATTGCTCGCCAATAAGGATGCAAGTGATGCATATGAAGCATGAAGTTGAATTAAGCAAGTTAAGACTCAGTTGACATGATATTTAATTGTTGGCATCCAAATGAGCTAAGTGTGTAGCGGGTTAAATAAAGCGCAACCATTGCTTGATACTTGGCATAGGCCAGAGTGAGTAAAGCACAATCATTTTCGAACATTGGCAGGGCCAAAGTTCAGTGAAGCATAATTATTGTTGGACTTGAGTTCAAGCTTTCAGTTGCGAGTGTGTGTGCATCACACGCATGCCAAAGTGAATGAGCAAGTTAGAGACGGTTATAAAGTGGATTTATAACCTAGTTTGGCATAGCCTAAACGTCTGGAACAAGTGTGGCGCCATCCTACACGCCTAGCAGATTAAAAAAGTGAATTGTGGCGGTTAGGGAATTTCCCATGGACAGATGGTTGCTCATGGGGCGTGAAAAAGAGTTGCATATGGATTGGCCCTGGTTTCTTGGCATTATAAATATCCAGAGAACCCTTGTAAATGAGAGTTGTTCAATAGTTCAAGTTTTGAGGAACCACATTAAAGTAAAGAATGAATTATGTGAGGCTTGGAGAATAAGCTTGTATAGTTCATTTGTTGGACGAGTTTAGTATCTTCCCCTTAAGCTAATAAAAGAGAGTTTGTTGGCTTATACATTTGGTCTTAGTAATCTGTTGATTCGAAGTTACTCCCTAATTTCTGTGAAGCGCAAACATGGCAGGAACCCCTTTGTAGTATGGGCTACATTGCTGGTGAAGAGAAAATCTAAGTTAAGTCTTCCGTTGCATAACTCAGTGTAGTTGGATGTTTGCATTGGTGCAAACTTATAAGGCTGAAATACGAGTGGGTGATAATAGATCACTGAACCACTGTATTGCCGGGTTATACCTTCGGGAAAAATTGCTTGGAGCATTTGGAGGTGTGACACTAATCAACCATACGCCCTTGTGAACATAACACATATGTAACGATTCAAACCCCGATTCAACCTTAACTACAATAATTATTAAGCATTTATTTATTTATTTGATAGAAAACCACTAACCATTTGCAAGGGAGACTCCACTTTTGTACTTGCAAGGCCGTAAGGGAAACTCCAATAGTAAGAGCGTGCTAATTAAATTCTTTTGTTTCGGCAAGGATACTCCCGGCCTCAAAACCAAAACTAGACCCTAACCTAAATTTAGATGGTTTTGTTTTTCACTTTGACCTTAATTGTTTAGGTTTGATTGGTAATGTGAATTTGACTCGGGCCGAGTCAGATGTTAGATGTTTGTTTTTTTATTTTTCAATGCCTGACATGAGGTCTGACTGGAACATACATCTGATTCAAAGCTATTTGAGCCCTTTATCATTTTGTACTTGACTCGTTGATAACATATCTGACTGTATTCGGTAGTATTCTGTAATTTTACTATTTCATTGTATTAATTTTTAAATCAAATATAATGAATAGGATTCATATATAACAAGTCAGAAGACGATGAGCCGGATCCAGACGAGTCAGTTAAGTCAGGAAAAAAAACCCAACCTGATTCAGATACTAAAAGAGACCAACCTCTTCAAATGCTAAAGGTCCATGAACAAATTCTGATTGGATATGCATAAATTAAACATCTACACGTGTAACTATAATCATATAAAGTTTAACTTCCAAAGATTGTTGTGCACATATGACATACCACAAGAAACATCATATTGAATTAGTTGTTGTAGAACAGTAGCATCTAAAGAATATTAACACGACAAGCATGTGCATAAGAATGAGGGTCTGATGGGACAATGAAACGCGCCATGGCCTAACTGATGGATGGATCGTTGAAGAAAATTTTACGGCTCCAAGTAACCGACCGACCAATTGCGCGCCCTTGTGAACATATGTACCTTGCACCTAACCCCAAGTATTTAATCCCGGTTCAGTCTTAACTCTACTTAAAAGTTACTGATTCAATGAAGTTCACATTTAGTAGTCTTGACAGACTCAAACACAAACCTAAAGTTGTAACCCTCTGTTGAAAGCGAGACGAGAAGCATAATAATCAGATCTCTCCACTCTTTCTAATTAACGATTTAGGTATGTTTATGATGTGATTTCTGCAACTGTTCATTTTTGTTAGCATTTTAATTCTTTTTTACTTCTAGGGTTTCGGATTGTTGTTAAGAATGATCTTTATGTTGCCGCAGGAAATCCTACGACCACACCCAAGAGAATACACACACTCAAGCTTACAAAAAACTAGTAAAAGAATAAAAATCAAGTCATTTTTATTACTTTCTCATATGGTTTATGTTAGAGCACTGCTCGGTTGAACTCGCAAGCGTTGCTATCTCGAGCTTGTTTGTCAAGTTTAGTTGACCAAAACCATATACTTGATTTGTGGTCTACTTATATATATGTCACGGATTAGGATAGAAATGTGTAGTTGAGCTTTAGACTTCACGACGTTCACCAATTGAAGAAGGAGATCTACTGAAGATCTTAGAGGAACTTCATCAACAAAAGGTATGTGGAGACTAAAACTTATCTATCACTCAGAAGTCTATTTTATTCTATCTTCTAAAGAGACTGAGTCGTATAGCTATATAGACTTTCACATTACACACTTTTGAAATTTCGAGCCGAGTTTATCTCGTTATATATTTCTCGAAATACATGTTGGAAGCTTTTAGATTTAGCTTAAACTTCATAATCTACTTGATGAGTTTAGTTGTAGACAATTTATTTGTTGGAAACTAAATATTAAGTCAAGATGATCATGTGAAAATTACCTTGAACATCTTACATGATTTGTGTGAGACAATCATTTTATGTTAACTTAGGAAGTTTCGTATTGATCGATTAATCACTTGAAAATTACTTGAAGCTAGTCGTATATGTAAGATTACCATTGTTGTCTTCTTATGATGTTTCAATGATTAAATGAGATTTTTAGAACGACTACCAATGCCTGGATATAACATAGTATGTATACTTTGTATGTGCACTGTGAAGTTCTAGTTTAGGTCCGGAACTCTTATTTGCGGACGGGTTATCCTATGCAAAGGTTCGGAGATGTTGTTCGCTTACTCTGTTAGCGAACGGCTAGACAATGCTAAGTCCAGAACTGTTGTTCGCGTACACTGTTTGCGAACAACATGACTAGGCCAAAGTCCGGAACTGTGGTTCACGTACTCTGTTTGCGAACACATTGTTTAGGTTCTAAAATCGGTAAGTATGACATTCATACTCATGAACTCAGGTTCGTTTACGAACTTAAGTCCTTGGAACTTTAATGAAATAAGGTATGCAGAATTATTTTGCAAACCGTGGCATTATGTTCATGAATTGGTTCTTTTATGAGTACTAGGATATGACCCGTGCCGTAACGGCACGGGGCTATGGATTGTTTTGGTGTTGGTTATATTCTTTTTTTCTTGGGAGAATACCATGAGCTGAGCGTGTGAAATTTGGGGGAATGATCATCTTTCTTAAACTGAATTCGAAGCTTTGATCGATATTATTAAAATCAACGGGAGCGGTTTCTTATTAAATGGTGATCAAAGTTGTCCATACAATGATTAGGAGCGGTTTTCAAAAATGAATATTGATTTGTGTGCTCGTATTAATGTATAATTGGCATATAGATTTTCAATCTACATTTTAGGAATATAAAGAAGGGTCCAAACTAATTCACATATTGAATTTACCTAAGACAATGAGTTAGATTTTTAATGAGAATTTATTTGGGAGTTATTCCTCTCATTTAATGTCAAACCGTTACTTTTATTTTAAATTAAACGCCCATTAACTTAACTCTTAATTTAATCTTCATTTAATGTCAAATCGTTACTTTTTTGCCTGACTATGTATAAATAATTTAAGATGACCTTCTAAGATAATAACAAATACTCACTTTGTAAACCATCAAAAGGTTATAAATATGAAGAGATGTATTTTAAAAAAGTAACAAATATAATCAAGAAACTTCAACTTATTTGATACAAACATGTACACGACTCTAATCCAACTAAGAGTATAAAAAGTTAACAAAAGTTATTTACCGACCAAAGTTAAGGGCATAACAATGAAACCGTCGTTTTCTTCGTCATTTATTTTCACTCCATGTAAATCCTATGATTTTGGCCTGAAGAAATCAAAGTCTAATTGGACAATTCCCTATCCAGAGAAAAATAAAAAATTGTGTAAAAAAAGTAGAAACTAAATGGTATGGTATTAAAAAAAAACCTATCATAAGAATGAAAATGAATAGATAGAAATCATATTTTTGATCAATATCTTTTGACTGCAAATGAAAAAACAAAATTGAGATATTGATGAAAAGAATCAAAGAGAAAATGATCAAATGGTATGGTATTATAAAACGCCTAACATAAGAATGAAAATGAATAGATAACAACAATATTTGATCAATATCTTTTGACTGCAAATGAAAAAACAAAATTGGGATAACAAAAAATTAAACTGATCAAATACCATATTTAATCAGTATCTTTGACTTACTAACAACAATTATCTCAATCAACCAAAACAATAGTGAATCATACCTTGGGAATAGAGTTGTGCAAAGGAACTTGATTATAAAAGGGATTAAATTAAGAGTTAAGTTAATGGGAGGAATAAAAGTAACGATTTTGACATTAAATGGGAGGAATAACTCCCAAATAAATGCACACTAAAAATTTAATTCATTGTCTTAGGTAAAAGAAATATGTGAATTAATTTGTAACTCAATCTGGACCATTCTTCATATGCCAGAAATGTACTGAATAACTTAGATACATGTCTCAATCTAGACCGTCCTTTATGTGTCCAAACCGTACATCTTCGTCCAAATAGATACTTGATCAGTTTTTGACTGCATAAATGACATAAAAATTGCGTGAGGCACCATCAATCCATTGATGTTAAACAAAAAATTAAAGAGAAAAGATAATAACCATGATCCAACTAAGAGTATGAACAGTTAAGAAATGCTATTTACCGACCCAAGATAAGGACATAACAATGACACAGTCGTTTTCTTCGTCATTTATTTTCACTCCATGTAAATCCTATAATTTTGGCATGAAGAAGTCAAAGTATAATTGGACAATTCCCTGTGCGAAAAATAATAAAATAAAAATTGTGTAAAAAAATAGAAATTAAATGGTATGGTATTAAAAAAACACTAACATAAGAATGAAAACGAATAGATAACAATCATATTTGATCAGTATCTTTTGACTGCAAATGAAAAAAAAAATTTGGATAAAAAAATATCGATGAAAAGAATCAAAGAGAAACTAAACTGATCAGATACAATATTTGATCAGTATCTTTTGACTGCATAAATGACATAAAACTTAGGCGTAAGGCACCATGAGTTCATTGACGTTAAACAAAAAATTAAAGAGAAAAGCTAACAACAATTATCTTAATCAACCAAAATAATAGTGAATCATACCTTGGGAATAGAATTGTGCATAAGATGAACCTTTGGGAAGGAAATTGATTATAAAAAGGATTAAATTAAGAGCTAAGTTAATGGGATGAATAAAAGTAAAATAAATGGACAATTCTATTATTTATATGGGAGGAATAACTCCCAAATAAATGACGTTAAATTAATGTGTAATAAATTTAAATTCATTATCTTAGGTAAAATTAATATTATGTAAATTAATCAGACCCTTCTTTATATGCCTACCCTTCTTCTTTATATGCCTAAAATGTGGATTGAAAATCTTAAATATGTAGCTCAATTCATTCTTGGACCATTCTTTATATGTCATTAATTTTTAGAAAAATGTAATTTAATAACTTAAAATAAATAATAAATTTGTTAATTAAGAAACATAATAACTTTTAAATTTTTTTTTATCCAATTCCATTTTCTAAATATATTTTTATTAAATAAATAATAATTATATTAATAATTATATCAATAGAAATTAGGGATAACGTCAACTGGTCGTCCTTTATGTATCCAAAGTTGACATAGCCTAGATCTCCGGTCATAGGTAAGATGACATGGCTAAAGGAAAACACCATCTCTTATATAAAACAAAGCATGGACAACTTAACTTATTATGCAATTGTCATTTTTAGATAAAGGTTGTACGGTCTAAAATTTATTTAACAAATTACTAATTTTTCATTTATCTTGATGCATTATATTAATTTTCCATGGGAAAGCTAAATCCATGGTTGTGGTTTGTTGTCTAAAAATGGAAGTTATTTTAAAGATTGGAGTGTTTTATTAATTAGTGTCTCATTATTCTCTCATAATTTGAATAATTTATTTAATTTTCATCAAGAATTGGAGATATATATAAATGTCCAACAAGAATCTTAATTAATCTAATAAAAGAATATGAAAAATATGTATTTTAGATTAGTGGATCAAGAATAAAATATCTATTGATTTTACGTTCACTTTATAATGACAAGTAAACAATGATAAACATTTTAATAAAATTATGAGCTCAAGATGAAATTAGTGGTTTGTTCTAGTAGTGGAATTTATTTAATTTTGTCCTCTTAATTAATCTAATAAATATGTATTTTTACAATGATAAACATTTTAATAAAATTATGTCAGAAATTAGCGTTGGTGGTGGAGGCGATAATATCATGGTGGTGGAAAAAATAATGCGATTGGGTGGTTTTATGGTGGTGATGTTGGTGAATAGTCGTGGACATTATTAGTTCTGTATATTTACAACACATGCATCATTGTATCGTGAAAGATGTAGTTGGTCATCACAATTGATAAAAACCAATATCATATTTTGAAGATGAGACCACACCATTTAGAGAAAAATGATCGTAACCGCTGAATCACCTAAATCAGTACCCTCTACCTTTAGTATCCTAGTTGTATAAATCATGGTTCTAACTGTTCAAATAAAATGGATCGCAATACAACAGAGTATATAACAATAAGAAATATAATGGAATAAATTAATTAACGACCTAAGTTTGTTCAACCAAAAGCGTACTCATGATGTTTGTGATTCAAAATTAGAAGTACGATAAACGAACAACGAGAGGTAGGCGGTGTTGTGGTGGAGAAAAAAATGGTATTAGATGGTTTGTAATGGTGGCGACGGTTGTTGAGTAGCAATAAGCTATGTTAATTTTGTGTCGCTACAAAATGGGTAACATTATAAATTAAAAGTTGTGGTTAATCGTCTTATTAATAACATAAACTTGGTTAAAATACATGAAAGATCAAAAAAGATAAAGTAAACCACAAAATGTCACGTTATATAATTACTACAAACAAACGGGCACAAGTCAAAATCAATACACAAAAAATTACTTATTATAGAGATGTGTCGTTATGGTAAGTGTTGTACCCTAGTTATGTACTCCTCTCGTTTAAAAGAGATACTTTCACTTTTCCAATTTGGCCTATTTTTAGGCTAAAATGAAAAAGTGAAAGTATCTCTTTTCCAAAAATAGAGGGAGTATATTTTTCTGCCTATTTCTTTGTAATTTGTATTATAAAATAAAGCTTCGCTAAGTTAGGAAAGATAAAGTCCAGTCTTGATTTTTCCTCCCAATTGGTAAATTCACGGTTGCGGTCGATCCCATGAATACACACTTTAATTGAGAAAATTCATTACATATTCTCTTATTCCCATCTCAAAATTCTAAATCAAAATTGAAAATTTGATCAACTTAAAATAACAAACCTACCTTCCTATAATCGAACAATTGATTCTCTCGCTCACACTCGGTAGGATGAGTGGGTTTGAAAACTCTAATTCCTTACTTTGGAGCAAACAAAAGTCGAAATAAAGTTGGGAAGGGAGATAGATAGGTAAAAAGTTCAATTGAAATAATTTTATTAATTAGTGTCTCATTAATCTCTCATAATGAATAATTTATTAAATTTTCATCATTAAATGTCCTCTTAATTGATCTAATAAATATGTATTTGTATAGTAAATCAACAATATAAAGCACAGTTTGTTTCTGAGTGGTGGCCAGGATTTATTCTGGGCAAAGATAAATCTACGGTCGTGGTTGTGCAGACCACACCCCTTGCCCGATAAAAAATCCTGGATGCGCCCCACCGTATACCCCATCGTTCTCTATCACTATCTCAGATCCAAAACGTATCGCCGCTGCGAAGATAACAGAATATTCATCGTTTTTCTTTCATTCCCATTCAGTTTCTCATATCTGAAACGATCGATTATTACTGTGACATTTGACCTTTCCAATATCTTAAGTTCATTCGTCTGTTTCTTCCAAACCCAAATCTTAAGTCTGCAAGGTTGAGCAAGAGAGTAATCAAAAGTAAATATTGGAATCAGTAAGAAGCATGGTTTTCATTTCTAAACTCATTTGAATCGGTAGCCAATCCATTTTAATCAACTGTGTTCAAGACTTCATGTTTTCTGGTAAGTTTTCTAACGTTCTAGGGTTTTTGGCATTTTGATATTTTAATTTCGAAATAAATTCGTCTTATTATCGATCTGCATCAGCTAACTGTAACAATCACATTAATCTCCAAGTGCTGCTTTAGATTTGATTCCTTTTCTAGGAATTAGATGTTGGAGAGATTTCAAAATACAGTCGCCTAAATGATATTACAAGTTCTGCAGCTGACTTGGGAACAATATTTATCCCGTATAATTCAATTTTTTCATATTTCCAATAAATCAAGGAGGAGGTAATTCTGATGCTACACTCACCATCTGGATCCTAATGAGGTAATTATTCCCCCTTTGTATTGTCTTACTTTTGAATTCAAGTTGTTTGAATAAAATGATTGGATTTTGTATGTTTGATGCTTTGATGAAATAACGATAGGAAAATCATTTTAGCTGAAACTTCACTTGGTCAATTGCCGGACTTCAATCCTCGCACCGCTCAACTATTGGTGACAATGTGTCAATTGATCCCCAAGTAATGGTATCTTTCTTTAAAAAGTTGAATTCGAACACCCTTATCAGATCTTTTTAGGATCCAAAAATATCGTCGTAAGACTCCGAATGGGATCTAAATGTTAGATTCATTCAGTGTTTTCAAACTAAACGTTATCTTTTATTTTGTATGTGCTTAACTTTGTTTGTGGGTTCTGCTGTTGATTATTTTGAACCTTCCTTCGTTGAGGAGGCTTGAGTGCATTCTGAGCCCCATTTGGCTGCATTTTCTGTTACCAATGCAATTTTGATGAGCATTGTGCCTGTCATAATGTAAATACGCTTAAAGTCTCAATGTATGGGAGAATTAGGTTCACTAACTCCAGGAGTTGCATTTCTAGATCTTCTTATAAGTATGACACGAAATGGAGTTTCAAGTAAAGTAGTTTGCTGCCAAGGGTTATTGCACTCTAATGAGTGTACTTCTATTGCTGCGTTTTTTAGTAGTATAAGTTTAGATGTTATAAACCAATTTTTGGCTTTTGCTAGAAAAATACTTACTCATTGTCATTGGTAAGTTTTACAGTAAAATTTTCTTTTGAGATTCAACAATAGGGTTCAGATTGGTAGCAAATTCAAGTGCGTTCATTGGCCTAACCAAGCTCAGGTTGGGCACCCAATTCTCATATAAAATTGTGATTTACCATTCATCATATTCCATTATCAGCCTAAAGGGTTATGTTTTAATTGATCATTTCCCATCCTTATTGTTTTCTAAATTTTTTTGGTTCTCGATCATGTTTAACTCTTTGACATTAATATCTCATCTGCCTTTTATTAACTGTTAACTCTTTGCTTTGTTTGAGAATTGTGAGTATCTCATCCATTGATCTACATGTTCATGTTTGAATATCCATAAATTTGTGCAGTTCAAGAAGTATATTGGAGATTTGTTGAAAAATGCTTAATTTTACAGTAGGCTCAAAAATATGTTTTTATGTATTTAGTTCTTTTCTTTACGTTGGAGTTGTCAAGATATATTTGCTCTGATAGTGATCCTGTATATCCTTCTTTTAGGTTACATGGGAGCAGAGATGAAAGAGAAGGTGTGCTCTAATTTTCCATATATCCTCAACTTGGTTATTTATATGGATTGGTGAAATGTTGTAAGCATCATTCTTATTTTGTGTACATATTTAAACACAAGAATATATTCAGTTTAGGGAGAAAGATGGCCATACCGCGATGAGAAGTTACACTATAGCGAGTATATACTACATAGAAAGATGTTTTTTGATACCACATACCCTCTATATATTCTGCAAAGGTGTTGTTTTGTTGACCTCTATATATTCTGCTATATACAGGAACCCAACGCAAAGGAATCTGGAAAAGAGTTTTGAAATCTAAAGAAATTTACAAAGCAAATTTGAACAACAAGGTTGGAATGGCCATGAACTCAAAGAAGTGAACCCTTTCAAGGTTGAAGCCTGTCATATGGGAAGATTAGGTTCTGCCAATGGTTCAAGGTTATTGCGCATATCATAAGTCCGACTGGGACATGGGTCGAATAGGTTCTGTCAATGGTTCAATTTTTTATACTGGTAGCCGCCGTTAAGAACGCTAAATGAAAATCAACAAAAGAATAATCAGTGCAGCTTTTTTGTTTTGTGCGTGTGAGTAATCTAACAATAACGTTTAAATGCCAAAAAGGCGTTTGTACTGCATTTTTTTCCTAATTAATGAGCTTTCAGTTTGTTTTTGTTTTTGTTCAAAAACTTCATTTAGATGCAAATTTATATTTCTTCGAGCAGCCCTTTTCGGAATTGTGCTGCTAGCTGTGTTGACAACCTGTAGCTATGGAAGAGAGTTTTGACAGTATTCAGATAAATTATGTGTCGTTACAGCATAAATTATGCAGCAAATACGTACTTGATGGCTTGCTGTGTTGCTTCACACAATACATATATAGTGATGTTCGTTGTCTCATGTCTGTTATCCGTGTGGAAAGGAGACAATGTCTTTGTTATGCTTAGCCACCTGTTGAAGGGTGGTGAGGTTGTAAGGAACATCGACTAGAAAATTACCATTTCTTTCAGTCGGTCAACGGTTGTGTGATGTTGGTGGTACAGCAGTGAGAATAATATTCCACTCTTTACGGGCAGTCATTTTCATCCAGATTATTAAGGCCTGAAACACCATCCCGTGCCGTTACGGCACGGGTTAAGCCCTAGTCTACAATATAAAGCACAGTTTGTTTCTGAGTGGTGACCAGGATTTATTCTGGGCAAAGATAAATCTACGGTCGTGGTTGTGCAGCCCACACCCATAACCCGCACGTGCGCCAAGGCTAACTTTCCTATATGAGTGGTGGTCAAGATTTATCCTCAAAAAGATAAATCAAAGGCTCATGATCCTCCGTACCACACACTACAACACGTGGTGTTCATTCCAATATTATGAATTAAAAATGAATACTCAAGTCAAGATATTGAATTTTAAAAATTATAACGGGAGGTTCGAACTCATGACCTATTGTGTCATAAGAGTGGCCTCTAACCATTGTTCCACCTTGGTTGGAATTGATAAAAAAGATAAATCAATAGTGGTTATTTGTTCAACTTAAATATTAATTAGTATAAGTATTTTATTAATTAGTATAAGTGATTTGTCTAGAGAGAATATAAATCTATGGTTATGGTTTGTTCAACTTAAATATTAATTAGTATAAGTGTTTTCTTAATTTAGGAAACATTAATTTCTCATGATAAATGATTTATTAATTTTACATCATAAATATCCCTTAATTAATATTAATACATATCTCCATAAATAAGTAATAATTTTGATAAAAATTATTTCAATAGATATTAGTGGTGGTGGTGGTAGTAGAGGAAGAAGTAAGTGGTGGAAGCAAATGGAATGTGTTACAAAGTGGTGGAGGCGGTAACATTAGTTTTGGTGGAAGAAATAGTGGCGCTATTTGGATGGTTAATGGCGGTGGTATTAGTTTTTTTTTTGAATCAAAAATAATAAATTTTTTTACATGACGGGTAACATTGTATTGTGAAAAGTATAGTTGGTTGTTTTTGACACGATCAAAAAAGGCGATAACAAATACTTTTGGGATGATACCAAATCATATAAGACAAAATGGTTGTTTTTGGTGCCACTGCTATCTTTGGTAACTGTCAAATACGCATGATTTTCAAGATTAACAAAAAACATATAGTTGAATAAATTAATTGATTTACCTAAGTTTGTTAAATCTAAACTTTATACATGACGTGTGAGATTAAAAGTTATAAGTGGGCCCAATATTCTATGAGGGATGGAAAATGGTGGTGGTGGAGAAAGAAGTAATATCTCGTGGTTTGTGGTACCGGGCCTGTTTTGATGAGTAGTAATTGACTATGTTAATTATGTCTGCTACAAAAGGATAACACTATAAATTAGAAATGTGGTTGATCGTCTTAATGCTAATATAAACTTGGTTAAAATACATGAAAATTAAGAAGAAGAAAAAAACATTTGGATGTCACGTTATATAATAAATAACACTAAAAACTACATATTTAGTATCAAGGTTTCTCCGTCAATAGATAAATCTAAGGTTGTATTGAGATCCCGTAAGCATAGGGCGAGTTGGTCTTGGATTTCGAATGATAATGAATATAATGAAACGCTCCCTCTCGGTTTGTCCAATGAAACAAACCTTCTAAAAAAATAATCAATCGAACAACACTTAGATGGAACGATCACCACCGGTGTAAACTTCTCCTAATTGCTACATATCCAAAAAAATTTCTACAAATTAATCGGTGATTTCCTCCTACCGCTATGAGGCATGCAATTAAATCTCTAATAGTGATTTTAAAGGTATTTAATAATTATAAAATTCTCTTATAAGTTTTGTTTATGCAAGTATTGATTTAACTTGGGTTCTTTTATATTTTTGTGTTAAGTTGATGACTTTTTAATTTGAATACATGTTTGGTTAACAAACTTTGATACATATAGGGTATTTTCTTTGTAGAACGATGTTAGTCTCTCATTTTTCCGTTAGCACATTGTTTCGATCCCGTATTTGTAGACATTATTTGACTAATATTCGGGTATTTGTTTAATCTCAAGGCCGATTAAACCCAATGTGTGTCGACAGAAGTTTGTGTCGGCTCTACCTTGAAACTAATAATTTTTCTTCGGAAGGTTAGTTGAATTTATGTAGATACAAATATCAATATGACTATGCTCTTTAAAACTCCAAATTACTTGAGTAACACTAGATGTGAGAACGTCATTCATGCACTACTTAGCATAGTTGGTGTGAAATCTTTTTATCCACGAATTTCTTCAATATTATGTTATCAATATGATTGAGAAAGAATCTTACACATGGTTTGATTTACTATTATAAGTTTATTTTTTCAACTCACATGTGTATATCTCTGCCTTCCAATAGCCAAGGGTCCTTCATTTTTATAACTCTCACATTTGCAAAAAATAAATAAATAGTTTTTATCTATAGTAGGGAAAATATTATGGGTTTTTGCTTCACTCATATAGCCTTAGTTATCAATAATTTTAAACAAATGTATTCATAAACATCATGGAGTTGGATTGGCGGTTTAGGTTTATGTCTTGTTAGATGAAATATTCTTTTTGAAGTTTGAAATTATGGTATGATGGAACAATAAATGGGGAAAATTTTTATTTCTTGTATTTTTTTATTTTATTTTCATGTTGGCACAACATTATTACTCCGTCCGGATAATAAATTGGAATAACATGCTTAAGTAAAAAATAAAAGATCGGGTAACCCATTTGTTTCCCAAAACCTATTTGAATATCAAAATAATTACTCACGAATAAAATGAAGCAAGAGAAATGTGAACAATATCGTATTAGAGACAAAACATCCCGTGCCGTTACGGCACGGGTTAAGATCTAGTAATCCATATATCAAAGTTTATATGATACAAAAGTGAAAAATACGATATGACAAGATAAAGGACCCCTCCTCTTAACTCATTCATATATCAAAGTCTAGACAACTTATGCAAGATAAAGGGCCTTTCCTCGGATTCATTCTTAGGAAAGCTAAATCTACTACCAGAAAATGATCAGTTTAATTAACTTTCAATAATAAATGTTCTATTGATATTTTATAATAAATATTTCTTGAATTAATTAAATAAATATATTTTCATTAATACCATACATAATAAATTTATTTTATTTTAAATCAGTAGGCATTAACGGTACGTAGTTGTGATGGTGGGTGGGGGGTGGTGGATCGGCGGTGGGGATAATGGTGGAGTGATGACGTTAATGGTGGTGGTGGTGGAAGATAGTAGTGGTAGTGGGATGAGAAAGGTGTCCTAAGGTAGATAAATTATTTAGTTTCCCTTGGTTAATTAATTATTTATTTTTATTTGATATTATTTTTTAAATTTGTTTTTTCTCTTATTTTTTAAATTAAAATAAATATTAAAAGCCAAATTTTTCTAGGGAGAAGATAAATCAATAGCTGTGGTTTTAAGATTTATCGGGTCTGGGTAGGAAAGAAGATGAAACCTATAAATAAAATAAAATTGACCATATACAAGGCTACACGCGAATCAATTGTAATTGATTTAGTTTTTCATATCTCTCTCTATTCCCATATTTTGTGATGATTTTTGTTTATGCGTTTCCTCATCGACTTCATATGATTATGCATGCTTGAGAAATAGTTCATGGTAATAGGTAAAGAGATAGATAAGTAGATAAGAAACAAAATGGATCAAGAATTACAAATTATTAAACTTTAAGAAGACACAAATCTATGTAAATTTAGAATAATTTATATCACCAAAGGGAAAAAAATAATTCCTGAAGCTAACCGATTTTGTAAGATTAATCTGATTGATTTTGAAGTAATTTTGTGTTTTTAGATTTGTTACAAATTTGGTGAACGACCTTTGATGATTTATTTTTTTTCGAAGTAGGGCCACTACTTTGCTTTGAAAAAGTGAATGAAATAGTGTTCTACTACCCATATGCCTATAGGATTTTGAAGAGTTGGTTAGCATTTAACTATGTTTGTCCTAAAGGATTGTATGACTTACATACATAATATTAAAATATTTGAGGCTAAGACATGTTTATTAACCAACACCTCAAAAACATTTAGACTTGGATCGACAGGATCGATTTTTCGCAAACAGTTTTGATATGTATTAACCGATGGATATATTTGAATACATATCCTTTACCGTGCCGTTACGGCACGGGTTAAGGCCTAGTTGTCCCTTATAATATAGATTTTATACAATTACAAACCAAACCGAATATGTTTCAAGTAGTTCATACATATTTTTATGAGATGATGAATATTTGAACAACTCTCTTAAAACACATTTATATTCATTTGATTATCTATCATGATTGATTGATCATCATAGTTTATCTAGAAGAGTTAAATGAATATGGCTAAGTTATAAGTGTTCATGTGGTTAACTTCGGTTAACTCTTATTGAGCAAACGGTCATACATGTTTAGGTACGGTTCATCCATATTTAAATATAGGTATATTTCATTTGTGTGTATCAAGCTAATACCATCTAACGGTGGAGAATGATTGCTTAAGTTCTAAGAAGACTTAACTTGAATCTTAAATCAGGAGTTCATCTAACGGTGAATATCAATTGCTTTGTTACTAAGCTATCTTAGCTTTGATTGTAAGCAACCATGATTTGAAAGACTATATAAGGGAGAACTCTAGCATCTGGGAGACCTAATCCCGACACTCTCGTGTTTCCTAGTTGCAAACTAGAGTCGATTCTCCATTCACCTAAGGTTTTACAAAAACATTATTAGGTTAACGACTTGAATCCTTCATTTGGGATTGTGAAGCCAGACCCAACTATTCTCTTTGTAGTTGCGTGTTCTAATCTTTCCCGATTCAATCGTATTGAGTACAATTAAAATAATTGACTCGAGATAATTTCTCCGATAGGCAAGATAAAAGTAATCACAAACATCTTCGTCTCATCATTTGTGATTCCACAATATCTAGTTTCGCTAGTCGATTAAGATTATTTTGAGGTGATTGATAATACTAGGATGTTCTTCGGGAATATAAGTTCGGATTATCAATTGGTTCCTGTTCACCTTGATTTATCAAAATACGAAACAAAAACTCTTGGGTATTTCTGTGTGAGACAAATTTGTGTATCAAGTCTTCGACTTTGGGGCGTAGCTGTAGCGCCCCCAAATATAGCAACTGACTAATCTGAGAGATTAACTAAATAAAGAGGCACTAATAATCTAAATCATATCCTTAAGCATTTAGATAAGAAATCTGCTACAAAACTTAACCCAAAAACTAGCCCCGCTCTGAAATATATATATACAAGAACTTCTCTCAAATGATACATATACAATAGTCATTTAGTTTACAAATAGAATAAACAACATAATAAACATAACCGAAGTTAACTAACTAAAGAAATCAACCCTTGAAGCTTTTCATTCCGCAACTCTATCGAACTGTCTCTCAAACCGAAAGTGGGAATGGGTGAGCACGAGCACATCATCCTAAAAGGGGTGCCCGGAGGAATAACATTTAACTTTCAAGTAATCATTGAAATGATCTAGAAAACATACATGTTTTTCCTAAATATTAAAAGGCAATCATGTATATGGAACTAACTCCTTCTTCAACCAATGTATATATCAAGTGTCGACCAATTCCTTACACACTTTATTAGTTTATATTAGTGTCGACCAATTCCTTACACACACCTATTAGGCATAAAAGCTCAATTCATGTAGATATAAATGAAGGAGCAGTATCCTATATACCACGCATGAAAAACTCTCGTTTTCCAGATAGGTGTCGACCAATTCCTTACACACCTATCATTTTCTTAATAGGTGTCGACCAATTCCTTACACACCTATGAAGCATACAAATGGAAATTCTTATTTCCCAAACATTTCATAAAGACATACAAAGCATTACAATTCCTTTCCAAGCAATGGAAAGATTAAAAGAAACAACAATACTTTCGGAATTCAAAATAAAACAATGCAAGGAATACACAAGCAAATAATGCATGAATTTGTTAAACATAAACTTTTGTGAAAGAAAACAACAATAATCACAGGAGAGTTAAATATAAATTCCCACCTCTTTTTATGACAAGCCACGCCTGCCTCGAGATCCACGATCCACGAAGGTTCATTCTTTGAATCGATCGTTGTTAATAAAGAATAACTGTTAATCATACAAGAACTCTAAGAATTCTAGCCAAAATGGCTCACACAAGAATCATAAAAGTTTATCTAATGGTTCTAAGCCCATTTATGGTTCTACGCATCTTATTATCCATTTCTTGCATATCTAAAGGTTTACTAATTCAATTAGGTTGTAACTATAGTCCATTAGCTAAGTCTATGAGTATCTACAACTTTGTAGAAGGAACAAAGGCTAATTCTACTAATACATACGGGTTCATTAGGAAAATCTATAAGCCCAAGTTCACTAAACATGCCCATAAAGATAAGGCCCACCGAATTGGATCAACTAATGGTCACTAACCGTCAATCTAACGATCAACGGGTCTCTAACGATCACGCGTCTAAGGTCATGTCAACAGTCAAGGTCAACATGGTCAAACATGAATCGGGTCAAATGGTTCAACTCGAGTCAATTAGGCGGGTTCGGGGTAGTCGGAAGGGTCGGCTCACATCGGATAAACTTAGTCGGACGAGACAGGATCCGAGTCAAACAGTGACTTAACTAAATGGGAGGAGACTTGAGGTACTGCTCAAATCACAAACTTATGCATCAACAAGATACATTCACACATCTCCTACTTCATTACTAAACTAACATTAATACCCCTGCTAATTGAACTTCACATGCCAAAGTACAATTCATTCATACATAAAACAACTTCAAACTTCATTTATAATTACAACTAAGTTTACCTGCAATTGCAGCTTTAAGCTTTCCTCTAGAGGTACAACTTAACCCAAGCAACCCAGTAGACCACAACTATTACACAAGATTTCTAAAGTTCTGCCTAAACTCCTAATTCAGACTTCCATCAATTTTACTCACTTTCAACCCCTACTATCAACAACAACACTTAACAGTGCAACCTTCTTTCTTCTTCATCATCACAGTAAACCACCATAACTCAACTTAACCACTACCATTAACTCGATTCTTACCTGCAATAAAAATTTGCCATAACAAACATCTATATTCATCAATTCAGTCCAATTAGCTTTAACTTAAACTCATTACAGCACCACCATATGTTCAATTCCATTTTCACCAAATCTCAGACACAGATAACCATCATTCAGTTTATCTCAATCAACTTCAACACCAACAGTTCACAACACCCAATCATAAGACTAGGATCAGCTTTAACACTAACTCCATCTCGATCTATTTGCCCTGTAACATAATAACTCCACCAATTTTATTTCAGTTCATAACAAAACCATTTACTTCATCTTTCACATCACACAACATCAACTTCTACATCTCAAGTATATATTCCTCAACTGTACTTCATTACAAACCTAATCCATATATGCAATTCCTTAATTATCATACCATTTTAATCTAAGAAATTGAATAACAACAATTACCTCTGAATCGATTCATCCATTAGTTTCAAGAACATCATCTATTCCTTTTTGTTCATCCCAGATAACACCTATCTTCAATCATCCTCTTCTGCGTCTTGAATCATCAGCCTCGAAACGACTCGAAACCCTAGTTCCTATTTTAAGATGAACAGAAAACCCTAACTCACTCAATCTCGAATTACTCTTCATCCTTAAGCCTATTCCAATCAATTGATCAATACCCATCTCAAATCCCCTTTTGTAGTACATCAATTTCATCTTCAAAAGCTTCTCTGAGTTACTATTCAAGAAATCCTAACTTTTGATTTATAACTCACTCTTCTTCTTCATGAACAACTCCATAACTTCTAATTAACTCCAACCCTTTCTTCAATCAACTAAACCCAATCTATAAATCTTCTTATCGTCATCAATTCGAACTTTAATTCGATTATCTAAGAAACCTTAGCTTGATTCTCGGTTCATCTTTTCTTCTTCAACAACAACAACTTCGACTCCTCCATCATCTAAACAACTCCATCACTCTAGATACTTTTGTTGAAAACTCACTCTCGATTCTTATAACTCTCGCAGAGCGAGAGGCAGGAAGAAGAAGAGAAGAAAACGAAAGAAGAAGAAATAATAATGAAGAAGAAGAAAGAATAACGAGTTAATCTACTCGGTTGAGATAAGGCCAACCAAAATTGCTAAAGGCACCAAAACTTGATACGGGCAGCCAAGGCGGCTAAAGCTGCCAAGATGTCTATTTTCTCTTCGAACAAACTTGATGATATCTTCTTTGTCCGATGTCCGATTGACACGTTCAAGTAGTCCATTCGTGTAACTTATCGAGATCTATTCCACGGTACTAATTTCGTATCTAAATCGTTGTTAGATTAATTTCTATTAAAATAAAATCTACATTAACTAATCGATTCATTAGCGGCTAAATCGTATCTTAATATTCTCTTGACCATCGTTAGATTATTGCTAAATCATCATTTGACCGGTCTAATAGCGTTGACTAGGTCCTAGGTTTTTCGGTTTCCTCGTTAACAAAATTATGGTGTTTGTGTTTTTATTTTCCGTATTATAATTTGTTATATAATTGAAATATCACGAATAGTGCGTTAATATCAATCAATTAGAATATCCAACCTTTGGTTGTTGATTTAAATTGATTGACACTTGAACATTGGTCTTTGGAACCGTTCCAAGTTGTTTCACATAATAATCAGGGCTCGCGGATTTCTATCTATTTGATTTCTTGATTACATTGTCAAACAGAGATATTAAACTCTTTGATATACTTTCTTTGTAGATTGAGTCTGGCTGTCTAGTTGATTTTCTAGAAAGAGTATTGGAGTAAGTCCTCTCAGATTGCCAAACGAATTATTGGGTGTGGTTGTTAGACCCCCGCATTTTCACCAGTTTTAACTTGTTTGGAAGTGTGGTACAATCGGTTCCAAAATTGTGAATATGAAAAAGGATTTACAAAGAATAAGATGTCGACATACTTTGAACATGTTCTCAACTCTTATCTTTTATTGTTCAAAGATATTCCTTAATAACTAAAGGAGATCCTGGATGAAATAAGTTGAGAATATTTTAATTAAGGTAGTTAAATTTTATATGCTTTTAATTACCCGGCAATTAAAATGCATATCTCAGGAAAATAAAAATTGGTAATGTGCATTTACTAATTGGAGTTTTCTAGTGAGATTTTTGTTAATATTGATGAGAGCATTTCCGGGAATTATGAAAAACCGATTTGGAAATATATTGCATATCTTAAGAATATTTCGGTTTTGGAAATTCCTTGGTGTCCAGAACTTCCTTGGTCTATAAATACCCAAGTTTGCATTTCGTGCAAACCATCCTAAAAGCCAACAAAACTACATTGTTGTGTTGTTATTATTTATGCGTAGTCTATTAGGAGAGGATAGTACCTAATTAGGCGAAATCTCTTACGGCCGCTCGTTTAAAGATTTCCGTGGAATCAAGAAGCTTTACGAGTAACGTTGTTGGAAAACTAGATAATTGCAGTATTATTAGTTTTCGATTTGATTTGATTGACTAGCAGTTGTTGAAATTTGATTGCACCTAGTTTGTTTATTCTTGAGAAGCTTCTGTTCTGATATAAGATTCACTCAAATTAGATCGAAGTGTTGACGAGATCTTTAGAAGCGTTTGTAGATCTGAAGACATCTTGTGATAATCTATTGTTAACGAGACTCAGTTAAATGCGTGATTGATCACAAGAGATTCAAGTTGTGGTGTGCGGGTGTTTATTGAAGATTTAAGAAGATTTGAAGACGAAGAAGATTTCTTATTTAGGTTCATAATCTTTGGTGTGCACAAAACTTGATCGGCTGGGATCCAACTATAATCAGTTTATCTTTGATAGATTTGATTGATTAGTTGCGCAGATCGGCATCATTATATAGTATCATGATAGATCCCATTTTTGATTACAAAATATAAACTCGACTACTTTGGTAGTTGTTGGATAGATATATATAAACCCGACAAAGGAGTTTATTGGATTAAACAGAAGAGCCTTTGTCTAACTCGTATCACTTTGAGATTGAATAGAGTTGTTCTTAGAACATTTGTTGTTCCTTTACTGTTTGGAATACGAACCAAAGGAATTGTTCCAGTGCGTGCACTTATTGAATGTCGGAAGCGCGGGGATACTGAAGAAACTAGGTGAACTATAGGTTTAGTTGCTTGGTCTCAACTATACGAAGTTGGTGTAGTTGCAGGAAATCCTACACTACACCCCTCACTAGAATATACACAATTAAGTCATTTTAAGATGAATGATTATGATTCCTATTGATTGAATAATTGAATCTTTACAATATGAAATAGAAATGAGTTATAGAATTACAATCACTCTAAAACTTTCTCTCTCCTAATGACTTGCTTAACAATTCAAAAAAGAACCCCCTACAACGAGACTTACTCAACCCTTTATATATGGTAGTACACAGTGGATGATGACTAAAATCCTTTATTTCGAGAATGTCTTACGCGAAATATCGCAAGTGTACAAGTATACAATCTCGCGACACTCTTAAACTTCGCCATATTTTCAT